>LCWF01000069.1:0-92737 GCA_001006345.1 Phaeomoniella chlamydospora | reverse complement strand
AATGAATGAATGAATGAATGAATAAATGAATGATTCAGGACAAGATAAGAGAAGTGAATTTGAAGGGGGAGGAAAAAAGGCTTGTAGGGAAACAAAAGGATAGAATTGTTTGTAGTTATATTGTATTTGTTTGGGGAGGTTGCGTTTGTCCAAATGCATGTATGCATGCATGCATGCACGCACGCACATACATACCTAGGTACCTATCGAAGAATAAAGTAAGCAAGAGAGAGAAAACAAGAACACAAAATGCCTTTCCCTTGCTGATGTTGATGTGGATGTTGATGTTGATGTGAAAGTGAAAGAACTTCGAGTTGCAGGTGCAGAGTTCTTCGGGCTCTGGCATTCGAAGTAGATTCATTCGGTTGATATTGAAAGAATTTGCTTTCCCATACGGATCCCGTACGTCATTAGGTACGGTTTGGTCGGCGGTGTTAGATGTGTTATATATCCCCATCACAACCATATCGACATGCTATACATCCAATGAGTCTACTTCTGATAAGGAGAGTCTTCTAGGCCAAATCGATGCGACTTTATTTCTTAGCTCCTTTCTTCCCTTTCTTTACACCATTTTCTCCTAGAGCAGCTGCTCTCAGCTTGGCTTCTCTTGCTTCCCTTTCTCTCGCGTTCGCCTGCTCCCTTTCAAGTCTTTCTTCTTGTTCTGCCTTCTTCCTCGCAGCCTCGGCATCTCTTTTTTCTCTGATTAATTTCAATCTAGCAAGGTCGGCTTTTGCTTGGTCCGTTTTACCTTCAGCGTGCATCTTTTCATACCGCTCACGTGCTTGTTGGGCTTGGATGGCTTCACGTTCACGACGGGAGAGGTTGGCTAGGTCATCTGGAACTTTCTTTGGCTCGGTAGGTACGGTGGATGCGGCCTGTGATCTAGCCTTTGCTGTGTGATTAGGGTTCGCTGGCATCTCATCGTCTGATTCTTCTTCGGAATCACTTGGGGGCAAGTCGCCTGGAGCAGCGGCTCTGTTGTTCTTCTTGGCAATAGCAGCTTGTTTTCGTTGTTTTGCGAGTTCTCGTCGTTGTTCACGGGTCAAATCTTGGTCGCCGCCTGTAGACTGAGATGGTCCTGCCTCATCCTCTGAAGACTCTTCCTCAGACGATTCTTCCTCTTCGGATGATGTCTCTACATTTTCTGCGGGGTCGCGCCACATTCCCAGTGGGTTCCCTTCTTTGTCTAGGGGTTGAAGGTCGCGAGAGAAATGCTTGCCTCCTAAGCCACGATAAGTAGAGTAATATGTGAAGCCGAGAAGGGGTGCTACGAACCGCCACGAGTAGGCTTGCTGAATTTGCCACCACGACCTCGAGGAGCCATGTTTGTTGCTCTGAAAATGAGGAACGACTCGTAGATTCAAACAAGAAATATTGAAGACCTTGTTGGTTGGATAATGGTATTGTGAGCAATTGCGGGGTACTTCACAAGTTGTGCTGTGAGGGAAACAGTTAGCAGACTTGTTTGTCTTCCTTAATGATCAACACCGGGAGACGACGATCTGACAAAGTCTTCGGACTATCATAAGCCGAGGTTGACTCTGAGGTTGAAAGGGCGTCGAGGGGGGGGTCTAGCACTGACTCACCTGAATGAAACTTGAGTCTGAGCGCTTACTTTACCAGACGGGTTCGGCGCGACTCGAATAGAAGCCTCTTTTCGAAAATGCTAAGCGATGAGGGTTTTTGAATGCTTATTTCACACGGCCGTGGAGTGTCAACGGCTTTGACGAAGCACAAGCAGATTTAGGTAGTTTGAGAGAATTTGATCCCTGCGTCACGAGATTGGGTCGAAACAGCCCACGACCAAAGTTGGAAAAAGGTAAGCTAGTCCGTTTTCGGAACTAATCGATAAGGGACCGACAGTAAGCCTTCAACAGCTTCATGATTTGACGATGAGTATAGAAACGGTCATAGCACTAAATGTTCTAGATGCGGCTGTTACAGGGTCAACACCTTTGAGAGTCTCAATGTTTCATTGGTATCTCTCATCACACATCTTTCCAGCACGCCATAAGAGACATGTTACCGATTCACTTCTACTTTCCACCAGATGTTATCAACGTCGGGATAAGCTAACCGAGACAAGAGATCTTCTCTATAGGATTGTTATCACTTTACAATGGTATGCTCAAGGTAATTAAATTCTAAGAAGAGAAGTCATGGTATAATTGTCACTAAATCGAATATATTGAACCACAAATCCCAACATCCAGCGTTCAAATAGATTGCCAATAACAACATCAAAGAATTCAAACACGAAAAATCGTATTGAGTCGTTAGCGAAAGATATCAACGCTCGTTGCCACCTGATCAAATCACGAAGTAGAGCTTGGGTATTAGTTCGTTGCGTTCCTGAAGTCATCATGCCGCCTGTAGGTAGCTTCAATAAGCCATGAAAAGTCAATCCTATAACGCCGTCGTATGTGCAGACCCATGACACGCAGGCGGTTCCTCATGATAGAGTATTATATATACCAGATCGGGAACCTCGTCAAGCGTGTCAAATGTGTCGTGAAAGTCATGAGTTCGTTAAAATCTCCGGGTATCCCATGAAACATGTGCGAACAGTAGAAAATGCGATGTCAATCTGTCCGCTTCAACAAAACTGCACATCTGCATGGTCAACGTACTGTCGAGGCTGCGGTGTCTTCGCTCGTCGCCACGGCGACAAGTGCCTCGAGGCGACCAAGATCATGTTGTGGTCGGCGAGACGCTTCGTAATAGCCATTGCGTGGTTGATCCACTTGAGTGCCGTAAGATGTGGCAGATGGAGGTTGCGGGGCACACTGCTGGGCCAAGGTCAGACGACCCCTATCGATTAGACGTTGATGTTGACTTACCATTGGTGTACCGTCAGTTGAGATTGGAGGCTGGTGCGGCTCAATATAGCCATTGCTATGTACGATGGCTGGGTGGTATTCAGCGGTTGAAGTACCAGGAGTTGGGACTCCCTCACTACTGCTTGAGTCTTCGGGAGATTTTCGCGAGATGTGAGACTGCTGTATTCCAGCAGATGGGGGTCCGTTATACCAGCCAAGCCGCTTATTTCGCTGGGGAGTGGTGGCTTCGCCATCCAAGTGCCCGGCTGAATCAGATCCACGCTGGGAGGGAGGATATGGTGCATAAGTATGATCTTTAGAAGACGGCTGCCTCGCTTGCGACGGTCTTGAGGCTGCCTCTTGGATTTCGTTCAAGGTTTGCTGTCCCCATTGCGTGGCATCCTTGTGTGGGCCCCCTAGGTCGAGTTGTTTCAAATTAGAATGTAAGCCCAAATCCCAGGAAACATGATTGCGCCTGTGGTCGGGACCATTTGGATGTGACTGCATGAAAGGCACGTGTGGTGGTGGCGCGGCTGGCGAAAATGCAGGTCTCAAAGACAACCCTTCAGTGTGTATAGGGCTTAGCTGTCGTCGTGGTGGTGTCGTTGGTCTGTGCTGAACGTGGTCGAAGCTCTCGATACCTGGAAGACGTGGAGCCGGTCCTGCAGCGGTCGTCGCATTTGGGGCAAAGGCTGGCTGTGGAGCGTCCGGGGTTTGAGAATAGGAGAGGCCCGAGGTCGCAGGGCGGCCATAACTGTTCAGATTGCCAGAATAATTGTACGACGTTGGATGCCATGTTCTACGGCGCCACTCAGCATCTGCATTGAGGTTCGGGTCCCCTCTTGCAAAGGAAAAGTGTGATGAAGTCGGGCTGGCATAGACACTGCTAGCGTTGGAGCGGCTGGTGTTTGATGGCGCAATAGGACTCATGTACTGCGGCTGATGAGAATGTCCGTATGGAGAGATGAAGGGACTTGCACCAGAAGGTACAGAAAGCCGACGGGCAGGTGCTGGGCCGGTAAATAGTCCGCTGCGAGCAGGTGACCCATAGTTCGAAAAATTTGGGCTGCCTGGGCCTGTTGAGTACGCGGTCGAGGTTGGGGTAGAGAAGCCGCCAGGGGATTCAGCCGAATAGGCGGCATATTGAGAGGTAGGCGTTGTTGGCGGAGATGAAGAATCAACCCCTGTTCTACTCCTAGAATTGTCGTTTGCCATAATCAAAGGTGGTGGGCGGCGACGAGGTTCAGGAGCTAAACTGAAGGAGGACGCTGTAGAACCAATGCTAGATGTTGACAAGTTGCGGCTATGACCTCTACTGTGACCTCCTTGGCTCCCAGCAGTGCCAGAGCGGGCTCTTCCGCCAGGAGGTCGTACCCTGTCGGTGCGGATTTGCCTCTGAAACCTCGTTCCCGTAGCTGCCAAAGAGTCTCCAGGAATGTCTTCATTAACATGGACAGTCTGAGCATGTTGACGAAGGTTGTCAAGGCGTGAGAAGCGTCTATTGCAATGACACTGGAATGGTCTTTCACCAGTGTGTTTTCTGAGGCTTGTCAATAAAGAGCTTTGCTAGGAAATGGGGCAGCATACCTAATGTGTCTCGCCAAATGTTCGCTTCGAGTGAAGCTCAAATTGCATGGAGGGAAATCTGTGCAGAAAAATCGTTGTCCCTTTTTCTTCTTAGATCCTTTTGTCGACTCTCCTCCATCTTGCTCATCACCTGAGCCGGCATGCTCATCACCAGAATCTAGCTCCATGGAATCAGGGTGTGAAGAGGCCGTGGATCTATGAGATCCTCCACGTTCCATGCCGTCCTCTCGGTGATCGTTTATCCCGGAGCCAGGAAATGGATCAGACGGCAAAGGCTTCTGTCCTTGTAGACTGCCTGGTGTAGCCTGCGAATGAGAGAAGGCACCGGGTGTAATTTCGCGAGCTTGCGAGGTCGAGTGCTGTGGAGCGCGGGGTGTCGTTGGAGTGTTCGGCACATCCTCCATCGCTTGGTCCCGCCGGTCAGGCTCCATATGGCCCGTTTGAAGTGCAATCATTGTAGTCATACCCAGTCCGATACCGTCTCAAAGACAGAACTTGATGGCGAGAATGGTGCGCAACGACTGCAGCACGAGAGAAGGCTTCATGGAGTTATCTTCGCGAAGTCGCAGACATGCGCCACAGAAGTCGACGTTTTCAGACTTCGGATTGCTAGATTATGAGGTCAGAAAGACTATGCCGCTGTTGTTGCGATGTGAAGGTGAGCGGCGATGATGTGGGAGTGCTGTGCGAAGGGTGCGGTCGAATTCATGAAGGAATTGCGGCTAACCAGGTCATGGAAGCCTGTAAGAGTCGGGCGCCGCTGGATGCTAGCCGCAACGTGATTGCTTAGCGATGCCGGCGAGGATAGGCCGACTGCAGAGTTCCAACTGTACGACAGCCAAAGGCTTAGTATGGAGGCTTTTGGTGATCAGGAATAATGATGATGAATGGATGGATGAATGGATGGATGAATGGATGAGTCGAATGAGTGGAATGATGAGCATGGAACGGGGACCAAATAGCGGGCACGATAAGGCGGCTGGGGGGTGAGAGGGGTTCGAGTATCGCTACAGTGCCGATCAGGCGGTGTTAATAATAACCTTACGAGTCTTCACCACTCAATCAATTACCAGGATCCCTCGAGAAGAGAAAGGCAGGCAAGTGGACTATCAACATATTAGTTACAGCGCCAGAGAAAGCTCCGATAGCAAGGTATGGAACATCCCTGGTTTCCCAACCCTCGCTCCCTCAAAGACTTGGTAGACTATTGAGAAGGATTAAGTAGAACAGAACGGGCGTTGCCATAGTCGAACCTTTGACTCAAACTATCCACCAATATAGAGTGTACGACGGCTTTCTGGTGGGATCTTTTGCCTTTCGTCGTCTACGTAGTCGCCACCCTCAGCGATCCTCAGCACCATCCATGGCGCCAGTGGTTTGACGGCTAGACCTGTACCAAAGGCCACTTCTAGCCATAGTGTGATCAAGGTTCAAGTAAGGTACACAGTATCTATCGGCTTATCCAGCTCGTGCCACATACCTCGTTGGAACCAAAGCGGTACCATATCCAAAACGTAGCTGGCGGATCGTTATCGACTCCGCGGCAAGCAGGGAATCTGTTTCTCATCAGTTATCCGAATTGATGCACCGGCCCAATCGTCGCCAATGCGTGATGCCAACGCTCGGCGCAAGTCAGAGTTGCAGTGCAGCCTGAAGAACCAGCATGAAACGCGCTTATTGACGCAGCCAACGACGAGCAATCGGCGAGACATATTCGATGGTGTCGAACTAGATGAAGAAAGAAGCGGTCTGCCTCGCCTGTGCGAAACAGAGCCACTTTGGAAAGTCAGCGTGAAGGCGGCCGGTCCAATTCCTAACGCTGTCGACCGGTTTGAGCAAAGGGATGGAGTCTGGTAATTTAGGTACTATACTGACTGGATTCTTCGGAGTATGCATTGTACAGTACTGTAGCATGGTTTTCTCTTCCATTATTGAGTAGCCATGGCATGCGCAAGAGCTAAATCGAAGTGGATGCCCCTTAGAGTTTGTGGGTCGTGCCCCTTGAACTGTTGCGCAGTCGATTGCACTTCTCTGGGACCCATTAGCGGGTTGTAACCAGTCTTGCGATAGATCCGTTGGACGATTGCCCAAGCCAAGTGTGGAGAATTGCAGTAATGCGGCACCGCAGGTTGGTCGCTATCGATGAAGGCGGTAAAAATCCAAGATATCGTGGGTGGTGGGTAGCCAACCGCAAGGGGGAGTTTACCTTTCTTGATCCGACTTTCGCGAAGTGTGGATGACCATCCTCGTACAATGGTACTATGTAAGAGAATGGACGAATAGGTCACCTTGTCCATCGGTCTGGATGACCTGGACGACCCAGCCCACCCGATTGCGAAACAGCAATAGCACATGCATGATACATTAAGACAACGAAGTTGTGTCTACTGTAGGAGACCATTCGTCAGGTCCGTGGGGTGTGTGCATCCATTGGGAGCTCGTGTCTTGTGGATCTAAAACACGTACCTATGTATATATCCTTGTATTAGGCACGACGGTGGAATGTCTTGTGAACGGACCGAAACAGGTCGTAAAGAAAGAAAGTGGAGGAGACAGAAGGATATTCCAGGGTCGAACATCGATGCCATCACACCGGCTATCAAAGGCCGAGAGAATGTCTAGAACGACGATACCCGCAACGGGGGAGTTGATAATCATGAGGCGCATGCGACAACGATGGTGCTGCTAAGCCTGGCTGATGCCGAATGCAGCGTAAATCATTCAGTGATTGTCGCAACACTTGCCATCTTGTCTCTATTGATCGGCAAGAAGCATTCGGTCATAGATGCACATCATCATGTCAGAATGTACACAACGTATCTTCTTCATGTTGTTCTCCTAGATTTCTTTGTTCATTCTTGAGCGGACCGTGTCCCAGGAACGTCCTGTGATCCAGATTGACAAATGAGGACGGCCAAGGATTGAAAGAGGAGGCAAGGCTGCTCACATCCTTGCTGGGTCTCCCACTCTTGGCTGATAGAACTGAGTCGTGTACGAAATCCACGTATTCCCTTCCTCCTTCATCCGGGGAGCAGAAATCTGGGTATATCTCGATGTGGAAGAACGAGGACGGTGGAGGTTCGGCAGGGATCTTAAGGCGCAATGCAAAAAAGGTGTCGGAGATGCGTTGTACTATGTACACCAGAGCGCCGTACTAAGCCATACTTTTTCTCTGATCGTTAATTACTTTGACTAAGGTAGCGTGTAAGTTGTGCCTTTCGGTACCTTGGGGCACTAATTCACCTGCACTGTACCTTAATAAGTACCTGTCAGCAATGGCTGAGAATAGACATAACCTTTTATCCGTCCCCGTAGCTTTAGTTACTGTACCTTAGCAGATGCTCTGTTGTTGTGTGATGACGCTTTGGCCCATGGGTCCAGGAACAGGTAACCATGACATTGATGTACAGTACATAGTAGAAGTCTTGTATGTAGCTCTAGGCTGATAGAGTTGTAATTCTGCATTGTCCTGTAAGGCAGAATTCATTATATTGTGCAGAGGTCATGCAGACAGTCACAGTAAATATAATGTAAGCGGCAGATGTTCATACAGTATATCGAATTCACGTGTCCCTTCCTCCTTCGCTTTCCCTCTTGACCCTGTTTACAACAATTTCAGTATCCTGATTTCCAATACCAAGGACAAGCGGCTTATTGTTCAAAGACCTCTCCCGTCGTACATAAAGCACCGTGAGGCCGCAGTCCGCAACTCACCACACTTGCTTGCAAGGGCACTGCTCAGGATTTTACCTGATCACGGAATCTGCGTCCTGATTGGCGGATGTAGCCGATCTTTTAGAACCGGGTGAATCAGACCAAGGTCATTACTTAGCAAACAGTCCAGCGCGGGGATATCAACTTCATGGACGGGCCTGCTTGAGATGATGAAGGATTGCTACTGCGTGGGAGGTGGACAACGATATTCTAAGGACATAACTCCACATCAGCGCTCAACTTCTCCTGCTCGCACTTGCATAAGGACTTCGCTTTTCAACCGCCCTCTCCAGACAGCGAAATCAAATATCTGTCCATGGTCAAGATCTGAACACCATACCACGTTCAAGCGAGCATCAGCCTTTGGTGTAGCGGAACGCATATCATCACCTTCGCTTGTTCCTATTCGCTGGCTGTCTTGCTGCCACCCATCTCCAAGCTCTGGTTGCAGATAAGTGCGCACTGATGGCGCATTAATGATCGAATCTTTTGCACTGAGGAATACAGTGGCGTGATGTTTCGTGAGTTCTTCCTTCCAAAGTATATTCTCAGACCAGAAGAACGCCCGAGAGAGTGTATGGGCTACACCCATATCCTTAGAGCCAAAATACCAAAGAAGCCATTCATTGGCAAACCTCGGTCGTCGAACAGTCTACCATGATGGTTAGCCCCGGGTTGTACTCAACAATAATGACTTCGCAAGGGAATCTTACAAAGTTATACGCAACATCCGGCTGATGCAGCAATATAGAGATAGGGTCGATGAGAATGATGGAGGAAATCTGGCTAGCTATCTCAGGAACCTTCAGAAGATGTGTCGTGATCACTGAGCCATATCTAAGATTATTGGTATTAGTAAGACCGTCGTGCGTTCGTCAATAGGACGTGCTCACGAATGAGATACAAGAGCAAATTTCCTTGTTCCATGGTGTCGTAGGATGATTGCCAACTGCCGACACATCTCTGCCTTCCGGAGTAATGGTGACGTGATCCGAGAAGATATAGGCAAGATCTCAATTGCAAGGATCCCAATGCTTCCTTCCTCTCTTGAACGTCCTTGATTTATTTCATCTAGGAATTGCATGTAAGGGTATAAGCCAACCCCAATGCCATGGAGAAACAATATCGGTAACTCTTTGTGAGACGTATGAGGACGGTACCAGTATGTGAGATCATCGACGGGTGAATGGTGAGAAGCCAAAAGAGCCTGCGGCCGTAGAGGGAGAATACTGAGGCAGCGCTTGATTGAAGAACGGTAGAACTGAAAGCTATGAAAAATCATATAGGCGTGCGTGATAATGTCGACCACAAAGATGCACTTTGTGAAGAAATCAATCAGCATTCCCAGGTTCCTGGACATCTGGGTGGGAATGGGTTTCTTACCATGTACCATGTCAAACTTCGATGGAGGGCCTGGACTGGGTCCAATGTCAACCTTAAGCACTTCAGATCGGCTCGTCCAGGTTCGAACTTGATGCCACTCCTCATCTCGAGCTGTTTGACATATCCTTCGACCTCATCATCGTAGGCCGGATCGTCTATGGCTGTGTTCAGAAAGGCCCATCGAAGCCATTCTTTGATGTTTTCTCTTTTAATGGCAGCGTAGGGCGCTCCCAGAAACCACTTGGATAGGTAATGTTCTAAATCTTGAGTAGTGTCCTGACAGAGATCAAAGAGCCGTTGTCGTTCTTCTTTGGGCGGGGGAGGTGGATGCAAACAGGGACGTTGGAGGTAGAGTCTTTGATATAGAAAAGTGAAGAAATAGAACACGACCTCTGCCAATGCCCACAGTTCGAAAGGCTTGGGAAGAAGCAGAGACGGATGCAACAACACAGTAGCAATATAATACGCAACGCAAAACGGCGCGATCGAATGCAGGATGAACACCCACCATTTTACCCATATATACTCGGCAGTCGAAGATCCAAGCATGCTGACCAGGTCAAGATTACCATCGTCTTCAGTTGCAGTGGATCGGATACGAGTAAACCCAGAGTTGGGATACCAAGTGGTTCTTTAATATCTTCTGGTGACAGGAGAGATTATCAGGACCGACTCAACATTCTTGTTGGGACCCGCCAACGTGCGAAAGGCTGGTGGAGCTGGCATGTGGCACTCTCAGTGAGATGCGCAAAACATGTGAGAGTCCGGCCGTGCCCTATCCGAGTAGTTCTTCCGCGCATCACTCGGTAGGCATGGACGCAAACGAGAAGAACAACAATCAATCAACGGATTTTCGAGCCTCTTGGCCTGGGACCATATTTCTATACCGCTCCAACAGATGACCATCGGATATATTGCACTTTTCAATTCCGCTATATAGCAGCCAATCTGAGTCCTGTACCGCAAGTGCCAAATTTCGTCCCTCGGTTACATCACCCTGACCCTTCCGGCCATAAGTTTTGTTGAAATGTGGATAGTTCCGTCGAGATCATGACAACTCCAATGTACAGTAATGATGAGCAATCATGAAGAGCTAAAAAAAAGAAGACCGAGGTTAGGTTTGGTCTGATTACGTTGAATTGATGAACAGCTTATGCTGGGTCACGAAGAGGATGCCAGGCATCTATTGCCTATCTACGAGGACAGGACAGGACAGGACAGGACAGGACAGGATAGGAACATGTTTCCAGCTTGCCCGAAAGAGACGAGGACGGGGCAGAAGGTATTACCTGTAATTACATACCTACCTATATACATAGTAGGTACGGTATTGGGTATAGTACGGTACATGTACAGTACCGTATCTGCTTTGTACTTGCTCCCCACCGGCTTTATCGCAACATTAAGCTTATCGACGGCAGACTTGTCTCCAAGTACCAGATTCCAAGCAACTGTACCTGACTGTATACATATAAATACTCCATTCCTGCAGCGGAAACGTCATTTGGTGTGCAGTACTTGTCCATAGATCGCTCCCTTGTGCAAATTACATTGCAAACTGCGCCGCCCTTGATATGCCTCTTCACACATCTTCATACCGCTAAAGGGAATCGAGTTTGCCGAAAAACGCAAAGATGGCATCTGCCGAGTCGCCCTCCTACATCGACTATAGCTCCATATTGGCCACAGATTTTTCTCCGTACAGCTTCGCCAATGGCCTGGTCACCGCGACGAATAATCCTACTGACACTCCGCTGGACCTTTCTACCCCCCTCTCTCGAGTTCTATTTGACGTGCAGGAGATAGATACCCACATCCACAATCTGACCTCCTCGTCCGCAATACCTTTATTGGAGCATACCCAAAGACAGACCAAAGCAGCCGGCACAATCTTGAAAGAGGTAGACACCCAATTGGTGGCCTTGAATCGAGGCTATCAGCGTCTGGAAGAAGAGGTTCTGAAAAGATGGCAGGAAGCGGAAAAAACACGCATTGCAGCTACAAAATCATGGGAAGTTCTGCGTTTGACGAGAGCCGTATCCAGATGTCTTGCCCTGGCTAGGCAGTTGCAGGCGCAACTAGAAGAGCTTGGGAGCAGAACACCAACACTATCCAGAACAGACGATCACAAAGCCCTTGTTAGAGCTGCATATACACTGCTCGCTTTCAGGGAGCTGTTCGACGTCTCACAGAGTGGGCCAGACGGAGACATCGGCTTGCAGAAAGTAAATATTGTCAGGACAATTCGCGTTGATCTTATCACTCCTGCCGAGACTGCCCTTGTTGGCAAATCGCAACAGATCATCCGAGAATTCTCAATGTCCTCTCTTACAGCGCCAGCAAGTCAGCAAGGCGTCACGTTTTCGCAGACCGCCGATGCCAAATCCCGCATCACATCCGCCATTTATAGCCTATACCTCCTCTCTCCCAACTCTCCAACCACTTCCGGAGACGCAAATCTCTCTCTCCTCCTCTTCGCTCTCCAGACCTACCTCCAGACAGCCCTTACCTCTTCCACGGCCTCCATAGCCCGCGCTTTGGCTACCCTTCCGAGCCTCGACCGAACTCTGCTCGAAGTCTCCGCACGATGTCAGAACATACTCGTGCTTGAGACCCTCCTGAAATCAATTCCCGTCCCTTCAAACCCCTCACTCACATCCTCTTCCAGTTCAGGACGACCACCAAAAGACTTTCTCGCTCCCCTGCTTTCGGCTCTCGACTCCCCACCTTCTCTCCCCTCATATTTCTGGCGCTCCCTCGCCTCTTCACTTCCTAGTCGAGTTCAAGATATCCTCAGAAAGGGTGGTGTTTCAGCAAGGACATTAAGAAGTAACAAAGAAAAAATCCGCGAGGATCTGAGAGAGTGTGTTCTGCGGGGAAGTAGATTGCCGAGCAATGTACAACCCAGTGAGATATTAGAAAAGCAAGCAACACCGGCAAGAGGGCAACAGCATCAAGGACCAGGGCAAGTTGTTCTCGGGAGTTGGGAAAGAGAAGCCGCTGTCATGGTTGGGAGCGTGGTTGGAAGCCTGGGCAGATGATATCAAGTCAAATCACACATAAATGTATGAAGCAAGTTTGTAACATAATCAACGCTCACGGCTTTACGATTACCATATTTCCATCTTTCTCATATTAATATTCCGTAATTCGATATGATTCAATCTCGGACCTCGCTCGTAAACAAAAGAAACAAACATGTAAACCCTGTTAATCAAAAGCAGGAAAGACACTCCGCTCCTCTACTCCCAATACCTTCGATCTCCGAAGAGACCGACAAAGAACACAGAAGCATCGAGAAACAGTCAACTCCTCTAAAACAAGCAAAGCAATCTAGGTCACTCGGTACAAAGCCCGCCTTTTCCAGAAGAGCAGACGGGATCTAACTTCATGCCTCTAGAAAGCCTCGGGAGGGGTTTTCTCATCTCAAATGCATCTCCACATCACAAGGTTCTCCTCTCCTTTGTTTATCTATTACACACGACCTCTGAAAAAGGTATGTGTGTGTGTGTGGGATAGTGACAAAGAGAATCCTCGAGTTTGTGGTTGCGGAGATGATGGTCAGAGTGGGATTGATCTTCGCGGAACCGAATACAGAGCTTCAAGGTATGGGACTCGCCTTGTACTCCACCTTGCGTCGCGGTGTGAATTTAGGAAGAGGAGGGAGGCAGAAGGGAAAGTAGAAAGACAAAGGGGGTGGGACGGGAAGATGAGAGAATAGGGTAGAGTGGGAGGAATCATTGTGATGTGAAGGAAGAACGGCGTTTTGATTCGATGGAAGTATCTTTCATTCGTAGCAGGGAAGCCCTCGACTGATCTCTGGGTTTCATTGGGTATCTCTTAGGAATCAATTGCCGAGCATATTATACACGTCGGTATGCCGACACCTTCCTTTCTTCCTTCCAAATAACAGCTCCCGGCCGTGGTCACTTGTGCCTACGTTGCAAAGCCCTTGCCTCTCCTACTGGGGCCAATATTCCTACCGAGTAGTTTGCTTTTGGACGGCGTTCCGTGTATTCCATCGGTGGGGTGACCAGGTCTGTTGTTCATGCCCTCTAGAATTCTACTCATGCCCTCGATGTCGAGTTCTCCATGAGTGAGTAGGAGTTGGTCTCCTTCCCCTGCAAAGGCCACAGAGTTCCGTGCTCGCTCAGCATCGTCGGATTTATCGGCCATTGCCTCATCAGCCTCGGGAAAAGGTTCTTCGATTGGCTTGCAAAGGAAAATTAGATGATGGGCTGTTGTGACAAGAATATCGGGAACGGAGGGAGTAGCAGCGAATGCTAACGATGGTTGATGAGATGTTAGAGAGGCTAGTGGAGATGGAGGAAGAGCAGATAGTGAGAGTTGGGGAATATCTGTAGGAAGACTGAGAGAGGTAATCAAGATAGGTCGGCTTATGGGCGAATGCTCGAACGCATCCGTCTGGTCTTGAGCATGTGCCCGCAGAAATGATTGTAAGCTGGGTATGCAGACGTTCTGTTTACTATAGAACAGCAAGATTGATTCGTCTGGTATATTAGAGCGCCCCGCGACAGGAGAAATGCAGATCCCACCGGTCAAGTTGTTGCTAGCTCTTAGAGATGTACTCGACCGAGAGGTCCCTTTGCTGAAAAGTCCATCAGATCGTATTTTTCGTGTATGAGGTGTTGCAGGTGCAAATTTTGTTGGCTTCTGGGGTATCTCAGTGACCTCTTCTTCTTGATAACCTTTCGATTCCTGCGATAGTGTTATTCTCCCTTTTATGGAAATCTGAGCCAGCGTCCGACCGTTCAAAACGGTAGGGTGCGAACTCTGTCCTTGGAGAAGGCTATGAGCTTTGCTTCCTGAAGACACCTCTGGCACGATGCCTTCCAGATCCCAGATCCCCCAGGAGCCATCATGGAGCAAAGCGATGATGGCTGCGCCACCTAGTATCCAAGCAGCATCAAGAATCTTTTTTCTTGATTCTAACCCAAAACCGGATGCCTTCGCGAAATTCGAATAGAGCGTAACCAAAAACTTTCCACCGAATGGTTGCGTGCTTGACTTTGAGGTCATAGAATCCATAGTCCCCGAAGATCCTCGTCTACTTCTAGACTGTCTACTTTGCTCTTGGATGCATTGATAAACCTTGACGATGCCAGATGGGTAGACAAGTAGCAGATTTGTATGTCGATGACTTGGTGAAACACTAGGATTAAAGCTGACCTTGCACCAAGTTCCAGAACGGAGGTATTGTCGCTGGATCGGGGTGGTGCTATCAAGTTCAATCCCTTCTTTGCAGATGGGGACCTCGTGGATTAAAAGAATACCGCCAGCAGTCGGAGACGTAGAAGCGACCAGAAAAGACCACTCTTTTAAATCCTGGGCCTTCTCCTCCCCCTGTCGACCCCGGCTTCTAGATCTTGACCGGATTCGAGAGTCTACTTCATCGATTGTGTGTGTAAGTGCAACACTGGTAGGTATATCTTGGTGTCCTTGCGGTCCTGAAATTTTGACAATTTGCAGACCTGCCTGTTCAGGTGCAATGACAGACATCGGTGGCGCTACCAGAGGCAACGAAACCAAAGTAATCGAAAAGTCAAGACAGGTAGCAGCTACAACGATGTTATTGGTAAGAATGGGCGGATAGGCACCAGGTGGAAGTTGCGATATATCATGAGGCACATTCGGAATAGAGATATCTCTGACACTTGATAGAGGGATATCCAGTGTTCTCAGTATTGTCTCGTAAGGTTCTTCGGGATCTATTTCGTCGTACTCGTTGGCGAATTCAGCCACCGCTGGCTTACCGTCAGTCGGCTTCTGTAGTGTGTCTTCATCATCTAAGTCAATGACCATAGCATCAGACGTCGTTGTTCCATTGATCACTGGTTTGCTGCCTGCCTGTTGCTGGGTCTTGAAGGGCCGTCCCCCTCTCCACGTAACTCGAAGGCCAGTGTCGAGACCAGAGATGATGATCGTCGATCCATTGGGAGCCAGTACCGGGTAAACCACTGTCGAGCCGGCTCCAGAAGGTAGATCATACCTATTAGCTTTAGTCAGTAAGATAAAATACCACCGAAGGGACAACATTCATACGTTAATTGAATTGCGCCTTTCCGGCGCAGCGCCAGAGGCTCCATATTTGAAAAAGGGCAGCCACTAAGGTCTGAGAATGAGGGAATCAGAACAGCATGCCTGTATGTCAAGAGAAGGTCTATCCGCTCACAATGGATGAGGTGTACGAAGTACTCTTCGCCTGACCGAGATTTGGTTAATTTGGCATGAAGATGAAGATGAGTTCCATAGCTCCAAACCAGATCGCGGTGCGCGTCTCCTCCAAAATTTCCCCAGGTTTCTCAAAATCGGGCATCTCCACGAACAAAACAATCAGGGCAGCGCATTGCGACTGCTGACCTGCCACCGCATTTCTACGCGCAGGGGGGATATTTGCGAGACACCTGGCAGGATGCAGGATACATCAAAGGCTTTTCGATCTAGTCATTCACGTCATGGCTCACGTACGATCACTGGGCACCCATGAACCGTCCGCTCTTGACTACCTAGTTGGGGAAGGGATACTGAGAAAGGATCCTTCGCCGAATGACTACCATTGGGACAATTATGGAGTTTTTGAGGAGAAACAAGGCTGCTGGGTTGAGGAGGAAATCCTAAGAACAGACACTTATGTAGTCTGGTCGAGAGGTGGAGTCATAAAGCGTATTTTCGGGCTGAAGATTGAGGATGAAGTGATCGTCGCAGCCTTTGTGACCTGCTTCCCTAGAGAAGCTCTTGCGGAAAACTGCCAGTTGGTCAGTGTTCAACGTGGCGCCATTGATTCAGATGTCACCTCGTCGGATGGTGCAGCTCCAGAGCGCCGTAAAGCACCGTCTATGCTTCACAGGGCACTCGTGGTTATCCTTCAATCCCAGATACATGTCTACTTTCTCTCAGGCGACAACCATGTCATACCGCTATCCTTCGAAGTCGAGTCAGCCTTTCCTACACCAACTGGTGTCGTCCTTCAGCGAAGACTACCCCGAATCATAGACTCAACATCACAGCCGTTGGTCCCCCCGAATTCTTTTGCATCTTCTTTACTTACTCCACGCTTGTCCTCTGGTTTCCCGTTTAGTCAAGAACCAGGACCCCGTCCGTCATTGACCATTACGGAAGAACCATCTCACGCAAGGTCGAAGCAGCCCGAAAACATCGACATTCCCCGTCTTTTTTATCTTCTCGATCCTCAATCAGAAATAGGGTTGGTGGTTAATGGAACGAACTCCAAAGACCCATTCGCAGGGCACGAATCCCGACTTTTTCCCCTCAACCCTAATGAGGAACTTATCTATTTTTCACCTAAAGACGAATTGAGCAATATGAAAAGTGGTGATAGTACACTCTATCTTGCCGTCACTTATAACGCAAAAACAAATGCTTACACGACGTGGAGGGTAAATTATGATCTAGAACCTGAGATTGCCGAGCATACGCGAAGAAAAAAGCGATTAGATGCTGCAGCCCTGCGGCGGCGAAGCTCTAACATCTTTGGCTTGAATACAGGGGCAACAACCCCGGTGGGTAGGAATGTCACATCCATACGTGAAAGCTTTGGGGGCAATGCCACATCCCAGGTAGAAGACCACACGAGAATAGACAAATTGGGACCAGCTGTTGGTGACCTGGAAACGTTAGCAGACCAGTTAGGTCCTGATTTTCGAGAGGTCGGCGTGCAAACTCGAGCAGCTCGTCGTGTCAGTTCCGTGCTTGCTAGGACAGATTTGGGCACGACACAAGATCGCTCTACTTTCAACGAACTTGCGAGTGGCCATCCAGGACGTGCCAGCATTGGCCGAAGCTACCGCCGAGGCGAATCGTTGGGAGGCTTCAGTGATAGAGCCAGTTTCGGACCTAATCGACGAACCTCTGCGCGGGGTCAGAGCTCTGTCTTCAGCGAAGGAACTTCATTCCTAGATGCTCCGGTTGACCAACTTCTCCAAAGCCTGCATGACAGTGGCGAGTTTCGAGGATTCGATACTATAGATCTCGATGGACCCATCAGCAATATGGCGAAAGAAGTTATTTTCACGAAGATAGAGACCGTTTCCCGTAACAGAGGTACGCAGCCATCTACAACTTCCACAGTGAAGAGACCCCACGTCTTCACCATCATCTCCCCGAGGACAGGGACTTCAGCGACTGCGAATGCTGTTGATGACATTGTTTCTGTCTGTATCATGCAAAACGACATCAAGGAGATAGTCGTCCTGGGAGTCAAAGCAAGCATTTATACAATGGATGTTCGTAAAGAGAGATCCGCGGGGCATGGCAGCACGACAACATCGCGATCCAAGAAAATGGTTAGGGTTGAGGGTATTGGTGCTCGACGAGGCTTAAATATCGTTGACGCTTGTAAGATTGAAGATGGGTCGCTGTCGAGGATGCTTCTTTTAACGGAAACTAGAGAAGGAACCAGCATTCTAAATTTGGAAGCTCCCTGGAGCTCCTCCGTGAGGATCGATTTGCCATCAAAAATGAAAGTGCACAATCCATTCATCGTCTCTCCCCATATTCCTCCTAATCGGCGGAGAGATGCCGGTCTCAAACGTGTCATCAGCGACCACGCCCAAGTCTTCCAAGGCTTCTCAAGAATCTCGTGCAAGGGCCAATTGAATCTTGTTGATCAGGAACAAAAGCATCACCGAATCGAGATATGTCTTCAACCTCGTGATCGACAAGTCAACAGGATCCTGGACGTTGCAATGTATACTTTGAAGGACCATACTGGGGATGGTCTGCTTACTGGCTGGTGGGAAGTTCTCCGGTGGCTTCGATTGAAAGGACTGGACCATGATGAGGAATGGACCGCTCTGGTCATCACAATATTCTGTATGGCAATACCTTTCATCCCTGGAAAGCAAGCCCGCCGCACTATGGAACAAAGACGGAAGAGAGACGACTATTGGCAGTCACTTGGAGGGCCGCATGGTGATGCCTGGACCATTTTGCTAGAGACTCAGCTATACAATGCTACCTCTGGTTCCTCTTGGAGAAGTTGCCCGTCTTGGGAATGGATCCATCAGCGGCAGCAAACTTCCCTGCCCGACACCACACCCATCGGTGAAGGCTCATCACGAGCATCTGGCCAACTCTGTTGCATTCAGTGGGCAAGTCTTGCGCGAGATTTCTTGCAGACACCAGCCGGAGAGGCGGCACATGGCCCGGAAGGCTATCTGCCAACTGCAATATCTAAACCTCGCGAACTCCGACAATCATCGCTGGCGACCCTACTAATTTCCATGCATTTGTTATTTGAGGAAGACAAATTGGACATCAGGCAGGCTACTCGAACCAAATTGGCCCCTGTCTTAGCCCAAGTTGGCGGCTGGCTTGGCTGGGAGTCATGGACTTGGAAGCATGGTGGATATTATGCAACTGAAATCACTGACATCAATCATTTGGCTTTCGAAGACTCGCGGGTCAGCCTGATTGAAGTCCCTAAAGAGCCTTTTTCACCTCCTTCTGTATTCTCCCAGTTTGAAAGATGGCTACTAGGGTCGTCTTCTGCACAAGTGCTCAGTCTGTATGATATCTCAGGCCACAATCCATCTAACTCAATGCTTCGTCGAGCTATAAACGCACTTACACCGAGGCTTCAATTACTGGCTGAGATACAGAAATCATATGAACAGAACGTGAGCGCTCAAAGTAGGGTCCAGGCTCTCTCTGATCTCAATGTTTGCCACGAAATTCTGGAATCTCTACCAGAGGGAATTGCTGCCCTTATGCACGAAGTCATTGCAAGAACTCAGTCGAGGCCTGCAACGGATTGGCTGAACGAAACATTAAGGCTTGTCGATCGTGACGATCTGCAATCAAATAGAGATAAACAGCAGGAAATCGCCACAACACTGAAATCATCAAGCATACCTCACCATAGTGCGATCCGCGATTACCACACGATAGGAAATGTGACGATAGAGTCAGAGCCATATCATTTCTTTGATTCTTCGGCAGAAGCAGATCGGCAGGCCGTAACGCGATTAATCTATCACGAAGATCGAAGATTCCAAGATGCGGCGAAACTTGTTAATCAGCTGCGGCCACCACTTGCCGAGTGCGTTTCAGAACCAGATTGGACTGAAGCCGACCTTCTCGAAGCACAGAAGGATATTGTCCAATTAGTCACATTACGAACACTAGCAGTGTCATCCGGGCGTGGGATGATGAACTTCAATGCGCGTATTCCTCTTTTAACGGATAAAGTGCCGATACCTGGATTTACTCTTCAATGTCATATGCGGCCAATGAATGTCACGCTTAGCGCTGACAGGGCTGCTTTCACGGAAGAGAAAGTCTGCTGGGCATTCTTTCACAATGGTGTCTCAACAGGCATCACGATTTCAAGAGCTGCAAAAGGTATTGACACTTCTTGGATTCTATACAACAAGCCACCTGAACTCACAAACCGACATGCTGGGTTTCTTCTTGGCCTGGGTCTTAATGGTCATCTGAAAGCTCTTGCCAAATGGGTTGCTTTCAAATATCTAACCCCTAAGCATACCATGGTATCAATTGGTCTCTTGCTTGGGCTTTCGGCTTCATATATGGGTACCATGGACACCTTGATAACTCGATTGTTGTCTGTCCATGTCACCAGAATGCTTCCCCCAGGAGCTGCGGAGCTTAACCTATCACCCTTAACCCAGACAGCGGGTATTATGGGTATTGGTCTCCTTTATGCCGGATCCCAACATCGCAGGATGAGTGAAGTCATGATCTCCGAGATTGAAAACACTGATATTGAAGAATTGCCGCAGAATATTCTACGTGACGAAGGATATCGTCTAGCTGCTGGGTTTTCCCTTGGCTTTATCAACATTGGGAAAGGGAAAGACCTCCGTGGCCTTCATGATATGAATATAGTGGAGAGGCTATTGGCAATAGCTATAGGCACGAAGAATGTCAATCTCGTGCATGTCTTGGATCGTGCTACAGCCGGAGCTACAATCGCAATCGCCTTGATCTTTATGAAAACGAACGACGCAGCCATTGCTCAAAAGATTGATGTCCCAGATACCCTTCACCAATTCGACTATGTTCGACCAGATATCTTCTTGCTGAGGACATTAGCACGTCAGCTGATCATGTGGTCGAATATTGAAGCAACTGAGAAGTGGATCAGAGGATCATTACCGAAAGCCTATCGCCGACGTATCTCTTTGCAAAAGCTTACTCGCTTAAGATCTGAGGATATGCCCTTTTTTAACATTCTGGCTGGCCTATGTCTTGCTTTGGGGCTGCGCTTTGCTGGTTCTGGATCCCAAGCTGTTCGTAACCTGTTGGTTCAATATCTCGACCAATTCATCCGTCTAACACGACTCTCAGCACCCAATTATGATGCGAAACTCGCGCGAAATTCGGTCCGCAATTGCCAGGATGTTGTGGCCCTTGCGGTCTCGGCAGTAATGGCAGGGACAGGCGACCTGCAAGTCTTCCGGCGTTTGCGTTCCCTACACGGAAGAGTCGATGCAGATACTCCATACGGCAGCCACCTCGCAACTCATATGGCGATCGGGGCTTTGTTTCTGGGAGGTGGCACCCATACCTTCAGTACATCGGACCTCGCCATCGGTGCTCTTCTCTGCGCCTTTTATCCCGTTTTCCCTACCTTCGTTCTCGACAACAAGGCCCATCTCCAAGCCTTCCGCCACTTTTGGGTGTTGGCGACAGAGCCCCGCTGCTTGATTCCTCGGGAGGTTTCAACCCATAGACCCATCAGCGTTCCTCTATCAATTAGGCTCAAGTCTGGCATCTCAGGACAATTGACAGCACCTTGTCTCCTCCCGCCGTTCTCAACGATCGCCACGGTGCATACATTATCACAGGAGCACTGGACCGTTTCTCTAGATTTCTCCAATACTTCAAAACTTCCGCCTGCATTTCTGACTCACCAATCAATTTTTCTGCGACGTCGATCGCCGTACGACACAGCAGCTCTATCCACAGCGTCCACATTCGTCTCATCGCTCCAAGCCCATGCAGACGCCGATCCAACACCTAGTGTCTCTATGACCGGAGTTTCAGGTTCGATCACCACTGTACGTGCGATGCAGTCCGGATCGGCGGTCACAGGGAACTTAAGTAACAATTCCTCTTTTGGGTGGCTCTTTGACCTTTCTTCGCTGAAACAAATTGACATCGCTGAACGAATGCTTGTACTACCGCCAGCCGGCTTTGGAGTGAGCAGCATAACCGGGACTCCAAGAAATGGGCTTCTGAAGCCCACCGTAGTTGATACGAGGCTGTCACTCGAGAAAACCATTCTTCCGCACAGTGTTCATGAGCCGAACGACAACGGTCAGTATGGCTCAAGATTGGGGCGGAAGCATGTCGTCAAGGACCGGCTGTGGCAATTACGACTTCTCTTCGCTTGGCTGGAGAGGTTAGACCAAGAATCTGTTTCAGAAGGTAGCACAGGCAATAGCAAACGAGCTGCGCGTACGAGCGGGGTTGATCAGCCGCGGGATACATTGGGAGCGCAGGAATCAAGCGGTGAGGCTATGTGGTTACACAGAGAGATCATCGACGGTCTTCGATGGCGAGTATGGAAATTAGGCAACGCGATTGAGAGTGAACATGTCACGGCAATTGATGATTGGAGCGAAGATGGGAATGATCATCCTAGAGACCTTACTTAGACATGAACATGCCATGAAAGATAGTATTTCCAAATATAACAAACCCAACATGAAATTATGAGATAATGAAGCCAGATCAATCCGTGTTTGTATCCCTGTTGGACACGTTGTGAATCAAGAAAGCAAGGGCCCATGCTAGTTCACGGGCGTGTCCAAAGATCTCAGGCACCACGCCTCGAGATTTGTCCTGACATGAGACAGATCCAAATCATGGAAAGTAGCCAGCGGACATCGTCCAAATGAAGGTGCCTAGTGTCGATGCTCAAGACTTGTCTATCAATATCTGTCGTTCGGTGGGAATCTAAAGCGAATAAGACACGTTCTGTCTGCCTTATCCAGTACCCCGATCGAATCGAAAGTTTGCACGGATTCATGGGGATCGGGCCGCTCAACGAACGGCTCCAATGAACCCCTGCCGGTTTAGTGTCGTTCTCCCACGTCTTTTGTGTCGCTTGAAGCTAACTCTTATCTGCACTTTCATTGCACACATCTCATCTCCTCTGAGTACATCGTCGGATTCCATCTGGATGGACATTGGTCCCCATGAGCGATCACGACTCGGTTGGACCACCGGATCCCAAGCTGAGCCTAAACTTGTTTGAGACGATACAAGTATGCAATGATTTGCAGCATAGACATTGCTTCAACATTGCAGAATGGGGCGACAGCAGACCAATCATGCACTCGGTACCTCATACTTTTGGGCACCAATGCATTTTTGTTCTTTCGGACTTCTTCATCCTGTGCATACCCGAAGAGAACTTGCATTCTCAACGACCTCGACTGAATTCCTAGCCTATAGACTTGCTCGTTATCGCTGTCAAACCCCACGCAGACCTCGCAGCGAGCTACCCGATCACCTAACCCGGACCCAACCGAGATGGGCTCTCTATTCAAATCATGCCTCACAACAAACGCAACGTGGTCCAATGAGATTTGTTCACGCGCCCAAATGGCTCATTTCCCATGTACCACCCTTCTCATAGGATGCTCTGCTGTTGACATCTTCTCTCTCCCCCTCAACGTGGCACAGGAAGCCATAGTTATAGCAAAGCGTGGCATCCGAATCGTCCTGTTCCTCCTGGTTCTGATATCATAGTACAACAGGTGATTGTTCTTTCTACTGGGCAGAGACGGCGTTACTGTCTCTGTGTGGTTCGCCTACATTTCCCTTGCAGTCCAATTCGCATATTCTGCAATCAAATCTCGTTCTGTCTTTTCCTTATTATAATTTTTCTTGTAATTGACCCAAACCTACGATGGGAGAGAAACATAAAAGACGTCAGCGGAACAGATTTTCACTCGAGACATCAGCATATTCTTTCACATTCAAGATCCCGGATGGGTCAAACCAATATGAGTCCGACAAGCAAATTTCAGTACGCTCAACTTCCAGTCTTTCATTATCAAGTCTGGGATAAAGATTCCCTAAATTTCTCCAACGTGCCCATAATACCACCAAATGCAAAGCCTCCTGTTATCGACGATGATAATGCTGATTTTGACTACTGGAAGGGGGTAGCCTCAGACGATAATATCGAAGATGACGGCGGGGGAAACGGAGACGAGAGTTCTGGACATGATCCAGATAATCACGATGAGCAACAACCAGGTAAGCATCTCATATATACACAAGACACACGCTGATTATCAACTGTAAACCCAGATAATCCCAATGAACCAGACCTGAAGCCTGAAGAGACCGTCGATGATGCTGGCTGTGACAGCACTGAGGAAAATCAAGCCCCGGAACCAGACGCTGAGAAACCTGGGGAAGATTCCGACGCTGCGAAGGATGATTCACCAGCAGAAGAACCAAGCAAGGGTGAGTATAAAGCTCTCAATTATTCCTTGTCGAAGCTAATCCGAATGCGAGATATCCCTGAGGAGACAGCTGAGGCCGATCCATCTACAGAAGAGACCGCAGAGCAAGAAAAAGAACCCGAGAGTCCTTCTGAAGCAGCCCCTGATGATTCCGGTGAGGGTAATGATGGACCCAAAGAAGACGAAGGAGCTTCTGCTGCTGCGGACCCAGAAGTTGATTCAAATGAATCTTCTCCAAACGAGAGCGGTGAAGGTCATGACACCGCTGGCAATGCTGGCGAGGATGCTCAGCCAGAAAATACCCCGGAAGAGCCAGCACCAGCCAACAACGTTTCAGAAGATGCTGCCGCCGTCGAAGGTATGTACTAGAGAAAATCACCTCTTATATGCTGGACCAACTAATGCTTGCCGCAGATTCCTCACCTCCACCAGATGAGATACCTCCACCAGCACCAGAGCCTCCATCCGCCGAGGCAGAGGTACCTAAGGGCCATGTTAAAGCCTCTGTAGCCTTTTACGAGGCAAGAGGAAATAAAAAGGAAAGAAGAAAGAAGGCGAAGAGCAAGAAAAGTAAGAAACTGACACCAGTCGAACGACAAAAAGTACCTGAGACAGAAGCTGTTACGCCGACGGTTGCAGACGCCGCGCCAGCAACTGATGCGCCTTCAATAGAAGAGCTAAAACCCGAGGCCGAGGCATCAGAGGAACCCGTGGCAGAGGAAGCCCCCACTGAGTCACTGGACGAACCCAAATCAGAAGAGATCACCACCGAGTCACCACCGGCCCCCACTGTTGAGGACGAACAACCAAATCAGGATGTCTCGACCTCTGCAGACGCGGATGGAGAATCGAAACCAGAGAACGAAGAACCTCCAGCCAAGGTCGAAGAAACTGCGAAAGACGAAGAACCTGCTGGCAATGGCGACGATACCACTGTCGGGCAATCCAATCCAGAGACAAACCCCGAAGATTCAGCTGGAGAAGCAGTTACTTCAGAAAATAATAAGGACGCAGATGATGGCAGTGGCGATGGGGCTCAAGAATCGGCTTCTGAAGAGGCCCCACAACCAGACGAAACCAAGAACACCGAGGAAAACATTCCAGGAAGCTTCCCAGAAGATACACCTGCTGACGCCGCAGGCGAACAGGACTCTTCAGACCCAGCTCCAGAAACATCTGGTGACTCAGACTCTACTGATACAGCAGCGACCTCCACTGTTGATGCGGAGGTAAAGGAGGCCGATAAACCCTCCGATGAACCAGTAGAAGCCACGGGAGATGCTGCAGATGCTGCAGATGCAGGGTCAGCAGCAAATGAAGAAGCAAAAGAAGAAGTACAAGAAGGCGAACAGACCTCAGACGCGCCTGCAGAACAACCTAGTGAGACGGCAGTAGATGTGGCTGCTGCTGAGGTTGAAGAGGCAAAAACCGAGGAGAAATCGGCAGAGCCTTCCGAGGAAGCAGCAGAAGTGACAGCCGAATCAACGGAGAGCCCGGCCGAAACGGCCGAAGAACCTACGCCAAATCTTGAAGAAAGTAAGTCGGAAGAACAGAGTCCCGAGAGTACTGAACAGCCTATCGAAGATGGAGGTGAGACGACTACTAAAGGCGAGGCCGCCACCGAAGACTCTGGAGAGAGCAAAGATGTTCCTACTGATTCTGAAACCTCGCCAGAGGAGCCTGTAGCTGCTGCTGAAACAGATGCAGAACCCGCAGCTGAGGCAGGTTCTGCACCTGAAGAAGCCCCTGCAGAAGAACCAGCCGACGCTGCAGCTGAAGCGCCCAAAGATGGAGATGCAGAGGCAGGCGATGCTCCGGCAGACACTAAACCTGCTGAGGAACCATCACCAGAGGAACCTGCAGAGTCTCCAGCTGAGGCAGAGGGTGAGCCTGCTACTGAACCCGAAGCTGTGGAAGAGGTTGCTGCAGAGCCAGAAGCTGAGGAATCTCCTGCTGAGCCAGCTGCTGAGGGTGATGGAGAACCAGCCGCAGAGTCAGAAGATGTTTCAGAATCTGCCGAGAAACCAGCAGCCGAGGGCGAACCTGACGCGGAAGCTGAAGCTGTCGAAGAGGCTGCTGGAGAGCCAGAGGCTAGCGAACCCGCTGCAGAACCTGAACCCGCTGCAGAGCCAGAGCCAGAACCAGCGCCTGAGCCTGAGCCTGAAGCCCCAGCCGAGGATCCTAACGACAATGCCATCGAAGACGAGGCACCCGCATCGCCGAGCCTCGAGTCCCCAGACCTCGAGCCATCGATAGCCGGATCCAAAAGCCGTCGCCACAAGACCCACCGTCGGGATTCCTCTCGTGAACGGCGTGACTCCGGAAGCACAGCACGTCCCAACATAACCGTCCGCCGCACATCCAACGGCGAAAGCCTGCTCCTTCGCCGCAAAAGCGATCGCGGCCTCCTAACCAACACCCTCTTCTCCGCCATTGCCAATGAACGTGAACGCAGAGGCGGACACGCAGGCGACGAAGACCCGACCGACAAACCCCGAGTCCACCGACGCTACTACCGCAACTCCGACGCCGGCGTCGTCCCCATCGACGAAGAATCGTCCTCATCTTCCGGGGGTGGCGGCGGCGGCGGCGGTGATGGTGGTGGTGGTGGTGGCAGCAGCAGTAACAACAGCCACCACCGTCGTCGAAGACGTAAACACCATTCCCCCGAAGACGAGAAAAAATACTTCTATCGCGAAAAAGATCGTCGAGATCACCAGTTCAGACGCGATTCACATGGTTCCGGTTCGGGATCAGGGTCCGGTACGGGTTCGGGTACGAAAGCTGCAGCAGACGAAGAGGAGAGGAGAAGAAGATCCAATTCTTTTTCAAAGGGCGTCTTGGGTATGTTTCAGGGGATTTTCGTGCAGAGTACCAAGGCTTGAAAGAGGAGGGAAAAGAGAGAAGAGAAAGGAAGGGAAGCAAAAGAGGATTGGAGCCTTTTTTTTTTTTTTGATTGTTTTTTTTTGGGGGGGGGGGGCCAATCGACTGGGTGTGTGTATGTTTCTATGTATGTCTGTTTTTTGTGTCTTTATTATGTGTTTGAGTACGTTACAGTATGTATTCATGAACTGGATGGATGGATGGATAGGCTGTGATTGTCTTGTTACTTGTATGATTGTCTTTTTTTTGTCACCATTATTACCATTACCATTATTCTCTTCTTTTTCGATTCTCTTTATTTGATTCGAAAGTAGTGTTAGTAATATCTCCCAAGCGAATTGAAATATTCTTCTTTTCATTATTTTCGGTGATATGTTTCTATGGAAGCTAGTGTTCTAAATAATGTAGTCTGTTCTCCCCGGTTCATAGTACATATCTGGATGTGCGACTTGATCTTGGTTCTCAGACTGAACCTCACTGTGATAATCAGGGTGATCCTCTGGGTCAAACCCTTGATCCTCGTCCCTTTCATCATCAGCGTCATATCTCTGGGCTGGAGATACTGAGACCGAGATCGAGGAGGGAGATAGGTCATGTCCCCGTTCTTCTACCTCCTCTTGATCTCTTTGCACATCGTGGTTGTGATGAAAAGTTCCGTGAGCTTGTTGATCCCGAACCACAACAACATCGGCATTTTCCTCGTCCTCTTGATCGGGGTAGAGATGACTTTGGCTCAGAAAATCCGCCAAACCAAGGATGTCTTTACTTGCTATACCGTTGGTATGATGGAGCATTTGGCTTTGAGGTGTAGGCTTCGTGGAGACAGTGGTTGTTGCTGCGGTTGCTGAATTGAAGGGAAGCAGCGACGGTTCAGACCCAGAAGATGAGGAATGTAGGACGTTATTAGGTGTCGTGGGAGGCGCTGGAGGAAGTGGTTTAGGCGAGGGAGAAGATATTATATTCAGGCCACTTGTCAGTGCTGCTGCCGAAGTAGGAGGGGACCGATTTGCAGAGTGACCGAAGCTGGGATTCGCTTGAGCCTTTGATGAAGCTTTAATCGTTTTGTGTGTTCGCCCAACATCTCGCGAACTGCCAGTTTTCCGATTCCCGCTCCAATTCCATGGCTTTCCATGTTGACCACATTTAGCGATATAGTCTGCACGTTCTTCTTCGCTGACAATGATTGTCTCACCGTGGGGCGAGAGGCTGTAGTTTACAGGAGATGAGCCGTGTTGAATTTTAGTGCGACTTCGGGAAGATAATCCAAAACAGCTACGGCGAGGTTCTTGAAGTGTGTTCGAAGCATGTCCAATGTGGTTAACATTGGGACTGTTGTGGGCAGAATCGGTGTCAAGAATGGATTGTATTGTTGGTCTGACATTATTTGATGGGCTTGTATCCGAATTATCGGAACTGCCATCTTCGATGTTGCCTGTCGAATTCTGATTGGCAACTTTAATCTGTTTGGTCCATCTTCTGATAAGGAATGTTCTCCAGCGGGTAATGGAATCCAGGTCACTATCATCTTCATTACTAGATCGCGGTCTGAATATAGTTTTCCTCGGCTGAGACCAGTGTTTGATAAGGGACCATTTGATCTTCCCTGTGCGGGACTTGGGCACGACATTCTTGCGTGGACCAACACGAGACCACAATGTCGGGTTCTCTACCGCCAAGCTGTGGAAAAGTGATTCATAGACTCCCCTGTCGTGAATAGTGTTGCGTTTGAGTTTTGCAGGTATAAATTTGATACATACCCAGATGAGGAAGACGAGTCCGAACAGTGCTGAAGCAAGGATGCCATACCATTTTATATCTGGTCCCGTTTTCACCCAAGTCGTGTTCATTCCAAAAAAGCTCGCTACAGCGGTCAATGGGAGAAAGACAAAGGTGATCCAGCTAAGCCGTGCCATGCTAGCATTGAATTCTAGGGATCGGCGGCTGTCCCTGATAGAGACGCTTTGATAAAGAAGGGTGATGAGATCTTCCGTGGATTTAACAAGATTGCTCTCCAGGTTCTTCCCCAAACGTTCTAGTTCGTTTGGAGCTTCAGAGAGGAATTTTATTTCAGCTGAAGCTTTCACATCCTCTGTTAGAACATCCGCATGGGTTTTCAAAACTTTTGTCAGGTTTCTGTGTTGTGCCATCAGCTTATCGGCGCGCAGCCATTGAAAGGAGTTAGCCCAGAGCTCACGAGCACGGGATTCGTCTGCAGGTTGATCGTAGATCTTGTTCTCCAGGATGGTTTGATGTTCGCTTGCGAGGTCAAGAACCGTTTCCCAAGATCGTGTTAAGTGATTAAAGATATCATCAAGTACCGTACGGATAAATTTAGGATAGAAATAGGTATCATCTTTGACCTCCCGATCGGCGTGGGTGGTATTCTTACACAACCTCAACCAACTTTTCTCCGCCGTTGCTCTAGCTGGAATGAGCGTATCGTGCACGTTGTGTGATCTTGATTCTTCAAAGATAATAGCAGCGTCGGTATCGGCATTTCCTTTAGACTTGTGGATCGGAAGGTCACTGGTCTTTGCATCCAGATATTCATTGTAACCTTCAGCATGCCTTGTGACATCAAAAGTTTGAGAATACTGAATACTTCTGTGTTGGAGGAAAACAGACAGCCTTTGGACCGCAAGGTCGTAACCATAAGCAGAGTTTCCTGAGATCCATTAGCAATGCAGGCAATGGCTGAAGACGACCTACCTTCGTCATCGTAACATTGCAGCTCGAGCATCCTGTCAGCTCCCTGGTTGGGTCTTGCACTGAACGGGTCCGTAACCATGTACTCCTTGAGATAATCGAAACTCAAATACATTTGCCTTTTTCCGGTATCATCGTCGATTTGTAACGGCCAGGACTTGCCTACTAGGTAAGGCTTGCCTCCCGGATCTTGTCTCTTATATCGAGCATATTTCATGAATTCGGCTCCAGCTGGGTTCTTTCCTAGGTCGAACTCTTTACTCAAGATTTCAAGAGCCCACCGAGCATTTTGGACATGAAAGATATGGAAGAGCATATTGTCGTTGGCCACTCGTGTCGTTTTGAGGTACTCAATAAGTGCTTGACGATTGAGCACCTGGACGTATTTCGCTCTAAGTCTCTTCTCGGGTCCATTCTTTTCTGAGATGCTGGATTAGTCCGGGTGAACCAGCCTGAGAGCCTCGACATACCAGGTGGCTTTGCCTGAAAGATACCGACACGGCCATGCTTTGGACACGGTTGGTTGAGCTCTTTCGGTCCCCATTCTATCGGCGGACTGGAAGCTCTGAAGCTAGAAGACGTCGTAGTGCTACCGCTAGTGCCCTCATAAGGCTCTTTACTGTCATCTTTCGGTATCGCTTCTTCTAAATGAACTTAGACCAGTATAACGACCAGGTGAGGTGCGCGGCATACCTTCGACTTGGATTGCTATTTGTGAATGAGATCCGTGCTGTAATCGGCTTTGTGCTATCAACAAGTTAACACTTGAAACCATAAACTCATTATGCTCATACATCGACCTCGGATGCCCTCATTGAATTCTGTCCTAACAGGTATAGAATATGGAAGCGACTCCTGTCGCAGCTCAGCCATTTCTCACGCAATTGCACATTGGCATATTCCACAAGTGTACTTACAGCCTCTACCTGCGACTGGCGACTTACTCGGCATTTATCATCTGTCGATTTGAATATGGCTTATGACCACATATCTCCAATAGACACATGCTCAGGGATATCATGATGCTACGTGATACTTCGGTAGCACATATAGGAGCTGTGACATGCCAGAGAACAGGCACGATTAAAGCAAACACAGCAATGCGAATGTTACTTTTTGTTGGCAAGGTCATCCGATTCGAATGACAAGGCTTGTAAGTCATTGTGTAATAGTAGGAAATTGCAACGTGACGAGGTCATGTTGCGTGGTGGAGAGGGTTCCCACAACGCAATCACAAGCACAATCGATGGTCATTCGTAGGTGATGCGAACCAACGCTCCAAAGCTATATAGATGATACAGTTTCTGATCATCGAATGATTGAAAACTTTTCTACAAGGTCGTGGATACCAGACCATATCCTTGTTCTATTCCACTACGATGAGCTGCAGTCAAACGCTCGAGTTGCCGTGTGAACATCGAATCTTGCAATGGCCACCGGATTCCCCCTGTGGAACGAATGGTCCTCGAAGTTCTGCATCAAGTACCAAAGATCACACGGAATGGTTAATTCGCTCAGTATGCAAGACACAAAGGAGGAAGCTATAGATGATGCTTGCAGCAGTATATCAAGAAATACCAGAACTTTCCCATCGGCAGTCAACGGCAGCGAGCTTTTGGTGGCTCAACGGTTGTTGCCCTTACACGCAGGTATATGCTTCCAACCAATAATCTCCAGAAAGAACCATCGGTGATGTTCTATTCCCAAGAATTTGTGCGAAGGTAGGTATGTAAGCTTTCCGAATGAATACGAATCTTGGCGTAGTGCAAAGCAACCGACTCGTGGGTTCGTAGCTGTTGGAATTTCTCTTCGGATTGAATGAGGGCTATGAATCAATGAGAGTGAAACCAGCCTAATGTGATCCGGTACAAAGGGTTCGAATATGGAAAACATGATTGCAATACTTGTGGTGGATCGGAATTTGGCTTCAATTGATATTGAGATGCGTTTAGAAGGGAATATACAGGCATTTTCCATGCCTCAAACGCCGCCGCCATGCTGTAAATCAACGCTCAATAGGTATAATTTGTAAAGGATCATCTAGTGCATCATCTTCTTGGAGGTTGTTTCTTCCAGCCGTTTGAGAGCTCTTCGAAAAACAAATCTTTGAATTTCTGGAACCCACCACGGTTGATCTTAGATCCTAAAGCACCCAATATCAGATGTATTGTCCGGAGTTGGGTACAGTCGAAGTGTCTCACTCTCTTGATATGTGCCCCCCTGCTCCTCCGGAGGTATCTCAATCTTCCCGTGGCGCATCTCCTCGATGCTTCGATGAACTCTTCGCACGGCTCGGTGGAAAGCTGGACTTTCGGATAGCTGTAAAGAAGTCAGAAGATTACAGTTGGAAGAGGCGAACTTCATATAAGGACACGCACTGCTTGAGCTAAGCGTTTCTGTTCATGTCTCAGCGATAGGTCTGAATCGAGAACGCGCACTATTTACTCACTTCCAAAAAGACCAGCAACGGCCAGATCGGTGGTGCCATTGTATTCTGTAAATAAAGGAAAAAATCATTCACACACACGTTGACCAGCCGATGGCCTCCAGCATTCTACATTGGTAGGTAGCGAGAAGGTCGGGACAGGGAAGATCACTGTATCAGGACGGACAGGGATGTTTTCGGGGATTGATGCGAGGCGATAAAAATCCCGAATCCATGTGGCGTTTGTCGATTGCGATCTACAGTACAGTAAAATACAAAGATGCGATGGGGTGATGGTGGGGAAAGCGAACGGTCCAGACAGCCAGGCGATTTGGTGAGGATGAAGATAGCGTAGTGTAGTGGCACGTAGCGATGTTCCCAATACTCAAAACACCAAGTGGATCAAAAATGGTGGACTAGAGCTTCAGTCCGCTCTTATTTGACAGGTAAGCCTGGCAGCTTGGTCATTACTTTCTTCAAGATGTGTGCACTTTGGATCGTCGTCTCTTGTGTGAAGTAATTCCTACTTTCTGTCGATTGCTCCAGACGAGTCTCACTGTCATCGCTTCCTTACGTCCCACATTCACCACCCATACATACCCTTTGCCCTGGAGAGCTGAAGAAAACCGAGGACCGACATATCAGATCTCGCTGTGAGGATCTTGGGTCTCAAAATACTCTTCTTCCTATTGCTCAGACTACACTCAGGATACATACACCAGATACTTCGTCCGTCCGAGTGGCATCATCGCGCCTGCCATCCTGCCAAGGATACAATACAAAGCCAGCCTTGTCTAGGTACTTAGCTGGGAGGTTTTTGTCAAGTTACATAGCCTGTCGGGAGGGGCAACGATTATAGTGGCAGCTACGACGACGGAGTCCAGCAGGCCCCATACACGCGACGGTGCAGGGCCTCGGATACCTGAGGACTCAGTTCATCACTTCCCTAGATTTCTTGAAAGGCTCCACATTCATCCTCGAGGGAGCAAATCAAGGTCAAAATCTCGATCTCCTTTTCGGAGGTCCCGGTCGACCAACAGATCAGACCATCCAGATGCATCGGATTCAACAGATTCAGAGATGAAGTCGTCGCCATTTCTAAAACCCACAGGATCCATGAAACGGGCACGGTCACAAGACAGCCGCCTGAGGCATGACTCAGGAAACCCCTCGCCTGCAAGCCCCAGCGGTTCTTCAGTCGAAATGAAGCCCCAGTTACCAAGGTTTCTCGCCATCAGTAAGGAACAAATATCTGCGCGCTTCCACGACTTGGAGTGGAAGCAAAGATTTCGGATGGCCCATGCGCTTCAGAATGCAGATTCTCCTTGGAAACTCGACAGATCATCTGTCGTCACCTCAAGGAATCGATATTTGAATATTCAACCCTGGGCGAATTCAAGAATCGCACTTAAAGTCCCTGAAGGACAGTGTGACTACGTTAATGCAAGCCCCATTGTGCTCAAAGATTCTGCAGGGCACGGCTCTGAAGATAAGTATATTGCTACTCAAGGACCCAAGGATACAAGTCATTTCTGGCATATGGTGCTTCAAGAAAGCCAAGAACCAGCAGTCGTTGTCATGTTAACCCAGACCCACGAAGGGAACAGGGAAAAATGTGCACAATATTATCCCCTGTCGGAAGATATGCCCACAATATCATTGCCGTCAGAACAAGGAGCTGGATCTGAGAGTGATGAACCCCATGATCCCTTCTACGAGCAGGATCAGCCTCTCGCATCAGGAAGTCTGACATTAGTCGAATTGATCAACGATCCAACATCACGTTCAGAAATTCGGAAACTTAATCTCGTCATTGGGGAACAAACTCGAACAGTTTATCATTATTTATTCAAAGGCTGGCCAGATTTTGCAAAACCCGAAGGTGAAGACCGTCAAGCACTTCTTGAACTTATCAAACAAACTTCCCTACGGGTGGGTGATCCTTCAGTCAACCCTCGTATAGTACATTGTTCTGCTGGTGTCGGTCGAACTGGAACGTTCATCGCCCTTGACTATCTCATGAAAGAACTTGAGAATGGCGCCATGGTTCCTGATTTCTCAAAACCTTCCTCTTCCGCAGTGACCACTAACTCCAAGAGTGCAACATCGAATGGGAATAGCAGCAAAACGGCCCAATTCTCACCGTCCTCAAGCGGCTCTCCAAACGATGAAGGAACATCAGAAGATCTAATCTACCAGACTGTGAATCTCCTTCGCGAACAACGGATGATGATGGTCATGAACGAAATCCAATATTCATTTATCTATGAGGTTCTACGCGAACAATTCGAAGCAAAGTATCTCAATGACGACAAACCCACAATTGCATCATCCACAACTGCTGCTACACAGGAGCCGATTGCGAGTGCCAGATCAGATCCCAATACTGCAGAGAGTACGATTACACGTCAGCAAGACGAAGACTCATCAGCAGAAGAGGAAGCACCTAATAGCCTACCAGCGTCAGGCCCATCCCTCCTCTCATCCGGTGAACGATCTCCCAAGATCGCTCGAAAGAATAGTCAACTTTCCTCCCTGACGCGTGACGAAGAGATTGAAATGGCCCCGGAAATGCCGTTAGATCAAGACTTTGATATCTACGCAGGGACGAAAGTTGGGAAGGGAACTACAAAGCATGATGAGGATACAGTTTCTGACTAGAAATTGATTTTGAATCGAACCGTTATTGGAATTGGTCATCTCGCCTATTCGTAATGACCACGCGATCTCGGCTAGTTCTTTCCACCAAAAAAGATTAAACAGCACCCGGGCAAAAAGCACCACATCCTCTTCTCACCTCATTTTCGAGAAATTGTTCGCTCCTGCAGGCATTTGCAAGTGTGTCTCTATATGTCGTTGGTGTGGGATACCGGAACTCGATATGGAATGGCTTGCATTACTTTAGTCTTGATGTATTGATTTTTAATTGTTCTATCTCTGATAGGAATATTGTTCTTTGTTTGTTTGTTTTTAAGGCAAGGCCTTCATTTCATTTCTTGTACACTTTGTTTTCGATGTTTGGAGGGAAGGGGTCGGGGCCGATGACCGGTATGGAAATGGAGATGGAGATGAAAATTGATATTGATATTGATATTGATATGCAGGTTAGACTACATAATTACATTGGTACCGTACCTTTCGATTTTTACAGTACCAGCACATGTTACTTACAGTAAATACATAGGTACTGTAAGAGAAATTGATGAAAAAGTTTAATCTACCTACCTACCTACCTATCTATATACCTATCCAGACAGACAGACAGACAGACTCTAAACATGCAATTCAACTTCACAACAACACAAGATTATATATAACCCCATGATAAATAATTTAGTCCTGTTACTGTATATCCCATTAATTACATAAGTTACATTACATTCTATTTTCCAACGCCTTTAGAAATAGATTTACAGTACATTCCCTATTCTCAATTCCCATTCCCATTCCCATTCCCATTCATTATTCCACATTCAAATATTTCCCAGAAGGGATGAGATTAAAAGACAAAGGGGCTTTGGGGGGACCGGGGATAAAGGGAGAATCGTCGCAGGGAGAATTGAGATGAAGGTTAAGAGAGAGATTTGGAGTATTGTTTGGATTGGATTGTGAATATGGACATGAACGAGACTGACTGCCTAGGCAGGGACATATTTTGTGTAGGTAGGTAAGTAACCTTGAGCACTCCGCTACAATTCCTTGGCCTTCGTAATGAATTATCAGCCTTCCTGTCTGCCTGGTATTCCCAAATGATCAAGTTATTTCTATCAACACCGGTGTTCCTCCTTTCCAATTCTAGTTACCCTTGGATCATCCTGGTAATGACGAGGATGAAGATGAAGTACCAATTCTTTCGATGGTGGTGGTGGTGGCAGGAGGAGAGTCAGACATGGAAGATGGGGATGGATATTCTGCTGCTGCTGCGGCTTCGGTCGTAGCTGTGGTTTTGGAATCCTGGACTTCAACTGTCGAGATCGAGGTTTCCGTGGGCAAGTTAGTGAAAGCTGGAGCTGTGACATCTTTCATTTCCTGGTCTCCATCTGTTCCTTCAGATACAGAATCCCTTCTCACTGCTTCGACCAATTGATTTCTCTCGTCCTCTTTGACATAAACCAGATAAACGCTTGTCGCTGGACTTCCGCCGCCAACGGGAGGCTTTTCTAGATCTCTGAATACTTCATCATGTGAGACCTCTGTGACGGTACTGTCATTGTACTTGCGCCAGATTTCTTTGACAAAATCGTAGATGTAAATCCAGTAATGGCCGAATGAGGAAGTACCTCGGTGGACGAAGATGGAGTGAAGCGAATACGGGTATTGACGGAGGTCGGTGTATTGGGTTTGGATTTTCTGGCGAAGATCCGTGATCTGAGAAGTAATTTTAGCTAGCTCTCGGCTGGCCGAGGCGGACAGTTGTTCCAGGGAGGAGATGGTCGTGGGAAGGACAGTGATGCTAGAGGTGTCGTCTTCGGAGGATGGCTTTGAGCTCTGGGAATGCTGGAGGGAGATCAGGACTTCGTGGGCTTCACTGAGGATTTGGGATGCATTTGGATGGTCCTGTTAAAGATTAGAACAATATCAGATCTCGTACTTTGGTATTAACTTACTTTTGTCTCGCTGAGTTCTTCCTGACGAGCTTCCAGGGCTGCAAGTTCCTTTTTCCACTCCCATGCTTCCCTTCGTCTCCCCATCAATGACGAATCAACGTCATCGTCCAGAAATCTATCCAGGAAAATGGTTTGGAATAGTTCAAGGTGGTTTATGGATTTGTAAGTACGCTTCAATGCAACGTCAAATTGCGTGCGCTGGACCTGAACCTGGAAAATTGGTGGCAACTGCGAGATAGAAGAAAATTGAAGGGCAGGATTGCCATTCGAAATCACATCTTGTACATCAAATGCTGCTTCCAAAGCTTGATATATATCTCGGGGACCATCAGCAACGTTAATCTTTATGTCGGAGAATCGCTGTATTTCCTGAATAGGGTCTCGATTGCGTTCTAGGGTCGTCGTCTTCGTCTTTCCAAAGAATAAATCCTTTATCTGATCCACCTGTTCCCCATCTTTATCAAAAGCGGTAGGCTTTATGGCGCAAGATAATTGGAACAGTACGTTGCTCATAACTTCAGTAACATCTTGTTGCTTCGTAATATCCTCTAGGTCTGCTATCGTCGACTTACGCTCCAAGGGCTTTGGCCTAGGAGGAATTGGAGGTGGCCGATTAGGTGCTTGAAGCGCTTGAGCAGCTACCGTCTGCAGAGAGTTGTGCGGGTGAGTTTGGGTTTGCTCTTGTTCAAAGTATCCAGCTTGAGTATTGATCTTTGATGGTGAAGCTTCACCGAGAGGGGCTGCTTCAGGAGGCTGGTTGGTTGTAGCCGCTCCGACTTCATCAGTTTTAGAAGGAGGTAGGTTTTCCTTGTCGTTCAAGATCTGTTCTTGTTGCTCTTCGATTCCAGAGTCAGTCATAACCTCGTCATCGGGGGTGTTCTGTCTTGATGTCAAAGTCGCCTCACTTGATGCATGAGTTGAAAAGCCTCCTGCAGTATTCAATGTCGCATCAACAGGCGACTTTACAGTTTCGGCCGCCGTCCCACTCATTGAGATGTCTCCTATCGTTGACTCAGGATCTGCTGCGGCGACTTCACCAACTGAGGTCATCAGTGGGGGCTGTCCATGTAGCGTTGATCTCCGCCTCGCGGCTTCATAGGTACTTGGTCCGATAAGTGTCAAACGAGCGAGACGCTCTTCTGGGGTAATTGACACTCTTGGGGTTGTAATCATCGATTGAAAAAGCTTCTGGAGTTCTTCTGCGAAATGTTGCGAGCGCTGAACCTCTGACAGCGACACAGTTCTTGAACCGACTTTCTTGTATGCAAGGCTCTCACCATTAATATCCATCCGATATTCTTCAAAATTGAGAACGATGTCTCTAATTCCTTTGATCGTGAAACAGAATTGCAGCAAACTGTTCAAGTAACAAGTGTTGCCAATGTTGCTCAACCCAACAGGCCAGTTAGGCGGTGCTAACTCAGTGGCTGCGGCATTGCCAGACAAGTATTGTTCCAAGTAAATACTACTTTTGTGCCTAGCAATCGCCCGAAGCGCTTGATTGTATGTATCAGTGTTGTTTTTGTTGTCCTCCAGGCGCAGTTGATATGTCGTCAATATCATCTGATCATCCAGCGTCCGGTCGTCAATTCCCAGCAGGCTATACGCTTCCCCGATGTCCATTTCGACATTTCCTAATTCTCCTGTTGAGAGCCATTGTGATAATGCCAGACTATGACGATGATCTGCGATAATCTTGACGGCTTTCTGGCACTTCCCTTCCATGCTTCGACGTTCGTCGGCGCTAAGATCGTCACCGAGTTTGACAGCAACCGACGCCGTTATGAAATCGTCAGCAGTATCGCGCGTTACATCAAGAAATGCCAAAGCTTGCTCGTAGGTCGTAAGAGATTCTTCGGCCACGTCCAAAATTCTTTGGCTGTTCATCTGAGTCCCTATAGTCTTCAAACAGCTCCGCGCATCCGACTCTTGGATAGGTGCATCTGCTATACGGGAAGAGAAGACGCCGATGATGTAGTTTTCATCTGTGGGAGGATACCGAGCATCCAAGCCAAAGAACTGGTAGGCTTCAAAAACTTGTGTTGCTGTTACCTTTCCAGCTGATTCCTCTGTAACAAACTTCACTTGCAAAGGCTCGCTTTGTCTCGAATGTGCTACACTTCTTAGATAGTCCAGATAACGGTGTGCATTATCTGGGTCCGTAGCGCATTGTCTCTCGTAAGCGTAAAGAATTGCAGCATCCGAGACGTCAGGTGTAACACCAAGACCTCTATACCATGGTTCCATCGTGTTCATATCATGAGTGCGTGAGTATGGGATCCTGTCGTAATTCTGCGAACCAAGAATCCGACTCAGTTCTTTCAGAGCAGGTGTTGGTGGAGACTCAGTGCCTTGCGGTCGCAATCGCGGGGGATGTTGTTGCATTAAAATAGTAAGTTCATGGTCAACGTCGTCCAGGAAAATATTGAAAGGATCCTGAAACGGTATGTTGTCGTCGAAGTTAGGGTGCGGCGGGTCCCAATATTCACCAGGAGTAAGAACGAACCCGAATGCTTCCAGCGCATTCCGGCAAGGCATACCGGCGTAACCAAATCGCATCATAAACCGCTTGTTCAGAAGTTGTATCTTTCCACCAGTATTTCCAGGTGTTTTCGTCCTATCGCCCGCATTGCGAATGTACGTCCTCAAATCACTCAGCACTTCATAACCTTCAGCCTTCACCATACCTTCCATCTTTTGTGGCTCCGTCTTGATTGCCTCATCCTGTCGTGCTGACAACAATTCCGGGTCCACTAATTGTTGTATAATCTCTTTCTTTATCATCGGCCTTTTCATCTTCACATACAGAGTCGCAGCACATTCGGGCCAGGAGCATTCCAGTACAATTTTATCATTGTATACTGGGCCTTTGCCTGGAGATGCATCGCCATCAGGCTCGTCAAGACTATGGGATCTGTACACCAAGTGATGGAACGGACGAGTTGCATTTGGACATGGCGTAAGCTGCCATAGATTGGGATAATTCACCTCGAGGTCAAGATGCGTCCGACATTTTTGGCAAATCGCTGCGATATTATAGGCCGCATTTGGAGCTGGTCGCTCGTCCAGGGCCGGTGGTTTGCATTGTCTCGGTTTCAACATATATTGATGATGGCAACTTCGATTGCGTCTGTCCACCTCCACGGCTTCCTCATCTTCATATACAGGTGGACCGCCTATCAGGGGGTGATGGCCCCAGGCAGCGGGAACATGGAGGTCATAGTGGTAGATGTCATCCAACAGCAACGGCGGCGTTTTCCCTTCTCAATGTCAGTACACATAATGGCAGAGCAGCTTGACTACCAGTCTCCTCACCTGTTCTCCCCCATCGCGCCATCAAACCGACAAAGGCGCCTTGCGCCCAGCGCCCAAGGTCCTACCGGGTCGAAATTCTGGGGATAAATGTCAGAGAAAGGGATTATAATGGACTCGGTCCCGGAGATTCTGAGAAGAAAGAAGTGAACGCTGCAGTTGGTAAAGAAAAGAATTGTGTTGAAGACCGATGCTTCGTGGAAAGCCAAGCTCAGGCGCCTATTTGATCGTCACACTTCTCTAGACGGATGTGCTGAGAGACAGTCAGAGAACGCCCAGCATAAGCCGCTGTGTTCCTAAATTGCAAGTCTGTCCTGCATGCGATCGTATTCTTGAATGAATGGTATGATTGTCGGTAAGGGCGCCACACCACTCAACCATTGCCCTTCAAGCTACAAAGCTCTTTCAAAGGTTATGACATGATTGTTGAAGATGGAGTAACCCATGGGACCATATGATAACCCAAAACCTTCTTAGCTTTCCCGCCTATTCGACTTGCGCGGCCTGTTCGGTTAGCGCCATTTTGGACGGGGAGCGAGTAGAAATCGTAGAAACTCAATGACCAATCCACACCGCGGAGGAGCTCAAAGGAACCTCACCTCGCATCTCAATCCTACCAGCCAAATCTGAACGTCGATACGATTTCACAATCAACGACAAATCTCCCCCCTCTCCGTACTTTAACAGCTAAGCAGACATCTATTGCGACACTCAGGCAATCGATGGAATAGGCCCTTTCTTCTCAGTCACCATGTCTTCTGACGATAACTACGAACCCCAAGATGCGATCGCGAAGACCATCCCAGCGACTCTGATCGCAGGTACTGCAGGCCTGTTAGCATCCGCAGTGAAGAACACATTGACAAAGGAGAATGTCGGACCGATGGGCGTTTTCACAAGGACAGGAGGCACGATCGCAGTATTTGGTATGATGCTCTAAAGATGGTCGAATTGGCCTTGCAACATAAAACATAAGTTAACATTTCAAATCTTTACAGCTGGTGCAGCGGCAGCATATCAATTCACAGCCACAGCTTCAGCAAACCTGAGAGAAAAGAATGATTACATCAACGAGGCTATCGGTGGATTCTTCGGTGGTGCTTTAACAGGCTTGAGAGGTAAGTTTCGAGACATTACCCTCGCCCATCCAACCCCGATTCTAACGTTCGTCCCAAACAGCTCGCTCCATGCCCTCGGTCCTAGGCTACGGCGCCGCCTTCGCCGTCTGTCTCGGAGCCTTCAACTACACTGGCGGATTAATCTCCGGTGCCAAACCCGCCGACGACATCCCAGAATACCAGAGATTGGAACAGTTGAAAAAGAGACAGAGAAGACCGATCGAAGAAACGATCAACGAAATCGGTGAAGGCAGAGGAATTTATGGTCCGGGGTACGCGGAGAGAAGAAAGGAGCGATTGAAGGAAGCATATGGGATCGAAGTTCCGTCGACACCGTGGTATAAATCATCGGCTTAAGAGCAATTTTGTCATCCAGCGGAACGTTCATGCAAAAGGGATCGGTGAAGAAAGACCCATCTAGCTCTTAATCCTACCTGTATACTTTAAACCTTTTTCCAACCCCCAAACAAGAATATCATACACACGAGACATCCCTACTCAAAAAGGGTTCTCAATTAGCTTTTGTATAGACCTACCTACCTATCTGCACACACACACACACACACACACACAATCACACACGAACCCTGCTATTAATTAATGCAGGGAAGAAGAAGATAGGTATTGCAAAATCAAATCGTTCGATTTTATACTCGCATGACATTAGCTCGATTTTCTCGTGCGAAGAAATAAATATCTTTGTGAAGGGGAATCTTACATTTACCGAATGAATGCAATGAATGAATGAATGAATTCAGAGCATACCTAAGGTAGTTAGTTACTGTAGCTACATATGTAACATAATTGTACGGAAGAAACGATCTTCTCATCTGAATTGGTAGACGGATGATGAATCTGACGCGTGGAGATGGAGAAAGATGTATCAATCTATTCTCGTTCAGAGTGATTTATATCTACAGTAGGTATATCTTACGGATCAAGTGAGACACCTCATTGAATGAGACATGCAACGCAAACAAGACTCAAAAATATAATGTGGTACATAACATAGTCCGCATGAAATCTCGTGTCCGATGTGTGATGAATAGCTTCTTTCAATTCTGTATCATACCCCAAATCCCCAATGGGTCTACCCTCCCATCTGATCTTTCCCTTTCTACAAGTTGCAAACGTTGTACCCTCCTGACGAGTAAGCCAACGACAATCGGACCGATAATGGTACAAAGCATAATTGCCCATGTAACGATTAGGTAGATTTCTGAGGGCTTTCCTTGAGACGAGGATGACGAGGATGAGAAGATACCGTGGCTTTCGGCCAAGGAGGATATTAAGAAGCCGATCTCGCCGCGAGCAATCATGGCGGAACCGAGGATAGAGGCTGGATATAGGGAACGAGCTTTGGGTGCGGGGTTGGAGATGCGCTTTGATTTGGTGTTTGGGAGGCGGGCAGGTTGGGACGGTGATGATTGTGGTTTTACACTGGTGGCCGAAGATGGTTCATGATGTTCATGGTCTGCCAGATTGTCAAGCTCGATGTCATTCTTCTTGTGGCGTTCTCTAGAGTCTTTGACGTTTTCTTCCGCTTTTGGGCGGGGCGTTGTTTTGTGATCTACTGAGGTGGTCGGCTGAGATCCTGTCTTCTTAGACGAGTACAATATTCGTTGCAGCGAGAAGAGCTGTGAAGGTCGTGGTAAAAGCCAAGTACCACAAACTAACTTAGCAAGGGCCATCAGGATGGTGTAGATCAGCCCTTTCCAGACGACAGGTCCGGTGAACATGTCGGATATGGGTATGGCAAAGCCAATCGAACCCTGCCAACCAGGTCAGCATATTGGAAACCATGATGAAAACAAGACTTACAAAGAAGAACGGTCTCAGAACTCTGTCCACTGCCACTTGTAAATGTTTCTCATAAATTTGAGAGCCCCTAGCGTCAGGTACCTTAATAAGATGGTCTGACCAACAGACCACAGCTCCTGCTAGGTATGCTGCGAACAGGTTGGAAGTTCCAGCAAAACTCGCTCCAACAACAAAGCCGAGGAGTAATGAAAGATGCAGTGATATCTTTGCGTACTGACCGACAGCATGGAGCGACGATCTGACAGAGGTCATCTTTTGCAACTTCGTATTGGCTACAGTTACCAACGGGCTTATCAAGAAACGACAGGTCAAGAGAAGAACAAGCACAAGCGCTACTGAGACGATAATCGGGCGCAAGACAGTGAGTGGTCTGATTTCTCCTTTTCCCAGATTGGATATGACTTGGACCATGATCAGTCCTACGACATCATCCAACATGGCAGCACTGGTGAGGACTACACCCAGCCTGCTAGTGACAAGGCCGCTGGTGCCGAGAACAGTGAAAGTAGTCCCCAGGCTGGTCGAGCACAGTGCTGCTCCAGCAGCGAATGCCTGCAGCTTGGTTGCAGAGACCAGGGGCATCAAGGCGAATGACAAGGTGATAGGTATCACGATGCCAGTCAGGGCCACACATGACGACAGCAAGAGGTTGGCCCGTAGCACCGGCAAGGAGGTGCTCAATGCGCCCTCATAGACGATGAGGATCAATCCCAGATACCCCAGTTGTCCGATGACTGTTTGCGCATTCTCGGATAGCCATTGTGCACCTGGGGTGCCCCACGCCACACCCAGCAGAATCTGCCCGATGAGTCCACAGAAGATCAAGCGATCGAAGACAAAATTGACGACATTGAGCAGGATGAGGAATGTTGACTGGAAGAGGATCGTTTTTACCGAGGGTTCCTCATAGGGCAGGTAAGAGGTACTTTGTTGTGCCATAACACGACATCATGTACCCCGAACGGAGATGAAGTTCTGCACGGTACAGAGTACTTGTCCAGGATCGGATACAATGCGGCCAATCACGAAGATGTCGTGGAGGTTGTGTGAGTCTTTTGGATCTCAGATTGTTTTCAGGGATGGAGCAGCGATGATCATCATGCAGTAGAGTACTCAGACACAGTATTGACGAGGTTTATTTGAACATGGTACAAAAGGTGAGACGAGGGCGGTTGTCATTTCCAGCCGCGAATCTGATTGTGGTGTTGGCACGCCTTACTCTTTAGCTGCCCTTTGAACGGGTCGCTCTCGATCATCTTGGGTGGAGCTGTTCTTTCGGTTTGCTACCCTTACTCAGAGTAAGCGTCTACAACCCCAACGGTAGGCTTTCCGGCCAAGCAACTTGTCCACTGAACTTCTGCCATCGGAAGTTTCGCCTTTCAAAAGGGAGAGGATTGACGTATGTATGATCCTCAAAGTACATAGTAATACTCCAGAGTACTGTTAGCTTCGTGTCGGGGGATCCACGTCGCTACTACTCCAGAGTATGTGATATGTAATTATATCAAACTGACGTCGTGGTCCATTCCGATTTCAAGACCGAAAAACTACTCAGAGTACATGTACGTCCAAAGTATAATCAAATCAGGACATTTCCGGTCTGGATGCATAGATGATGCTATTCTTCATTCATTTTACCCTCCTAGTCTGTACTCTGAGTGAGGCCTCTGTGGGTAGACCTAAGGGTATCTGAGTACATAGTAGAAAGGTGGTGTGTAGATCGTGGGTAGAAATAACACGGGTCTTTTATCCAGGTTGATTTATTAATACTGTATATCGTACCGAGGTACCTAGGTATGTACAGTGTTATTGCGGTGTGACAGTACGTATTGTACAAGCAGGTATGTATGTATGTATGTACTGTACCTTGGTATTACTCGGAGAGTTCTGTGCCTGGTGATCTCTGTACTATGTATACCGTTATGTACAGTCCTCCGATATGGATGCAACCCTGCTCGAAATGAAGGGTCAGGCAATACGGTCCAATCTGCTTCTTCGCATCAAATTACCCTTTCCCTCAAACCCCCAAATGAAGGCATATTACTCTGTACTCCTTCTGATCCGGCTGAGTTGCGTTTCCATACCAATTGTCCGTGGTTGGTATGGGAAATCTGATGACGTTCTGGCTCGCTTAACCCCCGACTGTCAACCCCTCGATCCACCCGCGTTGTCAGCTATTGGTTCGGGTTTGGTTCCAAGGTTTCCTGCCAGGTTTCTTCGTGTTCTACTCTAAGTACTTAGGTATGGTACACTCAGAGGATACAGAGTAATTAATTAGTTAAACCCGGGACGCAGATCTTCCTCACCTTATCGGCCGCCCAATCACACCCTTAGACATCCAATATCTTGGTTGACCCCATCCTCTGACGAGGTCTAGCCCAACAGGAAATCTCTGAACAAACCACCTCACACTCTCTCCTGAGATGCATATCACGAGGAACTTATAGCTCAGCATGCAACATGACTCTCGATGACGGCGACAGTTTTATACTCCTCTAATCCTGCTTGGTTCCCGTCCTTCGAGGCTACAAGGCACGGTTAACTCAGGGTTGGGCTGAGAAATTGCTCATTCGTCCCGATGGCAACACCGTCTTTTTCATCCATGCTACTTTCACTACCCCCAGAGATTCGCCTACAAATTTACGAAAATGTCATACAACCCGAGAAACCAACAAAGCTCGTCTTTGCAATTGACCACCCTGTCCCCGCCGCTCTGTCCTTGCTGTCGATGGCCCCAAGAACGTTCGGCGATTCTTCAATCACCGAGTGGTTGATATTCACAAGAAAGTTCCCTCCAGTCACAATACATGTACCGGTCGTCCAAAACGATGGCACCGTTACGAGACATAGACTACGTGTCCACCGCTCCAGGCGCCCCGATACGGCTCTTCTCCGGGTCAACAGACAATTATACCAGGAAGTGGCCCCAGTGTTATGGAAATCCACGCAACTCGACTTCACCCAAGCATTTACGGCGCTGATCCCCTTTGCCAATATGCTGAGTCCCTTTGCTCGTTTGCAGCTCAGTCACCTCATCCTCCGCGCGCCCTTGCACCAGACCACAGACCAAGCACACTGGGCCACTACATGTTCTTTTATCAACTCGCAGCTGCAGCCCTGGTCGCTCACAGTGGAATATCGCTATAGATCCGGCACACATTGGACAACCCAGCAATGGCATCAAAAATTAGCCCTGGATCCGCAAACGAGGCGCCCTTCAGACCCGGCTCTAAGAGCCGCACTAGAATTCGGTGCCGATGCTCTCATGTCATGGGATGATGTACTCCAATTCGACGACGACGATGAAAGCCCCAAGGACATCGAGTTCCTGGAAGGTTTGCAGATCGAATCGGAAGACGAAATGAGAGAAAGCCTTGGGATAACCAAAGCCAGGGAAGAACCATTGGACTCTTCATTAGCAGCGCTATCGAAAATCCAAGGTCTGAAGAGTTTGGAACTCAAGCTGATCGGTGGAGGACTCGCGCATACAATTGGAGCTGAGCTTGATCAATATATGAAGGGGAAAATGCTACGAAAGAACTGATTGTTACGGATTGCATCAGAGACTGAGGACCGAGATGCTCCAACGAGACCGCAAGGCTGTTTGTCAGGACTTTGACTTGCCAAAACAATAGAAGAGAGGAAGGGTAACAAAAGTGTTTTGGGCGTTAGGACTGGGGATCGGCTTAGAAGCTGAGGTTGCAGAATTGCTTGCGACAGAACAAGTCTCGAAGCACGCAATGGTATGGCAATCTTGGAAATGCAGTAAATCTGGACTCTGTCAACGTGGAATGCAAGCTGCAACGACGCTCGACAGGATGCTTTTACAACGACAGGTCAGGACCGGGAGTACTGTTGCAGTTGGGCATCGACCGGGATATTTTTGCTGCATATCTGTGCGATCTGGACGTGGGTTGGCGGGTGGTCGAAAGTTGGGGGAGTGCCCCAGATCACATACCGTGAGTCCCGTCCCCGTCGACGACGATGTTAGACTCTTGATCTCTCAACGACCAGGTCATGAATAACGATATAACTCCTAATATGTATATTATTTGTACTCTACTATCATATAAAGCACTGCAAACTGATTTTTATCGTTCCAATTGTTCAAGATCAAGAAAATTTGTTTTCTGAACTTCGCAGTTGAAGCAGAAGTGGTGAGGAGAGAAGAGTTCTGATCTGAGATGAGTGCCAAGGGGGACCTCGCCTCTTATCGTACGGGACTAGGGCGCTTATCGACAAGGACCCTCCAGGTCACATGCTTGGGGAGGGCGAACCCTGAAGTGGCATCATTCAGTGCCTATCTAGGTAAATACTGACTATGCAAGCGAGCGCCCTCATCACGGCTTCTACAAAGGATGATAATAGCAGCCCTCAATGCGATTCCTCTGGTCCCTGCCCGTGTCATACCGCTACAATTCCAGAGTACAACATCTTGATGAATACTACAAGTTCGTCAACGGGTCATTAATCTACTGTACAATCCCAGGCATCTTCCGTTTCAGAAAGTCAATCTTAGATCTGCCAGCCTTGGGAGACGGTGATTCCCAAGCTTCATTTAGACAGGTCTGAAGTTATGCAGAGGAGAGAGAGACTTGCCAAGATACAAACAAGCACCTGAGGGAGATCTCGTAGTCAGCATTATCAGGACATTGGAAAGCCTGGGAGACACAAGTCTTCCTTGTTGGGTACACGACTTGCTTGGACTATTCGAATCAGGCGTCAGTCACCCAGGTAACTCACAAATCGGGAAGAACAAACCATCACGCATTCTTTTGTATTGAACCGCATAACTCATAGTGGGTATGAGGATGAGGAAAGTTTACTGTGGCGTCAAGAAGACAGCGACAAACAAAGAACGCACTAGACAGACGTCCCCAGAGGCACTCGTGACATTGATCGAACAAGCCATAGAGGGGCAAACCGGAAGCATTGGAAAAGCTACAGAAGAGAGAGAGACCAAAGACAGCCAAGGCTTGGAAGAATCAGAGATTGGGGGTGGTTGTTCCCAGGTGGACACGTTGAACGAGCGGCACTCTGTTTTCTTCTCTCGCCACCAAACGAAGGAATCTGGTGATGCATGTTTACGTTTGGTTCAGAGCGGGTAGGAAGAGCCATGCTGGATAGAACTCTGCATCGGATACCAACCATAGCACATGAACTTGGTTTTCTAACTTCCCACTTGGACGGTAACGGCAATGACCTGATCTGCTGGAGAGCCGTCTTGCTATCACTTTCCGCTTAGCTGCAGTCGCCGGGAAAGGATGTCCTGTGATAGAGCCAATGATGGCCTTACCCGCAGATCCACCGATGTCTGGTCAAAGGTGAGACGAGGTTCTGAGAAGGTTTAGTGAGGGAATTCAATGCTTGCTTGGGAGAAGGGAACCTCCCAGTTGATTTGATGGTAGATGTAGTAACGTGCCCTCCCCCCCTCCTCGCTCCGGTCCAGTAAGTCAGTCAGTAATTTTTCCTTTTTCCTTTGGAAGTGGTCCCAAAAATAAGGTGGTGCAGTTGTTTTGGGGGGTGTGAGTGGTGCGCATTCCCAGATCATCCACCCATCTCTGATGATGTCCCGGCGCTCTCATAAACAAACGCCTTCCCCGCGCGCGACGCTCTCCCTCCTGCTCTCTCCCTCCCTCAACATCCACGTTTCATCCCATCACCACGTCGTCGCCACATAAATCAACGCGATCATTCGATTCATCTGTTATCAAAGTACTTACCCTTTGACTCTCAATCCATATCTCTCGCAATGGCACCAAAGAAAGCTGCAGGCACTACCACCAAGAAAGCTAGCACTGCTAGCCATGCTTCATACAAAGGTCAGTATTCAGCTTGATTACTCCACCACCACGCGTGGCATTGCTTCAAGTATACTATGTTTCGAGTCGCGCATCATTGCTGATTAATATACACAGATATGATCAAGGAAGCCATCTTGAAAGTGAGTTGACACCGTTTGCGCCGCATCGACCTGGCTGTCGCTTTGTTACACCATTATATCAACCGAGCAATGGCACAATTACCCATCGCCATGGTTCGAATTCTCTGGGCAAATGCTAACTTGTCTCTTCCATCAGCTTAAGGAAAGAAATGGTAGTAGGTAAGCTAATCAAACTCCCATTCATCCGCGAAAACAACACGGCGGCTGGTGATTGGATCTTGATTTGAACGAACTAACGCGTCAACAGCCGACAAGCTATCAAGAAGTACGTCCAGGTCAACAACAAAATTCCTGCCACTGGCGCTTCATTCGATGCCCAATTCAACAAGGCTATCAAGTCTGGTGTCGAGAAGGGTGATTTCACCCAACCAAAGGGTATGTGAAATTTTCCACATTTCAGACGCGAAGAACCATAGATCTCGTGATCTGTTGGGCATTATCTCTAATTCGTCTTATTTCAGGTGCCTCTGGTCCAGTGAAGCTTGCAAAGAAGGAGGCCAAGCCAGCCGCTAAGCCAGCCAAGGTCAGTCAAAACATACCTTTAGCTACATTCCAATTCCGACTAACTTTATTGATAGGCTGATGCACCAAAGAAGACTGCCACCAAGAAGACTCCAGCTAAGAAGACCGAGAAGAAGCCAGCCGCCAAGAAGGCTACCACCACGAAGAAAGCTGCCCCAAAGACCAAGGCAAACACCGCTAAGCCACGCGCAAAGAAGACTGCTAAGCCAGCTGATGTATGCTCCTACTGGACACACGTCTATGAGCCCCCAAACTAATTTTCTCACAGGCTCCCGCTGTTGTTGATGCACCAAAGGTTCTCACCAAGACCAAGTCCGGCCGTGTTGCAAAGACGAAGGCTCCCGCTCCAAAGAAGGCTGCCGCGAAGAAGGCTACCACAACCAAGAAGACCGCAAAGAAGTCGGCAACACCCAAGAAGACTGAATCAACACCAGCGTAAAGGACCGCGCAGTCTTTTAGCTTTTGTTGTTTCTGTTGTAAACTCGACTTCATGAATGTGCGTCTTCGATTTTGGTCGCGGTGGGATTGGTGGTTGGAGTTGGGTAAAAGCGCGTTCGGCCACGACTGTATCGACTTACTGTGTCGCTGTCGACGCTATTTTTCATGCGCGTCGCTATCTGCAGCCGGGCCACCTTGAGATACCCCCTTCCTAGCTGGGATGCGGTAAACAGGAAGTCAACAACCGTTGTGGGTGGGTGGGAATATATGTTGAAAGACTTTTTTACGGCGTTTAATTTTCGGTGACTGACACGAATGAACATGGGCAATCTCTCTGTATTGATATGTTTGGGAGTCGCATCAGCTGGTTACCTACAGATCTGGTCTTTTCTGACTTGATAATGAAGAACCATGAGACAGGCTTCACGGCTTCACCTTTTTCACCCACAATTTTCTACCGTGTACATTTGTGTTTTCAGCACGCGTCATATCGTAACCGTAGCCATGGATTTGAATATCAAGCGGTGCGTCTGCTAGGCTAGTGACTGTGGACCTTTGGGCCTGGGGTTTGAACTACGGGCTTGTAATTTTCTGAGACACCTAAATTGAGGACTTACAAATATAGCAACCCAAATCTCTCGATATTAGGGCGATGGAAGGCAGGAAAGTGGTGTACCTACAGAGTAGTCTGGGTACTATCGGATGTAAACAACAATTTGCTGTGGTCGTTGGCCAAGCCCTTTAGGTGCAGAAGTTTAGGGGATGAGTGGACTTTCTCGGCTCTAAAACATGTGACTTGGTTCCGCTTAGGATCTGGGCCGATGGAATCTCCGTCATTCATTGGTTTTGTGCCAGGGTCCGCGCAGGCTGTACAAATCACATAATCCCAAGAACTTACTCCAACTCCAACTTCATAGATTCAGTCCAATAACCAGCTTTTTGTCACCCTGTATTGATTCAATTCCCAGCAACTAATCCAGCATATCACAGACATTCGACGCTAATCGGGTCTGTTGAACCCAGGACGATAGTGTCTTTCTGCAGTATTGTGGCTCCTCCATCCTGACACACTGGGTCATTGGAGATTAGAGAAACCACTGTCCAGGACAATCCGTTGAAAGCCGGCGACGACGACATCCCCACCGCTTCTCCTTCGATGCCCGTATAATTCCCTATATTGCACCGCCCAGCGGCAGCTGTGACGGCGGTCCACCATGCCTGCCTTTACGGGCGATGGCGTCTCCCGGCAACCTTCGAGCCCAGCATCATCCTACGACCACCTCCCGCGGAAATCGAATGATAGGTCACTCGGGGGGGTCTTCACTGTCACAGATAGCGGTGAAGATGCAGAATATCAAGATAGTGTGCCAGATCAGCCCAGGACATCTTTAAAACAGCAGAATCTACAACCTTTTCCGAATGGTACTGCCAATGGCAGTGTATACGGCCGAGAGAGATCGCACTCAAAAACAGGCAGTATTCGATCGATGTCCAGTGCCAAAGGAAGAGCGCTGGATAACGAACGGCTCACCAACGTCAACGGGGATACATCTTACTCTCGGTCGGGGACCGATCACTTCAGCGCATCCCATATCAATGGTGTAGCGCAGCATTCGCCAAGGCAGTCCAGCAGCATTGCAAGAGGTACCACAAATGGAGAAATGTCAATGTCGCCCTTGTCACAATCACTCGAGTCTAACCCGGCCCCTATCAATATGTCCTATAGCGATTCGAATGGCGAGCTTCTCTCAGTGCCATCTCAAAATCGACACTCATCTCCTCCACCTCTGACCAATACTACGCTACAACCAACTACCAGCTCTACTTCGGGGGCAAGCTTACATCCCCGCTTATCACATCGTCATACACTCCAGGTTCCTCGAATCTCGACATCGCGAACATCCAGGGACTTCTCCATGTCTACTCTTAACGCCACGGAGGATGCCATGTCAGGTTCGGGCCGCATATCCCCCACTCACCAGTCTCGGCGAGCTTCTTTAGGGCTAGCCAGGAGAACAACTCGATCGATAGCTTCGGATTTACATCTAGATGAGGTACCGCAAGATGATGACGCTGCGCGGTGGACCGAGGCGATTAGGCAGAAGAGGGCAAGCAGGAGAAGAAGAAGAGAAGAGGAAGACGACGACCGCGTTATTGTTGGGACCAAGGTCGATCAAGGCCACGTCAATTTTGTGACAGCGTACAACATGTTGACCGGTATCCGCTTCACTGTATCTCGAACAAATGCGAAGATGGACCGTGAGTTGACGGACGCCGATTTCAAGGCGAGACATAAATTTTCGTTTGACATGTGAGTATTCCTCAATTTTCCGTCAATTTGTGACTAACACTTGGCAGCACTGGTAACGAGCTTACTCCATCTGCAAAATACGACTTCAAGTTCAAGGATTACGCTCCTTGGGTGTTCCGCCATCTGCGAGCGAAGTTTGGCCTAGACCCCGCCGACTATCTAATGTCTTTGACAAGCAAATACATCCTGTCTGAACTTGGCTCCCCGGGCAAAAGCGGCAGCTTCTTCTACTTCTCGAGGGATTATAAGTATATCATCAAGACCATTCACCACGCCGAGCATAAGCTCCTTCGAAGGATTTTGAAAGACTACTACAAGCACATATGTGATAATCCGAACACGTTGATCTCCCAGTTTTATGGTCTACACCGGGTCAAAATACCTTACGGACGAAAGATACACTTCGTTGTGATGAACAATCTGTTTCCACCTCATCGAGATATTCACCAGACCTTCGATCTCAAAGGCTCAACTGTCGGTCGAGACTTCAAGGAGGAAGACCTGGAGTCGAATCCACGTGCTACATTGAAGGATTTGAATTGGCTCCGGCGAAATTATCATCTCGAGTTCGGTCCGGGTAAAAGAGATGTATTTATTAAACAAATGGAAAGAGACGTTGCCCTTTTACAACGTCTCAAGATCATGGACTACTCTATGCTCGTGGGAATTCACGATCTGACGAAGGGAAATGAGGAAAAGCTTCGCGACAAGACTCTACAAGTGTTCCAACCAGGAGGAGATCGACCGAGCGAAGACCAGTCAACGCAGCTCAGCCGCACTCCGTCGAGAATGGAAACGATCCGACAGGCCCAAGAACTTCGCAAGACCTTGAAGAGAGAAAAGCCAATCCCAATGGGCCTAACTCAAGCAAGAATGCCTGAAGAAATGCTCGATGATCGAAAGGACAAAATCTTTTACAGTGACGATGGTGGTTTCAGAGCTAATCACGAGGATGGTAGGGAGGGTGAGAAGATATATTATTTGGGTATCATTGATTGTTTGACTCACGTAAGTTTTTTGTTACCCGAGTGGCCTCGTTGGTGCTGATTGCAGTGATATAGTACGGTGTTATCAAAAAGGGAGAACATTTCTGGAAGAGTTTGAGGGATAACTCAACACAAATATCTCCGATCCCACCTTTCCCATACGGGCAGCGCTTCATCAATTTCATCACCGGCGTTACTATGACGCCGGAGGAAGCTGAACGCAAAAGACGAACAAGGTCTCAGAGTCAGAGTCAAAGCCTGAACTTCGATCTTCCAAACGAACAAATCGTATCAAGTGAGACCAATAGATCGTCCATTGATCCGGACCCTAGAAGTCCCGCTGATAAAACCATTCTGGAGGCCCAGAAGCAGGCGGACAGAATAGAGCGTCATGGAAGGAATGATTTAGAGCCGCCGGACAGGACCCTTGCTACTATGAGATCTCCAGTGAGAGACCCAGGTGGTAGCGGTAGCACCAGTGGAGGAGGTATCGCCACGGTCCCTTCTATGACTCTGCCCGTCGTTGAAGAGAAGGATAACGAAGCAGCGAGTACTGGGGGAAAGAGTGGTCGAAGCAACAATTCTCAACGCCAAGATCCTGGTATGTTGAACGGCCTGTCTTCGACTTGCAGCTTAGCAACGTCGGAGGCAAATGCTGGATCGGCAATTAGCGAGTCACCGGTAGATTATCGAGTAGAGGAGACTGCGGGATACCACTTTTTGACAGAGAAACCCCTTTCCCCGGGTGAGAACGGTGCTACTGCTATGCTGCCAGACGTCCCTTGCCTATCTCCGATACATGTCGACAGTATAGAGGGGGCGGTTGATCCGGAGAAACAGGCACCCGGGTTGAGCACCAACGAGAGTACACTGAACGGTGACCATGTATCGAAATCCGGGTCCAGGCAGAGGTTGCCACTGGATCGATATGGCACTGCTTGAACGAGTACTTCGTCATGGACTATACGATGATCTGTCCTTTCTTTATTGCTTTATTTGCAGCGTTGGGAGCGCATGTCGTAGGGAGTTATGTCTAGTGGTTCGAACTGTCTTTCCGTTCCATATCCTATGAGGTCTCGATCATCGCCCGCAAACCCCACAACTACTATCCACCACGAACGACCAGGCCATTGGCCCTCTCTTTTTTCGTCTATCGCCGTGGCATCCAGCTCAAGGGCTTATGCAGTACAACGAACAGAACAGAACATATGCGCATATAAGGGCTGTAAGTATACGTACGCCCTTTAAAGTTTTCCTTTGTCAACAAAGACCAGCAACCTATGAAATGGTTGACCTGGCATTCAGCCCTACGGCGCTCTACTGTCCGATCTTTTTTCATATCCTTTTCGTTTTACTTTGATTGCAAGTGGGGTTTTTGGATATGGCACAATTTTTGGACGAATGCAATTAAGCGAGTGGGTTTGTCAGCGAACAAGACGAGCACCGGTGTTGGGGAATGCTACAGGCACGTGCATATCCAATACATGGGCTTGGCATACACATGGTAGACAGTCGGTGGACAGTGTGTCTCGTGTACTATATTCTTAGGTACTCCTATTCTATTCAGGTGCTGCCGCCCTTTTCTTATCTCTTTTCTCGTCCATTGACCTCACCTGTTCCTGGTAGACGGTACAGGTAAGACGATCTGTCCGATCGTGTCCAGAAGATCACCAACACCAGTAGATAGATAGACACCTAGGCTGGGAAACATCCTGTCCTGTCCGTACATGTATATAGTTACACTTCATTTGATATTCCTATTCAACGACCCAGAGAGAGCGTACAAGAGTATACCTTCATCTACATCTATATATCATCTACCATCAAATAACCCTCACCCTCCCAATTGCAACCAGCAGTTAGCTACCTATATCATTAATGTCGATATGCTGTAGTTACATAACTATCCCATAAACACGGCGACAATTTTGTGCCCCTCGTACACCATCCTACCTACCTACCTATGTGCCTTGGATGCCTACGATACATATATATATCTCTCTCTATTCACGCCACATCAACCCTCTTTTCACCTTTTACCTTTTACCTTTTTTTTTTCCTTCATTGTACAGTCAATCGAATCACTCGATGATACTGTACTTATTACCCTATACGTATGTATCCATGTATGGAACTTATGTATGTCCTCTACTGATACAATACATGGTAACTATATGATATGATGATGATCTTTGCACTTTCGTATTCACACACATACACGCACTCTCTCTCTCTCTCCCTCTCTCCCTCTCTCTCTCTCACACACACACACGCACAATAGTGTATGTTCTCATGTCCTTGATCATCACTGATGTACTACAGTACAATAATTAGATTAATATATTCAAGATGTCATATTTCAGGCCCTGTTGGATACAGTGGTGCGGTGCGGGGACGGTACTACCGCAACAAAACCAATATGACCACAGAATACATAATTACCATAGTACAGTACAGTACCTTGGTAGGTAGTTGTTCATACAAAACCACCGCGCCAATGTTATATTGTAATGTAACGATTGATTGATCGTATTTATTCACAGTAAATTACAAGGAAGTGCTCGTGAGGGTTGTTGAATTGAATTGAATAGAAGGAGTGAAAACACATGTAGATGGATGAGTAAGAGCAAGGAATTAGTTAGTCATACATACATAGTAGGAAGGAAGGGAAAAGGAGGGTGCTACTGTCCTATCCTCTAACTTATGTACCATGCACCGTGTACTGTGTACTGTAATTACAGTAGTGTAAGATGTGATTACGACGTATTTACTACAGTACTGTAGCACTAATTTACGTACATGCATACTTTGTTTACATATTGGTTGCATAACGTGCGTTACATATTTATATGAATTCTTGAATCGAAATACAGTTTACTATTAGAAGTGGGAAGGTAGAGTAGAAAGAAGAAAGAAGAAGTAGAAAGTAGATAGCAGGTAGTATGAATTAACTAGCTATGGTATTATAAATGAGGAGGGCGAGTCTATAGTGTCTATGATTGAGAGACATTAGTCTGAAAGTAAAGCGATCAGGAGGAACGGATGGAGAAGTATTTTGTTTAATTACAATATAGTAATTATCCCGATGTACTCAAGGTATCGTATCTGTAGAAAGGGATGCCCCGGACAAATACTCCTAGTTGATGCCAACTACGGCATTCGCGCGACCCTTAGAGCTCATGTACACGTTTTCATAAGCACCGGCCGGTTCTTTTGCAGGACGTTCCAAGCAGTCCTTAACCACGCATGTTGCGCTGCCTCGGAGGCAATCGTTACAAGGTCCACGGGAGGATGAGGCATATCGGGAAGTGATCGATAGGCGACTGGCATCCGCTTCCTCGTCAAGAGGCAGATACGGCCTTCGTTTCAGATGGGTCTATCCGGAGCGAAGAACATCACCTCGGAGCCAATCATGCATATCGTCTGATAAAAGCCCGAATGCTCTTGGCCGAAAAGGGTGTGACGTGGTCTGTTTTCGTTTGGGGTTCCATTCGTAACAGATCAAAGTGATATATGGTGTCATTTGCCCACCATACGCCCAACAAAAAGCGAGGTAGTAGATCAGCGCTCAAGAGGTAACAAGACGCTTTATCGAATGCGGGTTGAACAATTACAGTCATTGATCGTGGGGTTGTATATTTCCCTAAACCGGCAGATAATGTTAGAGATGCCATCACTACTGATGGGTAGCGATATATTCGCCCAAGGGACGACGCTTTCGCGAGACCGTGACGAGCTTGATGATGTGCAAGCAAGTTCAAGACTTTGTTTTCTGCAAACTCAATCTCAAATCATCCCAATTTGTACCGTCAATCTTTGGTCCCCTGTTGCGATCAAGAGCACCAATACCACCAGGATCCTTCCCTAAAGCGATTCTCCGGACAATCAGAGTGTCCTTGGCATTCTGGTATTGTTGCGCTGACCCATAGAGCAAACACTCTTCAAACCAAGCTTCCTCCTCAGCCGTAAATGGCAATGCTACCAGTTCTATTGCTCGAGTCGCACGGTCTTCGCCAGTTCTATGGGTATGTATACTAACGATAAGCCTTTCGAATAGTTGACGATGTTGTAGATCTGGTTGTTTCTGCGCAAAGTTGTATGCCTCAGAAACACTGCTCTCGGTGAGGAGATCGAAATATGCATTTAAGACTTTGTCATCTGCTAAGGGTGGAGAGACTGACAAGTAGTAGCTCATAGCTAGACCATCTCCAGGTTTCTCATGCTTGATCAGAGTGTATAGTATCTCGTCAGTGAATGTCGGCATGAGGGAGGGGTCGGTTAGGCAATCAACAGCATTGGAAAGATGACCGCGATCGAGTTCCCAGAGACCAGTAATCAGAATCAAATATTTGGATGGAAGATACACTTGTCGAACGAATTGCTGATCGGCATTTGACAGGTGTCGGGAACAGTCCTTCAATATATAGTAGATGAGCGCATGTTTTTGGTAGTCTGCTGACCCAGTCTTTACAATCTTATCAAAGAGTGTGCGTAACTCTGAGTTGGTAGTGGGAGGGTAAAGCCTGGTCACTACACGGCGAGACCATGGTTAGCGAATATCCTACACCCGGCTAATGCCTTGAATGTGAGGTTGACTCACCTTGCTTAAGGCCAATGCTTTCGAGTATACGATCGAAGAACAGTTTCCCGTCAAAATCTTTGCGACGCCTTCGTATTTGTTCGACGGTCTTTGAGTCGTAGGAGAAGTTGGGTTTCTGCTGGAATACCACATCAAAGTTCGCCCAGTCTAGCATGTTGAAGAAAATATCAGCAAACGCTGTCTCAACAATGGACTTCGTGGCTGAGACTGAATACACAAGGAGGTAAAAGCTTTATGGGTTCGGTCTATACATAGGTAGGTAATTATGTACCCAACCGTAGAACTGTACAGTACTGTAACAGCCTTCTCCACACTGGCGGAAGTGGTTTGGGGAAACTTGGAGACATTGTTGATCGCGACTTTCCCAAAACGGATAATTGTTGATGTACTCCATGATCGCGTCGGATAATAGTTGTCAATTTGCCCACGGATACTAACCACCATCGACGGCAAGGCTGAACAAGAAAGTAAGATGTCTTCGATATCGCCGACTCGCCCATCGCGAAGGGCTGCCAGAAGAAATGTGATCGTGGAAGAGTCAGATGAGGAGGCGATGACACCAAAGCAAACCGTTGAAGAGGAGGAAGAAGAAGAAGAATTCACCCCAGCTCCAAAAAGAAGTCCTCGAAAACCTGCAGAAAGACGGCGCAGAACTATCGCCGATGTGACGGCTTCATCTAAAGCAAGCACAAGGACCCGAAGAACAAGACAAAGCGAAAACATCGAACCCTCGCAAATATTTGATCCTGATGAAACAGCAACACCAGATGTACCTTCATCTCCGTCTAAAAGGGCATCACCTCGCAAGCGACAAAGTATGGCTTCCAGGCCCAAGCGCACATCAATCGCACCGGAAACTCCAGAATTGAAACCCTCACTGCCTACACCAGCACCATCCATGTCACCGGAACCGCAGCAGCGGGAGAGTACGCCGTTAGCCGATATCACTGCGCAGGCGATTAACACGGATACAGCATTGCAGGGTCCTGAAAAGTCGCCTGCGCCGGCCAGCCAACGAGAATTAGAAAAGATAAATTCCATGTCAACTGTCTTGGAGAAACCTATGGACATAGTGATAAAGTCAAGGGCAATCCCAGCACCAGTCGTAGAGGAACCAACAGGACCCAAGCCCCGAATGGTTATCTCACGCTTGGTCATGACAAACTTCAAAAGTTATGCTGGAAGACAGGTGGTTGGGCCGTTCCACGTTTCATTTTCCTCTGTGGTCGGGCCTAATGGTTCGGGAAAATCCAATGTTATTGATTCCTTACTTTTCGTCTTTGGTTTCCGTGCCAGCAAAATGAGACAGGGAAAGCTATCGGCTTTGATTCACAACTCTGCGCAGCATCAAGATCTCAACTTTTGCGAGGTTGAGGTACATTTTCAGGAGATATTGGATCTTCCAGGAGGAGGTCACGAGGTTATGCCAGATACGCAGCTTATTGTATCGCGCAAAGCTTTCAAGAACAACTCTAGTACATATTACCTTAATGGCCGGACGACGAACTTCACAACAGTCACGACGCTACTGAGGGAAAAGGGTATTGACCTTGACCACAAAAGATTTCTTATCTTGCAAGGTGAAGTAGAGTCTATCGCACAGATGAAGCCAAAAGCAGCAAATGAACATGACGATGGGCTGTTGGAGTATCTTGAAGACATCATTGGAACTTCAAAGTACAAGACACCCATCGAAGAAGCTGCAACAGAAGTAGAGACTCTGAACGAAGTTTGTGTCGAAAAGAATGGCCGAGTACAGCATGTCGAAAAAGAAAAAAACGGACTAGAAGACAAGAAAAACAAAGCTCTGGCATATATCAAGGATGAGAACGAGCTTGCAGAGAAGCAGTCAACTTTGTACCAGATATATATTGCAGAGTGTGAAGACAACGCAGCCGTAACACAAGAAGCCATAGATGAGATTCAAGGTCAGCTAGATGCAGAACTTGAGAAGCATGCTGGTAGCGAAGACAACATAAAAGCTCTGGAGAAGTCATACAAGAAAACTGCCAAAGAATTCGAGTCAATGGAGAAATCTACGCAAGAGATGGTCAAGGAACTTTCTCGTTTCGAGAAAGAAAGCGTCAAACACGAGGAGAGGCGCAAATTCATCTCCAACAAACAGAAGAAAGCAGAAAAAGCAGCAACGACTAGTAGGCTGGCAGCTTCAGAAGCACTGAGTCTCATCGAGAAGCATACAGATGATATCGAACGTAAAAGCGAAGAAATTGCGACTCTGGAGAAAGAAATGGCAACCGAGGAACAGGAGTTGATTTCTATTCGCGAAAGCCTTAAAGGCAAAACCCAAGGTCTTTCCGACCAGGTCGCTGCCAAACAAAAATCCCTGGAACCTTGGAGTGCGAAGATCAATGAAAAGCAATCAGCCATCGCTGTAGCACAGTCGGAGCTTGATATCCTCAGGGAGAAGGCCAATGCTGGGGCTGTAGCATTGGAAGAGGCACAGTCAAAGATTGGCACCATTGAAGAATCCATTGCAACCAAGTCAGAAGAAATTGCACAACGTCAAGCAGAAAAGCACCGTTTGGAGAAAGATGTAAGGAAGATCAACGATGCTTTGCAGAAGCTTGCCCATAGTGAGCCTGAAATCAGAGCACAGATCTCCAGCGCCAGACAAAAGGCAGATGAGGCACGAGCGAGTCTGGCAAGCAGTCAAAATCAAGGAAACGTTCTCAAGGGCCTCATGCGTCTCAAAGATTCTGGAAGAATTCAAGGCTTTCATGGTCGACTTGGGAATCTAGGAACAATCGACCAAAAGTACGATGTGGCCATCTCGACAGCTTGCCCATCATTAGACAATATGGTTGTCGATAACGTTGAAGTTGGACAACAGTGCATTGATTACCTCCGGAAAAACAACCTCGGCCGAGCCAATTTTATCCTCCTCGATAGATTGGCGAAGAGAGATCTTTCTCCTATCTCAACTCCTGAAAAAGCACCCAGGCTTTTTGATCTCGTCAAGCCCAAAGATGCCGTATTTGCTCCAGCTTTCTACAGTGTCATGCAGAATACGTTGGTGGCGAATGATCTGGAGCAAGCAAACAGGATAGCCTATGGTGCTCGAAGGTGGCGAGTTGTTACACTAGACGGCCAATTAATTGACGTTTCTGGTACCATGAGTGGTGGCGGTACCCGGGTCGCCAAAGGTGCGATGTCCTCAAAGCTGGCCGCTGAAACCACCAAAGAGCAGGTCCAGAAACTTGAACTTGACCGTGACGAACTAGAAAAGCAATTCCAAGCTTTCACAGACAAGCAGAGAGAGCTGGAGGCCACCCTTCGACAAAAGCAGGAGGAAATACCCCAACTGGAAACACTGCTGCAGAAGCTGAACCTCGAGGTAGAAAGTGGCAATAGAAATCTGGCCGATGCCCAAAAGCGGGTGATGGAGCTGGCAGCCGAGCTGAAGGGTAGCAAGAAGGATGATAGCCAACTCAAAGCTCTAGAGAAACACATGTCGGGTCTGCAGAAGGAATTGGACCAGCTGCATGCCCAGACGGCCGATATCGAAGGCGAAATCCAAGCTCTACAAGACAAGATCATGGAGATTGGAGGTGTGCGCCTGCGAGGGCAGAAAGCTAAGGTGGATGGTCTTAAACAACAAATTAATATGTTGAGTGAAGAGGTCTCCAGTGCCGAAGTTGCTACGACAAAAAACCAGAAACTAAAGGCGAAGCATGAAAAGGCAAAAGCTGACGCTGAAAAAGAACTACAATCGCTGGAGAAAGATGTTGCCAAATTAGAGGCAGATGTCGAAAGTCACTCTGCCGACGCTTCGGGCTCAAAAGCGAAGGTGGAGAAAGCACAAGAAGCTCTTGAAGTCAAGAAGGAAGAGTTGTCGATGCTGAAGAAAGATCTAGACCAGCGAACCTCGGACTTGAACTCTACTCGCGCGATCGAGATCGAGATGCGTAACAAGCTCGAAGAGAACCAAAAGGTCTTGTCTGAAAATGACAAGAAGGCCCGATACTGGCAAGAAAAGCTCTCCAAATTGTCTTTGCAAGATGTCGCAGACCTTGAAGGCGCGGAAAATGAACCTAAACAAACCCCTACAGCCGAGACTGAAGTGGATGGCGAGGATGTCGTGATGGGCGATGCGGAACCAGAAGAGGAACGACCGCCCCAGTCCTCACGCAAACAATTGCCAACATTTACAAAAGACGAATTGCTTGATTTGTCCAAGGACAGACTCAAGGCTGCCATCGCTGCACTGGAGGAGCGAACCCAAAATGCTTCAATTGATCTTTCGGTCCTCGCAGAGTACCGCCGTCGCTGCAATGAATTGGCTTCTAGAACCTCAGACCTTAACTCTGCTCTTGGTACTCGTGACGCAGCAAAATCTCGCCTAGATCAGCTTCGCACTTTACGTCTCACAGGTTTCATGACGGGCTTCTCTCAGATCTCTCTTCGATTGAAAGAGATGTACCAAATGATCACCATGGGCGGTAATGCCGAATTAGAATTGGTCGACAGTCTTGATCCATTCAGTGAAGGTATTCTGTTCTCCGTGATGCCTCCCAAGAAGAGTTGGAAGAACATCAGCAACTTGTCAGGTGGAGAAAAGACCTTGAGTAGTTTGGCTTTAGTCTTTGCGCTCCACCACTACAAGCCTACACCTCTATATGTTATGGACGAGATTGATGCAGCTTTGGATTTTAGAAATGTGAGTCTATACCTTATCTTAGGAGAAGTGGATACTGATTTTGTCGGCACAGGTTTCGATCGTTGCCTCATATATCAAGGAGAGGACTAAGAATGCCCAGTTCATCGTGATCAGCTTGCGAAATAATATGTTTGAGCTTGCGGAACGGTTGGTTGGCATTTACAAGGTTAATCATATGACGAAGAGTGTTACGGTCGAGAATAGAGATTATCTCACCATGCAGAGATAGTAATATAGGCTTGACGGGTTGGATGCTTGATGGCTGTCACGATTACGAGGGACAATGGATCGGTCGGGAGTCTTCGGTTGTTGGGGTAAATACTGGTTGAGTATCTGTTTGGGAATTGTATTGAATATTGATTATTTGAATCCTTGCCTCATGGCTTGTCTCATGGCTTGTTCTCCTGAAACAGATTTTCTGACTCTTCTGTGACTAATTCCATGATCTCTTGGTCCCTTTCTTGCCGCTCATCTGTTATTCGATCAACCTGTGAAACACTCGGTAGGGGCTCATTGGTTTCTCTGGCATTATTGGCAGTATCTTTTAGAGCATCATCTTCTCCCGTGGTGTCATTGTGTAGGGTTCCAGCATCGTCCTCATTCTCGGTCTTGCCTTTCAACGTCGCCCCTTTCCGCTTAGGCAACACTCTCGTAAAGGCTTCACCCCAATCGCCGCATTCTAACCACCGGATCATAATCTCACATACATGATTGGTCGTCAACACCGTACGGCTCTGCATTGACATGTATTCTCCTATAGGTAGTTTTGCGGTCCGTAGGATAGGTTTGTTTGCTTCTGCAGCCGAGTTGTCGTTGTAGTCTCCTGTGGTACCATTGTGGCTGGATGAGGGAACGACATCGGCTCCGGCGTCGCGTGCGATTCGGTAACAGATGCCTTTGTGGCGGTTTTTGTCTACGAGGCCGCCGATGATGTAGGTCGAGTAGGGGGTTAGGTGTTTTAGAGTGTAAGGTGAGTCGCTTGTAAGGTAGATGATCTCGCCGGGAGTGCCGAGGGGTGGAAGAGCTGTAGATGGGGCTTCGGATATAGGGCTGGAATGGGAGGCGGCGGGTTCGACAGCCGTTGCAGTCGTATTGTTTGCTTCCGGTACAGTGGTTGGGAAATCTTCCCCCTTTGTCATAAGAGGTTGGTCCTTTTTGTTATACGATGCAAACGCTCCTACCAGAGTCCTCCCTGAAGAACTTTTCATGATTTCTCTCGCATCCTGGGCTGCTTCCAAGAAGCTTTTGGAGGTAAATTTGACCCCTTTCCATTTCTCGTATTGCCGGGATAGAACAGTGTCGAATCTCTTCTTCAGGGATCCTCCCCATGAGCTGATTACAAGCTGAGCTTTGAATGGAGAACGGTAGTTATCACTGTAACATCGTGTCAGCTGAGCTCCTAATGATATGAGCTCATAGCTGTTCATGAGATCGTTGAACTGGCAGTCTAGAAGCAAGGTGACGGGAAGTAGGGTTGGGCGGAACGTATGGTGTTTCCTCTGGACATTTTGATCAAGTTCATGCTCCTTTCCTTCAGCATTTCCACTCGAATTGTGCTCCTGGCCTCTAGCTGCCCGTTTCCTTTCCCTCTTCTCTTTGTTTTTCTGTCTGCGTTTGGCTTTACGTTGCTCTCGCCCGGCTTCCCATAACTCATCCCTCTTGAGCTTCTTGAGCTGATTTTTGGACATTGGTTTGGGTTTGTCACCAATAGAGGTTTCAAGGCCTATACCTTGCTTTCCATCCTCAGAGCCTTCTTCAGAAGAGGTGTTCATGTTGGCATCGTCTTGATTCCTCGAGGCATTCTCACTTGATTCCTGGGTGGCGGGTTTCTGAGAGGTCCCATCCACCTCACGAAGAGTTGGCATTGTAGAAACATTGCCGTCTATACCTTCACCGTTACTCAATTTTCGCATCTTGTGCGGCCTTTCGTCTGCCTCCATGGTTGTGGTATTAAATTGTGGAAGAGCCCTCCCTAATTTCAAAGATTTTGATGTGTTCGGGAAATCGTAGCCAATCATAGAGCTTGAATTAATGCCCGCATCTTTCGAGCTTGGCACTTTCGATTGACTTCACAACTGCCAAACGTCAAACTCGCCGAACAATCACCAACAACGTCAAGCTCCAGGAATTGCCCATCATGGTACAGGATATGCCGCCCACGGGCGGCTATAATACCGTCCAATACAAGGTGCGCTGCGCTCAGAATCGTTATGTTTCCAACCGGTCTAATAATTCTCGCAGAGAAACATCCCTACTCGAGGGTTCAGACCCTCGATATATCTTCTTGGTATGGGTGTCGTCATGGCATATGGTTGGAGACAGGTCTTTGTCGGTATCAGAGAGAGAAAGTATGTTGCTTGCGATACCCAAAATTCTGTCGTCTCAAAACTCTGAATGGCTTCGCTGACTTGGTTATGAAACAGTGAATTGGCGCGTGAGAAGATGTGGTCTAGAATACATCTTACACCTTTGTTACAGGCTGAAGAAGACCGAGACCAAGTGAGACGATATTACGCAGACAAGGAAAGAGAGAAGGCCCTGTTGGGAACTGAGACAAGCCCGTATAACACAGACAGGTATGTTGGAGCTTGCCAGCGTTGCTTCCCTTGGTGCTGCATTGACTTCTGCAATCGCACGCTTACTGTATGCCTATAGATTTGTGCGACCAACGTTTTCATATACACCAGCCGAAGAAGTCCCCAAGTGATTTTGTTCCATGGAGCTGTCGAAAGAACCTGCACAAGTGTAAAGCAATCTGGAGAAAGAGCAATGCCAAACAGCACAACGGCGTTTTTGGTTTGGAATGTACATAATAGAGAGGGGAAGAATACGTATATCAGCAACATCGATGTCAATAGAGTCCTGGCTTCTCACCCGCTGAAAGGAGCCGGTCAATTGAACGGTCTGGGACTTGACATCTCATCTACGTATGCCAAAGGAATGTTCCAAAGAAATTTCTCTACCTTTATCGCATGCCAAACGCCTTGATGGTATCTTTCTAAAGAGATATCACTTCAACACTACCCATGTATGGCAACACTTATGCTTAATTCACCGGCCCAAAAGAATGCCTGGCAGACAACTATTGAATGCATCGGCGTAGGGTATGCGTACTCGAATATCAGTGCAGTGTGTACCGTCAGGCGAAGCTTTCTAAGGGACGTGGAAATTTGCATGTGGTCAGGAAGGATCTCTTATAGTCAATGTAGCCGTCCCTGTTGGATCAACGTTGTAGGGCTCCTTCACCTTACAGTATTGCATTCGTCGATTCTCCATGAGACTGAGTAAAGAACACTGGCTTCTTTATTGGCATTGTATTCTTATCTTGGACCTAGAGAATCGTCAAGATCAAACAAATTCATTTCGATTATTTTACTTCAAACCAGTAGCCGAATTACCTTGTTTTCATCACTCTTTCCCTGAACTTTCACTGCCGGCGGGCGAGGGCGCAGTTTTTAAATGACGACCGTCTCCAGACCCGCGGTTTTGGCTTTTTCGATCACCCTTTAATTGCTGATATGGTGGGATATGTAAAGTACGGGTACGAAATTAATTCCAGGCAACCTTTTATTCCGAATACAGTACATAGCCCCCTGGTGAGCAATCAGCTCACTCCCTCCTCTCACCCTAACTCGCCCGAACGATCAGGGCCAAAAAGTTGCGCTCTCCACATGAGCATATGGACTGGGACCCTGCGCAGCTTGCGAATGCAATAACATTCGTTGAATTATCAAATGATACCACAGTCGCATGAGCTACTGCCAAACATTTTGGCACAGTTCATGAAACCACATCTTGGTTCAGCCCCTTTGTACTACCACATTCCTCGGTTATTGCGGCGCATACGAACGCCTTAGGCATACGACTAACTCCAAGGCTCAACTTGACTGATGCGATCGATCGGATATGGCTTCGAAACGTTTATCGATAGATGGTACCAGGTTCAGAGATGCTGATGGTCGGGAAGTAACGTTTAGAGGTATAAACGTGAGTGGTGATGCAAAGCTCCCCCGACGACCAGATCAACCGTCCCATGAACCGCTGGATTTCTTTGACGGAGATAATGTCTCTTTCCTTGGACGTCCATTTAACAAGGAGGAAGCAAGGGAGCATTTCGCACGTTTGAAGAGTTGGGGTTACAATCTGATTCGTTATATTTTTACTTGGGAAGCTCTGGAGCATGAAGGCCCTGGCAAATATGACGAGGAGTTCATCGAGCATACAATCTCATTGCTACGGATGGCAAAGGAATATGGCTTCTACGTCTTTATGGACCCGCATCAGGATGTGGTACGTTCACTCGCTGATGATGGATACCGTTCATTATGCTGACAATCTCAGTGGTCTCGCTTCTCTGGTGGATCAGGTGCACCTTTATGGACTTGGTATGCCTGTGGCATAGATCCTAGAAGCTTTTCTACGACACAAGCTGCTGTGGTACATAACACGTATCCCGATCCAGCAACATTCCCAAAAATGATATGGAGTACCAATTATACTCGTCTGGCTTGTCAAACAATATTTACTCTATTCTGGGGCGGTAAAGAATATGCCCCCAAAGCTATTATAGATGGCCAGAACATCTCAGACTATCTTCAAGGACATTATATAGCGGCCTGCAAACATCTGGCCAAGCGAATTCATGAAGCAGGTGATCTTGAACATGATTGTATCATTGGTTGGGAGACCGTTAACGAACCACATCGGGGCCTCATTAGTGTGCAAGATCTCACTGCGTATCCTGCACAGCAAAAGCTTCATAAGGGAACATCACCCACGCCATGGCAGGCAATGCTGACGGGCTCGGGAAGGGCGTGCGAGATCGATACTTATGATTTCGGTAGCTTTGGACCGTACAAAACGGGACGTGAACTTGTGGATCCTGAAGGTATGACTATGTGGCTCTCCAAAGATTACGATGACACCAAATATGGCTGGAAACGAGATCCTGAATGGAAGCTGGGCGAATGCATATGGGCGCAACATGGTGTTTGGGATGCCTCTACCGACACTCTTTTGAAAAAAGACTATTTCGGAAAATCACCACAAACCGGGGAAGTGCTCGATTACGAGGGCTACACCAACCTATTTTTTATGCAACACTATCGGAAGTATAAAGAAGCCATCCGGAGTGTGTTTAAGGATTGCTTTATGCTTCTGCAACCCCCGGTTCTCGAGATTCCGCCTACTATCAAGGGTACTGATGATGATGACCCATTGATGATTTTTGCAACTCACTATTACGATGGCTTGACACTTATAACGAAGCACTGGAACCGTCTTTACAACGTTGATGTCTTTGGTGTTATGAGAGGTAAATACTTGGCTCCTGCGTTTGCTCTCAAGGTTGGGGAGACAGCGATAAGAAATTGTCTCAGAGACCAACTCGAAGCTATACGGAAAGAAGGACTGGAAAAGATGGGCATCCATCCCTGCTTATTTACGGAAATTGGAATACCTTATGACATGGACGACAAGAAAGCGTACAAAACTGGTGATTACGGCAGCCAGATTCTCGCTATGGACGCGAACCATTACGCTCTGGAAGGAAGCGGTGCCAGTGGGTTTACCTTATGGACATATGTGGGCACCGTGAGTGGCAATTCATGACTGAATGTACGACACAACTGACCAGTGACAGAATGATCATCAATGGGGGGATTACTGGAATGGCGAGGATTTATCAATATTCTCTCACGATGACAGGCAACTACCCTCGGAACCAGAGACGCCGAGCCTGTCGACCACTTCACTAAACCCACGCTCTCCTTCCTTCTCTGACTCTCAAACGAAGTTAGCAAAGCCAATCGACCCATCTAACATACAATCATCCTTAAAGACTCCATCAATATCTTCGCGGCCATCCGGAACCTCAGCCGAGCTTCGTGCTACTCCTGGCTACCGCGCTGCCGAAGCCTTTGTCCGCCCATCTCCGCTCAAGACGAACGGCTCAGTACAGAAATATGGGTTCGATCTGAAGAGCTGCACATTCACCCTCAGCCTTGAGGCCGAAAAGCCCACAGTCGAGGACCAACCTACCGAGATTTATCTTCCTGAGTTCCACTTCCCAATCACAAGGATTAAAGTAGAAGTCTCGGGAGGTAAATGGACGATATCAACGGATGAAGAGTGTGGAGCAGCCGTGCAGCGATTGAGGTGGTGGCATGGGGAAGGCGAACAGAATATCAAAATCGAAGGGGTGAAGAGGAAAGCAGGGGCTTATGGCGAAGGTAGTGCGGACAGTGACGATTATGGCTATCTGGACCAATGCAGGGAATTGGCAAGCTGTTCTATCATGTAGAAACTACAGGTTTTACTGCAAGTATCACAGCGCGAAGTGTCCAAGTGAATGACGTTTTCCTCGCCGAATGCTCCCAGTACTTACTATCATCATGAAAAATTTGCATCTTAATCCTATAACGTGATTGAACCGAGATTATGGAAATATCGCATATAGACCTTGGGGCGTGGAAGCTATTTGACTTGTATGACAATAAGTAGGACAACGTTGCCATCGGTATCTTATGGAAAGTTAGACATCCGTCGGTCCTCGACATAATGCTGCAATACTCCTTCAACGGGGTCTACTAATAGATAGAATTTATCATATAGTTATGCCATTTTCTCCTTGGGTGCAATGATGGCGCATTCCGATAGACAAATTGAACCAATTGAGAGAGGCTGTCACACTGTCTATGCATTCTCGGATAACCCGTTTCATGCCAGAGTCTGGCGCCTCTTTGCAGAGACCTCGACGAAGGCATTTTATGCGACACGGTCCCAACGCCATGAAGAAATACAAATCTATGATGCATACCGTCAAACAAGTAGATACACATATCAGAGAGGATCTCCTAAGATACTGTACATAATCGGCAATACATGAATCTGTACTGTAACAGGCTGGCGCACAAAACAACTACCGCGCCCATGCCTGAAGGAATGAGGATGAGATTATGATGACGAAGATTTGATGTGATGGATGGGCTTTGGACAAGCAGGCTATTGTTATGCAAGGATGATCAATGTTTCACCATTTGCCTTGGGCCAGGGGTTGGTTGACGCACGTCCGACAGCCGAACAACCCTAGTTCGACAATGTTCCCATAAATGATGAGCAACAAAGCCCATCCTCAGGCTGAGAGAGGTCGCCTCTGGAAGCCTCACGGCCAAGTCTGGTTGATCTGATCCGAAGAACCTGCAGAACCACTCACGCCGTGCATCAAACCCTAGGAACTACGGAACAATCGAAGGTTTCGTATCCATCCATATCTTCGATCACTGAGCCCTATGCCGATCAATTCTAGCCTATGATTGGTTTGGGCACCCTCTCGTCCTTTGATTGACCTGTCTACCACGAGCTGATAATTTCAAAATGACAAATTTGGTACCTATCTCCCCTGCTATACCAGGGCTATTATGTACTCGTATAAAACCATCACACGAGGCAACCCCGGCCTTTAATATATGAAACTGGGGTTTAGCGTTTCCGCTTCAAGACACAGGGGCCAAAGAAAACATCGGCACTGACCTTTTTCTCTGTCTGGGGGCTTTTTGATAACAGTGCTGTGCTTGTTCAGGCTATGTGGCGTATACTCTGAGTAGGAGTAGCGTGGAGGAACAGAGGTCTGTGAGCTCTCGACCACGATACTCTCAACATGTATTAATACATTGTCCGATTTGTCTTTGCTTTGCATCTTCCCAACATGAGTGAAACGGCCTGTGCAAATGCAAAGATCCTGCCCAGCTGCTAAGCAACGGTAGTGGCGTCTCTTTTCCCACCGTTGTTGGAATTACTCCGTGTGTTATTGATTACTCTGTAAACCCAAAGTACAGTACCACAAAAAAGAGGACACTAATTATTGTTAGTGAGCACGGAATACAGCTCCTCCTTGATCCTCCTTATCAAGGATTTCACAAAAGCGAAAACCACCAAATTTGTGTCAACCCTCCTCCACCCCTGGCTCGCTTGTCACACACCCCCGAAGCTTCGCCTTATCCATGGCTCGTCGTCGATCATCTGGGCTCAGGCACACATGAAGCCGAAATCGAAGGGGAACAAAATGTCAATCACTGTACCCTGACCCTTGCTGTGTCAATGATTGTCCGTTGTTTGCCCTCCACCCTGCATCGCTCTTTCCCATCCATCACCTTTCATCTAGTGTTCCATTTCTATATCCCGTTTCTTCTATGTTTACAGTGTCCTGTGCTGCATTGACCACTTTCTCTGAGTTCTGTTGATCAACATCGCAGGTCTTCAATAGCTGACACATATTTGCTACTGCGACTGCTCACATTCCTGACATAATATTGACACCGGACACCAACGCTGCGGCCCATCCCGATCCACATTCCTTCCGGTTCATTACTTCAACGTTCGAATCCGCCCAGTCCTGGCCTATCGCATTTTCAAGTTTCTCCTTCAAGTCGCCTTGTATTTCCGCGTCCGAACTTTTAGCCCTGCTCTACCCGTGCCTTTCCTTGGAAATCCTCAACCAGAACGCGCCCTGCTATCTGATTGACATTTGCGCGACGCGATTAGGATGGCCGACAAAGTTTCGGTGACTATCTGTGGTGATGGTGGATGTGGTGTGTAGCGATTCTTTGCATTGCCGACCTCCTTCAGCGTCGTCTCTAACAGAGGACCAGGAAAGTCTTCGATTACCCTTCGATTGGTGCGGTCGCAGTGGACTAGTGAATATGATCCTACGATAGGTATGTCCCATAGTCTTAAGCTACGTTGGCTATTATAGACTGATGCGCTTCTTCTAGAGGATTCTTATTCAGTAACCCGCACCGTCGACGGTCTGCCTTATTTCCTTTCTCTCACTGATACAGCCGGTCAGGAAGAGTATCGGGGTCTCTGGGCTGCTTCCAATCTCAAATCCGATGCATTCCTTTTGGTATACGATATCACAAATGCGGCTTCAATCGACACCCTAGAATATTTCATGGAGATGATAGACATCGAGACTGATCAGCGCATGGAGGATAATCAGCGACGCATCCGAGCTGCGAAATCAGCGGCTGGTGGAAAGGCTATCGACTATAGCACCCTGGGTCTACAACCACCACCTGTGAAAATCGTAGCAGGAAATAAATGCGATCTCAAGGACGCTCGAGCGATAACCTCAAGACAAGGACTGGAATGGGCAAGGAAGAGAGGCTGTGGTTTCATGGAAACTAGCGCCCGGGAAATGGTAAACATCGAAGAAACGTTCGCATTGATCGTGCGGAGAGTTGTGGAAGCGAGAAAGCAGCTCGCTCAAGGAGGAGCCGATCCACAGGCTGTGGCGGGTCAGCAACGTGGTCAGAAATCGGGACGACCTGCAAATACGTCAATTTCACAGACGGCGCCTCTCAGTCCAATGGAAGAGAAACATGGCCATAACGGACACCGACGCGGGTTCATTAGACCGTGGTATAAGCGACTGTTCTGTATGAGATGAGCTCTCAATCGGGCTTACTTCGTTCTCGCGAATTGTGTTGTTTTGTTATTGTTACACACTTATACCCTACATACGTCGCCAATCTTCCTGTTGTGATATCCGATGATTGGTCTCTGTCTCAGCGAGTCTGCACCACGAATCGGAACATTAAAATCAATAAATTTAGATATGCTGAACCCTTTCCCTGCTGTTGTCAGGAACAACAATGGGACTTTCGCATCTTACAAAAGCTCAAATCAACAAAAAGCAACACGATATGTTAGCAATACATGGGATGAGGAGAAGAATCAGGTGTTGTCAAGCTTGACTGGGAACCTAAAAGGACCATTTCAAGGCAGACGATGAGAACTGACGTTGAAATTTGGGCGAAAGAATTTCAAAGCGCTGTTAAGGTCTGTGGAGGATGTTGTTTGGCCTTCACGAACTCCTTTCCTCTTCTTTTTGTCAACTGTAATTTCTGTGATTTACGTGAGCGGCAACACTGGAAGCCATGTTCCCCTTAGAGCGAGAGGTGATGTGAGGGGTTCAGTGGGTAAGACTATGAATTAAAGAGGAGGATATTGACGAAAGAGAGACGGCCAGAAGGAATGAAGGGGAGGTGGGGGATCTGTCATCTGTTTGCAAGTTGCTGGCGTGACACAAGATTTCTCCTTTTCGACACCTCTCTATATTGTCTGACAAGTCCGACTGTATACGACAAGCTACGGAAGTGGTCATTTGCAGAACTGTTCTATGAGGTTACCAATCCCGTATATTTTTATCTATACCTATCTAGATATACGGACTTGTTAAACGAAATATTGAAGTAAATGTATAATCTGTCATGCATTCTTTCATCTGTTCTATCTATATCTACATACAGGAATCAAGGATCTTACTCCCTTGGTGTGTTGTGTTATGCTCACACGTCGTCGGGGGAAAAGGGGGAAGGAGATATCGAGTCCGGTGGTTTCAAGGAATGAATGACTAGTACTCAATCTGAGATATGGGTGGGACATGGCAAAATACCCTAGACACGAAGATTATGTGTGAGAAATCGTCTGCCGTTGATTTTAGTCCCGATATATATACTTTGATATCAGGGGACTATCAGAGTAGGAATCGGATTTTCTCAGCCGGTTTACTGTAATATAAAAGTAGGCTTGCGCACGGACTTTTTGCGAGATCAATGACTTCTTGTGAGATGGATGGTGTGATGCGCATACGCATGTTTGCCAAAGTTTTCTCAGAAAACCTGATATGTATCGCTTTCGTTTTCCAATACGTCCCCTGCTGCTCAAGTCGTAGGATCCACGAAATGCATGCATGTTCTGTTCTTGCCAGCACTTTTACGGGAAACGCTGGGGTATGTCATAATAGGATAATAAGTCTGCGATGTTTGCAGCAAGTGCAGTCTGTCTCATGTAAAAGTTTGAATGTAAGTGTGTGAGTATGTACAGTAATTCTTCGCCCATCTTTGTTTGGTTGGCTGCGGTTTTTTTTTACCTTTTGATATCAATCATTATTCAGAGAGAAAAAAGGTTAAGGTACCCAGCGTGGGCAACCTAGCCCAACGGTTGACTCTGATTGAAAGCCCTGGTGTATGGTGGTGGTTCTTGTACGGGGAGAAAGTATTGCTTCTTCAAAGGACCCGCGGGCCTCCTGTTAAATCTCGAAATTGTGATGTAGGGCGGTCTATGTTGCGATTGTTAGTAGCGTTCTTGATCATGATCATTTGGATGTGACTGACACTGACTAGGCTGGGGGGTCGGTGCTAGGGTTGCAAATATGACATACATATAACAGTCGAAGAAGAAGAAGAAGGTTGGATTCCATTAGTGCCCCCATCACCATTCTGAGTTGTAATCAATCAGTATCTTTGAGGCCAGGATTCAATTTGATGTAGTGTGAGCACTTTCTCGCTCGGAAACGACGTGGTCTGATGGGTGAATGACATGAAATGATTGAGGACCAACGGAGAAGAGAATGTGGAAATATATATTTTAGCTGGCGTGTCCGACGAGGCTTTGATCATGCATACTGGAAGTGCGGACAAGAAGTGATTCTGGAATGACATTCCATTAACAAAAGACTTGAAAGGTGGTATGACCCTAGAGTGATAGTGATTACCTAAATTGTTACTGGTGTTCATCTAGGTCCCATTGAAATTGGCAAGAAGATCATTTATAGTCCTGTTTCCCTGCCTGTGCCGCTGCTCCGAATCTACACCAGCCTCAGTCTTTCTCCTTTGGGAGCCTGGGCCGATCTGATCAACCTCTGCTCGCTTAAGAACCTTGCCTTCTGAGGGACTTGTGTTTCCTTGTACGCACCCGTTTTCTACCCACACTGTTCTCGTACTCGGAAAGTCATCAAGAATGTGAGTCCAAAGTCGCGGTCGTCCGAAAGAACACTCGACAAGAGGAAGGTGTTCTTCCATTCCAACTGGTCGCCGAGGGTTTGTCAGTGTGGAAAATGATGATGTCGTTTCATAGTAAGCGCCGGATACTGTACCGATGTGGAAGCCGGCATCTCCAAGTATTGGGCGTAGACTCTTCGCACTTGGCTTAGCAGCCCGTGCGTGCCACCCATGGGATTGAGCTTCCTCTTCCCATTCACTCCGGTTTCTTTGGTGAAGTTTGACGCAGTCCGTAAAGATCACTGCGCAAAGCGATGGGAAATGGTTCAGATATTTGAAGACCCATGATGAAGCGTGGTCTTGCCATCCGAGCATCAAAACACGAAGGTGGCGAAATGACTTTTGGGTTTGAATCGATTCTACCCAAGCTCGCATGACACGTTCATCGAAATGGCCGAGAGGGGCATCAATTGTAAGGTCATCGGAAAGATCCAAAACAACCAAGTTACGGATCGAAGTAAGACCCACCAAATCTGCAAAGTGAGTGTAGCGTGGTGAAATTCTGATGCTCGAAACCCAGCGAGGCGGTGAGCAATCGAGGCCATGAAAATAATCATTTAGCGGAAGGAAGGGCTCTTTGATCGTCAAATGGTACCGTTTGCCGGGCACGGCGAACTGTTCGGGATAGACAGATGCGAAAGTTCTCCATGCGTGAAAGCTTCCAAAGCCACTAAGAACAGCTCAGAGGATGTACTTGTGCCAGAAAGAAGTGTACTGACCTCTCAACAATGTGGTCCCATATCCTCTCTGCTAACGACCAATGGACTTCATACAGATGATCCGGCGTCAAGCCTCTGATATTCTTTACAATCGATCGGATGGCTAATTCCACCAAGGAGTGAGTCCCCAGTCCAGATTTCGGCCATCTAATTCTTGTCCGACGGTTTCTTGACTCTCCTATCCAGTCATAGGCTTGTTTCTTTGGTACGCTGGTTCTAGACTCCAAGTATACAACTCCGCTGTCATGGTCGTAAGCTTTCTCACGTGCCTGATAAGTATAGGCACCATGAGAAGCCCTGGGTCTCCAATTGCTTGAGTAATGATGAGCTTGTCGCTGGCGGCTTGTTGTGCCAGAGGCAAACATCATAGGCAAGCAATCACCGGCTTTAGCCCTTGACGATGCGCAAGTGTTTTCGGTGTAGCTGTGACATTGTATGCAACGCGATCATCGGGAGTAGAGAGATGGATATGTAAGTTCTGATATCCAGGCAAATCGTAGTTGATAGAGAGCCTAGGGGTCTACGGCATCAAGGATTGACGTTCGTGCAAAATCATGACATGAAGTTGAGGTGTTTCATCTAATCATTGCCTCCCGTAAATTACGTGTATGTAATGAGAAGAGTTGTAAATTACATCACGTCTTCAAAGGTAGGACTTCTTCTCCATGCACTCCTAGATTGTTTTATACTTGATTGCGTCACATCCACTCGTGCATTCCGTTAATAATTGGATTCGAGCCTCAACATGGATCTTTCAATGACAGGTCCCGGGACGCATCTCCTTTGTACTACATATCTGTGGACGGTATGTCCTTGCGAAGTAGCACTTGGTAATAGGTCTTCCAACACTATAAGAAGGGTCGAACTAATGATAAGAGCTGATGAAGGATCCGGACACCAATGACAATTACGCACGAGAGGTGAAATGATATTTTCCGGAACTTGGGACATGCTTCGTCTATAGTTGGGGACCTCGTAGAGAACATGCCAGATGGGGCCGTGGGCTTCGATCAGATCGAAACCGTCATATAAGTCCGTCCCTGGAGAGTATCGAAGAGCTTTTGACGGGAAAGTCATTACATGTATATGATTGAATAATAGACACGTGAAAATATCAACACATTTTTCGTATTCCTATATGTAAGTAGACTTCTTTGTTTGTCAGAGGGATCTATTCACGCCCTAACCACCACCGTTTCCCGCTACCGAAATGATTCAATTCTAAGATTGAGATTTCCAACGCCATTTCGTCGAAACCAAAGAGCCTGAAACATGATTTGCATGCATCCAAGACATCACCCATGCAGGATTTCCCTCTTGCGAAGAACCATATTAGAATGTGCGGCAATTATGACGCCGGTCTTTAATAAAAAAGAGAAAATAAAAACACGAAAACTCGTGGGCTGCAAATGATTTGAGTTGAGAGTCGGTAATCGAGAGTGAAATAAATTCAATCAGATATGTCAAACAGCAATGCCGACTTCCGACGTTGATGTTGTTTCTTGACACATGACGATGCAACATAAATAGTACTAAAAGTTGATATTTTTCTCAATAAGGCCGCAAAATAATAAGCCTGTAGGAGGATTGACGTTTCATTGGGGACTTATCATCCTCCCTCTTTCAATGTTGAAGCTTTGGTCGTTAGCCGCAGTAGCAACCATATTAAATTATTGGTCATCTGATTCAAAAATCCGAAATTGCATGATCAAAGCGTGGGGTATCGTGGATGAAACTGTAACAGAAGGTAGGGACGGAGAATTTGGAAAGCTGTATGCATCATGAAGATGAACCATCTCCAGTCCAAATACCATCCTGAACAAAGGATTCCCAGAACCCTTCACCTGGAGTCGCTTGTCCGGACCCAGAGGAATTATCGCGGCCCATAAACTGGCTTGCACCACTCATGTGCATACCTTTCAGCTGAGTGCTATCTTGACTCAAGTTGAAGTCGATACCCGTGCTTGGGGCAGCGCTTGTATCCAAGGAAGCACCTGATGTTGAGCTGGAGAGTGTGTATGACTCGTTGCCCCCATTGAATTGCAAAGCACTGGGAGCAAGTGTTGACAGCATTCCATCAAAGGAAGGGTGAACTTGTGTCGGTGAAGATGTCATAGATTTCAAGCTCTGATTCGCCGATGAAGAGGGCCACGGGTAATGTGGGTTCGATAAGAATTGCTCAGAACCCGCCATAAGGTTTGCACTCAATGGATCATTGGGGTCCAGGGCTGGCGCAAGCATTTGCTGCGACTCAGGTGGAAGTGTCGTGGTGAACATGCTGTGATCTTGCCACAACGGCGCAAAAATGTTACTTGATTCATGTACAGTGTTCGCAGGCTGTGTTTCCCGCTGTTGTTCTTCGGACTTGGTATCCGAGGTCTGCAATGGCGATCTAGTAGCCGGCGTGGTTGTTGCTGGCAACGACATGCGACGCGCATCAAGTGAAGGGGTTGGAGTGCTGGAACCGGGACTGCTGTAAGCCAAGCTTTGCTGATTGTTGCTTAGGTCGCTCGGAGTGGCGACTGAGTTTGCGCGGACATGCATGTTGCGGAAGTTAGGCTGATGAAGGCTGGGATATGGAGCTGCTCGATATGTACTGGTAGGCGAAGGCATGTGATTATTGGAATTCGCCATGGGAGAAGGATAGACACCCGGGGTATTGTGTGCGAATTGGGGAGCGTTTGGATATTGTTGGGCATACGAATTGTTGATCATTTGGTCCATGGCACTCCTCATCGCAATCTGATTTGTAAGATAAGCAGCCAGGCGCCTGTTAAAGTCCACGGAGCCAGTTTGCAGATGTGCCGTGAGTCGCCTATAATGCATCGGCAGATCGTCGTCTTCCTCTTCATACATCTCTTCATTGATGACATCTTGCTCGGTCACTCGAAGCGAACGTCCTGTTCGACGCTTGTGAATCTCTGAAGCACGGCGAGCCGATTCAACGCGAGCTTCGAGACTTCGGTCGCTTCGTCGTGATGCTGCAATATATGCTCTGTCGAGATGTTAAGGAATTTCAACGACAGTAGAAGGGAAACACACCTCTCCTGGTTTTCTTCATGAGTCCGTTCTGTCTTCACCGCCTTGGCGGGAGTGATAGTGCGGGTGGGAGGCATGGTGGCCAAATAGATTGTAGTGTAAGTAGACTTCAGTCGAAGTACACTGTGTGCACAGCGACAACGTGATGCACTCTCTAGAAGATTAGAACGCTAATACGTTCGTATAGAGTGTATGAATTGTGTTGAACCCAAGTCGAGTCGTTATCAGGATTGGTACTCAGGTGGGTGGCAAGAGACTATTTGAGAGTATCCAGGTCTAAGATAACCCAGGAGATCCGATCCAAACATAGGGTTTGCCAACAGATAATAGATTCAGTCCGCGATCGAATTTTTGGGTAATATTTCAAATCGTAGCGAATGAAGAAAGCGTCGATGGGCAGATCCTAGTGATGGATGCTTGAGTGGCTGATGGTAGGGCACGGCGATCGATCTGAGCAACTGGATCCAGTTGAAAATACGATGGGAATCCGATAACGCTAGTTCCAAACGCATGTACCGTGGATCGCGTTCTGGTGGAGGTGTTTTGGCTTTACCGAATACAATGAATGCTAGGAAGGTTAAAAATCCTCTATCAGAAGGATCAGTGGCCCAGAAGATGTTTGGACAATGCTCCCGATGAAAAGAAGCGAACAGGAAAGTGCTTTTGCCTCCTGTGTTCAATATCCTAAGGTGGGCAACAGTTCTTGATAAAGGCTGGCGAGGGGATATAAGAGCCAAGGGTGATGGGGTTTTTGAAAAAGCATCGTAAAAGCCATTGGCGGCAGTAGGTCGTCGAGATCAAATTGTAGGATAGTAGCAGCAAGCAGCCCATTGATCGGCCCTCCGGTAGAGGAGGGTACGCATCGTCATGCTAAGGCATGTGAGTGGTGGAACGAAGAGGAGGAGATGGAGGTTTAGCAAAGTAATTTACAGTATTAGGTGAAAGCAAATTTGGATACCGATTGGTAAGATGGTGGTAACGGTTGTAAGCGACCGATACGCGGGAAACATGTTGGTTTCCTCCGGACCAGATCTTTTGCAAGCAGCGGCAAGTGTGAAGGGACGGACTTAGGAGATAATTGTTTATGACAATGACAGCGGTTATGGGGTTCCTGGGGCGTTCTGATTCCCTGATTCCCGAATTCCACAGTGTGCGTCTACAATTGAAAGGTCTCAATCAATTATTTCCTAAAAGAGCACACTTGGGTCATCTCCAGGCAAAACTAGCAGGGAGACAGGCTGTGGTAAGAACGAAGCTCGAGGCTTACGAGGTCCCGCCTCCGTGCGCATGTCGTTCCTCACTGGATGACCCAAGCGAGGAATAAAACAAGCGTATGAGTATCAGCTACCATAGTATGTAAGAAAAGAACGGGTCGGTCAAAGTACCCAAGCTGGAAGGTTATTTGAAAGGGGAAAAGGTGTAGATAGCTGGATTAGGCAGGTGGAAATTTGAAAAGAGCAGGCAAAATGTAATGTACTATATAGATAGCATTCTGTAAATGTGAATACAATTGGTACTCGCGAACGTACCCATAAACCTACCCATGCTCTGGGGACAAGCTCACACACTCCTCTCCTGCTCGAGTACACACCCGAGCATTTCTTAGACTCCTTGCAATAGTCTGTATAGAGTATACTTCTGTACTTTTGAGTCACACTTGCTCCATTGCTATTGAACACTATAGAATCCCCGGATGAGGGTCAACTGTTGTCTACCGTACGTTGGCGTATACCCTTGCATAGTAGAGCGGTCGCATGGGCTTGATTTGCTTTGAAGGACGGAGCTCGATTTTCCAGTCTTCGCTTTTTTGCAGCCTTCTTCCACAATGTTGTAATGTCAGACCTCTGGTATAGGATTCGATGGAGTGGACGCTGAAAGATTTGTTGTTGGTCCTAGAGACAGGCAACGCTGTAGAAGGAGCCAAAACGATGGTCACGGATAAGAGAGCCAGTACCACTGATCTCGTAAGAAAAAGAAACCTTATGAACCACATACGATTCAAAACAGACAGGGATGCAAGCAGATTCGATAAAGCATATGCTCCGTAGAGGCATATAGGCCCTCTTCATCAGTTGACTGTAGCCCCGGCCTGGAGCGGAGCAGTATGAGTTACAGACGAGGGGGCCACGCGCGATTAGCGAATCAGGTAGCCTCGCGGCCTGGATCATGTCCTTGGGGCAAGATCTCACAGCCCCAGAATACCAGAAACTCAGATCTTAGCGCCTTGATTAGCGTATCCACGTTGAGTCCATACTTCTCGCCAATCTCAGATCTCGCATCTGCCACATTCTTGACGCTCTTGCAGCCCTCCATGAGAGTAACATGCATCACATCCTTCTCCTGAAGGTTGGACCCTGTGAATTAACCAAGTTGAACACGTCTACCATAACCTTTTCAGAGCTAGAAAAGTACGCGGAAAATTGCAAAGGTGGAATTCCGGTGACGGAACGGTTATGTGGAGATGGCTGGACTGTGTAATCTTTCGCTAGATCGATCCAGTATGGTACCTGTCACATTGTGTGATAGCAACAAACGGCTACTGACGTGGCTTGTGGTCTGTTGGAATCCTCACGACCATAGTAGATGCTGAAATGATCACTAGTTGTGAAAATAAACCTATACGCCTGTTGACTACACAACTATCGGCTTGCCGTTCCAATAGCAGATCCCGGATATAAAAGCCATTCGGTGCCACGATTCAAGATCTGAGAGCATGATACCGTCCGGCTCAAAGCTGAGGGGGATGCAGCATACCAGAATGAGCCTTGATATTCGGGCAAATCCTGTTGTGCGCTCAACGTCAAGGGGAAATTCAAAGCACCTGGTTGTGGGATCATTTGTTAACGAAACCTGAGAAAGCGCGGCCAGTTGAGGTTTGCCGCTCTTTCCGGGGATTTGGAGAGTTCTGTATACTGTGCATATCGCGTCGTAACAGAGATGCTGTCAATCCATTTCACTGAAACATCGTAATGCTGTCTGTTTTCGGATTCGTTGCACAGAGCACAAGGTATAGCAGCGGTCTTATGTCCGAGATTCGTGTTGCTTATCGAATATTTACGATGCAGTAGCTAGTGGAAGATATTGCCCGTTGCGCTAGATCGAGGACAGCCGGGGTTGAGTGGTGAAGGGATGGATGCTAGCGACATGGCACTCTCGTAGCTTTCAAGGTTGTCAAGCATCTCCTTTCCTGAGACCCCGTTGGTGATCTTCAGTAGGACAAGCAGGCTGTGAAAAACATAAAATACAATATCGGTAAGGTATGTAACGTTGCGAGTAATCTCCAACTCGTCGTGATAGGCGACGTGGTGTATAAGCAAATACTCTGTGTGATCTTTTTATTCCTTTGTTTGTAGTACTCAGTATGTGGTACTGGATATCTGATTTCCAGAAGATCTTTCCTGTTCCACAGCAACATGCAACGATCCTTGCCCCCCCCCCCCCCCCCCTGGAGATCTCGTGGCACGGTAGTCTGGAGCTGGTGCATCAAATCCCTGTATCGTGTCCGGGGTACACGAAACACAATTTTATCGATCGATGGGGGTTGATTGACCTTCGCGGAGGAGATATTGGTACATCATAAGGATAATTAGGAGAGTAACATATTTCAAATCTTTTTATGGGTTCTGAGCGTCTAAGGTAGTGACTACTTGGAGTATCCCTATCCTATCGCATGGAAACATCATTTCTCTGAACTAAGTAGAGAACGAAGAAATTGTAATTTTCGAACCAAAACCAAGATCCACTTGTGAGAGGCTATAAAACTCTGAAAACGTAAACATCGAGCTCAGACCAGATCAGAGTTGCTGCCATCGTGAGCCGATGTGACCAGTGCTTACAGAGTAAGTGTGATCCATAAGCAGATGGGCGTAATTTTGTGTGGTAAGGGTCGATCGAGAAAAGAACCTTGACCTCCATGACGGTACCCGGACATTGTGAGATATATCCCGCTGCAGAGCCGTCAGTCTTAGATCTCACTCTCCCTCCTTTTGCATTTCCGGCCCAAATCCATGCTGTCTGATTTGTGCAACCGTTCTATACATTGGTAACCATCGCGTGCTAATGCAAGATCGACCGTTCATTCCTCCATCTCAGATCTACGGCCATGCTGCACTTTCGCCCATGACGCCAGCCACTACCACCATCTTCGTCACATCTACAACACCATCGGTTGTACAAGGACTGCGCATGACCGCAGATTCTGAGTTTCACCCCAAAGTATGCCCTTGCCTTCTCTTGATTTGAGCAAAGGTCAAGATATCCCGAGCGATGGGACATTGCCCTGCTCTTCCTTGGGCACTCCGCCAACGTTGTACGACACTTTAAATCTGAGTTTTATGCTGGTCCCCTTGCCCTCCTCCACTCCACTCACAAATATTTGCTGCTGGATCCCGTCTTGTTGATTTGGGGCAACGTCCCTTCCAGTCTGTGGTTTAAGCTGCAATGTATATCCCTGTTACCCCGGAGTCAGTACTATGATCAGACGAATGATTGGAAGGACGGTTTAATGGTGGGCGTGTGTCCGAAGGATGTCATACCTTCTCGACTGCGACCTGAAAGTGTAAACCGGTAATAGGCTGTGACACCAGACTAGAAAATGTTGCAAGGATATGTATGCCTTGCTGACCGGGTTGTCTTTTGCACATGAAAGTGATCTTTACAGCGGAAGAGTGCACGAGAAGATTGTTTGTTGAGGGTAGTGTTGTTGTCTCAGGCAACGATGAACTAAATGCCCACTCATCGTCGTCGTTTGCATTTTTGATACCTGACGCATCGGTGGTAGTCCCACCGAGATCTAGTAACGAAGAGACTGGCGCAAATGTTTTCGCCGCGGACGAAGCAGGTATTGGAGAAGCAGTCCGCGAATTAGAGGATACCAATGAAGCAAACGGATCAACGGGTGCTGCTGATGCAGGAGGTGCGGGTTTCCCCTGTGGCTGGGAAATTTGTTGAAAAAGATTTGGGACCGGTGTCGTCGGCTTTGAAGGCGGACGTGAGTTGGAAAGGGCTGCAAAGGCGTCGTAGTTTGGTTTCGGAGATGTATGTGTCTGTGCAGAAGGGGAAGAGGACACGGGCGTTGGGGCCTTAGCCGTGTTTGATTGGGTGGTTGACGATAGCAAGGCAGGACCAGGGATATCTGTAAGGTGTGTTAATTTCCACGCAAACACACCCAAAGTGATCTTCTTACTTGTGTTAGACCCAAATCCAAGGGAAATATCACCGGATTGGCCAAATGGTTGATCCTGAACTGATAGGCCAAGCAAATCGTCTTCCACATTGGTTTCGGAATTTCCTGTCGTTGGGGCTGCGCCATTTGATGCAGGCTCGGGGTCGAAATCAATAAGCGAAAGCTCATTGGCAGCATTCTTTCCTACACCTGTGCTAGTTCCAAGAGTGCCCTTAGGTATCTTCGCTGCAGCTTCAACATCGCCCTTCTTGACGAGCTTATATCGCTCCACAGTCCGATGGATACTATCGTTGATCTCAAGGAGCTTTGCAACAGCTTCTGCATCATCCGATTCCTCTTCACACATCTTTTGTATTTTTGGATGCGCACTTTGAAGCGCGTTCGCCAGTTCCTATAGAGTCAGATGTTTATTCACCAGGTGACTTTACCAGATGGACAACACACACCTCAAATACATCTCCGTCCCCGACTTTGTCACCGGGCTGGTGGCTTTGAAGCATTTCCTCCAAGATCTTTGCCTTTTGCTGAACCTTGGCCACCTCTTCGGCAGCCTTGGCTCGATAATCCGTCTTATGCCTTGTATCATACCCTGCCATGACTTTCATCAGGTGGTTGGCTTCTTGGAGATCCTCTGGTCCACCTCGCCTGATAAGCTCCTGTAGTTTTGCAGATTGTGCCGCTCTCTCTTCCTCCTCCATTTCTTCCGCGGATTTGAGATTCTGCGCGGAGTATGAGCGGCCCTGGATTCTACAACGAGAGATAACAAACTTACATCACTTGGGTTCAACACTGCAGCATCCTCCCTTTTCACTTCTGGGAACACGTATCCCTTGTAAAGTAACAACCTGTGCATGTCTCGTATGAATCCCAGATCCTCCTTGTATCTCGATGTCTGACATATTGTTTGCCTCCATTCTTCAATAGCTTCGAGAATCTTGAGCTGCACTCTAGACGGACGTATGGGAGGTCGTTCAGGGAAGCGCCTCACGAGCTCATTCAGGAACTCTTTTGTACTTATCTGTAAATGAAAAGGATAACCACAGTTCTTAACACAAATATCGAGAAGCTACGTGGCCGTCAGCGACAGTGCTATCATGTATCAGACAAGCGACGTACCCCAAGCGCAAGTAACGAAACATTCGGGTTGCGATGGTTTATAAGGTTGACGATAGTGACAGCTGCCTCGCGGGGCCTGCATTGAATCAGCATTGGACTACCGTAGGCGACAACAATCAAAGCTCATACGTGTTTCCTTTCTTTGAGTTGATCAGGTCTGCAACCTCGAGATTCAGCGCCAGATTTGGTTCGAAATTCTGTGGATCGCAAGCATTATCTGGACGACTGGTCAGAAGACTATAACTCAGAGAGATATCGTGACTCACAGATATAACGCTGGAGTGTAGATTGCGCAGGCTCCCCAAAGTCGGCAAACCGACTCCTAGAGGCCATGCGAGCCGAAGCCGCCTCCATTGCGTGAAGTCTCGGGGAAAACCTCCAGGAGAAATGGCGCTTGCTTCTTCGGCTGATTGTTATGATGAGAAACAAGCATGGAAGGTTTCTGCAATTCTGGGCAGACTTTCCAACGCTTCGTGATTCTGTCGTGTCTGAAGTGGGATGGATCTTGTGGTGCTGTACCTCTAGGTGCTCCGTAATGGTTGCTACCGCCGCTTCGTATCGCTTACCTTATATTAGTATGGAAGGGCTAGTATTTAGCTATGGCCGACCCAAGGGGCCCTAGGTAGTCTCTAGTGAGGTAAGGTACATGTACATACCTAATCGCACAGGACTCAGAGTAGGTTGGGTTGCTCCGTAAGTGGGAGTAAATAAGGTAACCATTGGTCGTAATTCTCCGGCAGGGAACACCCGTCAGAATTATTGGACAGAGGTAATCCCACCACTGTAGGGACTTTTGGTACTGAGTAAAGTATAGTACAGTATGTCATGCCCCGTGTGGAGAGACCTACCTATTGTACCTATTGCATAGAGGACTTGGACTTTTCTTTGGACAAATTCAGTCAACGATTCTATATGCTCACGCCATAGACCTCGGAAAACCCTGTATCGCTCTTAGCGATCAACCTCGTGCGCGCATTATGGTACGCCATAAAAAGGACAACTTCTCGTCAAAGGGAAAGAAGTATTCTACCAGTGGCCCGCGACATCGTGGGTCACTGAGAGATGGCAACGATGAAGGAAGCTCTTCCAGACCGCCATTCAAAGCGGCGTGCTGGGATTTCGGGCACTGCGATCCCAAGCGTTGTTCAGGAAAGAGACTCATACAGTTCGGTCAAATGCGGGAATTGGCTGTAGGACAAAAATCTCCTGGGGTGGTCATTTCGTAAGGCATCTTCTTGCAATCGACCATAAAGAATTTAAAATTGACATTGTGACTACAGTCCAAACGCAAAAGCCGTCGTGTCACCAGCCGACCGAGAAATTTTGGAACAGCATGGCGCTGCGGTGGTTGAGTGTTCTTGGGTCAGAGTTAAGGAAATACCATGGGCTCGTATAGGGGGGAAATGTGAAAGGCTTTTGCCTTACCTAGTTGCGGCAAATCCTGTCAACTATGGGCGGCCCTGGAGGCTGAACTGTGTTGAGGCTCTTGCTGCATGCTTCTACATCTGTGGACATCCAGAATGGGCTGAAGAGGTTCTTAAGCACTTTCGCTACGGCCAACCTTTCTTGGAAATGAATGCTCAACTGCTGAAACGATATGCAGCTTGCTCGACGGAGGAAGATGTCAAAGCAACAGAGCAGCACTGGCTTGAGAAAATCGAAAAGGAATACACAGGACAGCGGGCGGATACTGCTGCCGGTACTACTGACGATATGTGGACAGTCGGCAATACGAATCGTGCAGATTTTTTTGATTCCGAAGAAGAGGGTGGCAGCGGTAGCAGTAATGAAGAAGACGAATATGCAATGGCAGGGGAAACGACAATTTCTTACGATCTCCCAGACGAAGAGTCAGATGACGAAGAAGAGATGGCCGAGCTCAGACGTAAAGTATTGGCATCAAAACCGTTCCAAGCTACGGATCAAGAACCTAGTCCTCTCCCAGAGAACAAGTTAGAGGGTAAGCAACAAGTGGAATCGGATGCGGAGTCAGGATCAGAGGTCAGTGACCATGAGGACTTTGACAACATCATCAATGCAACTCCTGTGACCGACCGGACTGGCATCATAGCTAGGCAACGGCTGAAAGGGTTGGAGCAACCCAGTGCATCTTTCTCCAGAACCGTTGTCTCGGCTCCAAAGAAATGGTAGGGTGACCAGCACATTGACCTCATGAGTTTCAGCTTTCATATATCTTGGGAATTTCCTGTCAGTATCCCTTCCAGGGAGGATCAACCATTGTCCCCTAGTCGCACAAAGAATTCATGGGGCCTAGGCTCATTTCTGCCAGAGACTTTTAGGGGAACACGAACCCCTCAATGCGGGGCACAACTTGCGGAGGTCACGTGATTTTTCAACCATCTCAAAAATCGTGAGAATTCATCTTGAGACATGCATTTTTGTTGGCGGGAACGATATAATTCATCCGGACGAGTTCACTCATCATCTTTCTTATTAAAGCCAGGGCAGGGATTTTGCAAGGGTCGAACGTTGGTGACATTTGTAAAACCCAGTGTGGAGGTATCCAAGTTGGCCTAGGCTATACATGATTTCAGGCATCAGAATTACGGTTCAATGATTATTTGATAAAAAGCACGCTTAGAAGAACATCAGATTGGTCATTGTGGATGCTTGGATACGTGGTATAATAGCTGGAAGCGTTGCTGAAAGCTATGCCTGCTATGCTGGACGATCCGGATAGCGCTGTCCACTTTCGAGTATCTGGACCTCAGCCTTATCCCACAGCAATCAATCCTCAACTCCCACCATCCATATTTCCCAAGTCAGTCACGCTGAGGGATAAATTGACAAACGCAACGCTGGTCCCATTCTCGAATCATGCCCAGGTTCCTCCATCTTTGCTGTTATACCTTAGCGATCAGCTGAACAAGGAGATCGACAAAGGCGACACGTACCCAATGATCGATCCTCTTCCTGTTGAAAAGTTCGGACCATATTGGTTTGGAAATTTTGCAGCAGTCATGATACTGGGTGAAATCAAAACGCTCAGCGACGTCCAAGAAATGGAACGTAGAGGGACTGACTGGACGAAAGTATGCTTGGGAAGCTTCTACGTCAAGCCGAACTATCCCGGAAGGAGTAGCCATATCTGCAACGGTGGTTTTCTTGTCACGGACCTCTCTCGCAACAAGGGCGTTGGCAAGCTTATGGGTGAATGTTACTTGGAATGGGCTCCGCAGCTTGGTTACTCGTATTCAGTATTCAATCTAGTGTATGAGACCAATACCGCCTCAACACGCATATGGGACTCTCTTGGCTTCAAACGCATTGGGAGAGTTCCGGCTTGTGGTAGTCTCAAATCCTCAGATGAGCTCGTTGACGCCATCATCTTCGGTCGGGAGCTGGGGGGAGAAGGAGATGACTTCGTTTCCGAGGAGCGATTCGACAAGATCAGATACTATCTAAAGCACCTGAAATATCCAAACGGTGCTGATAGACACGAGAAGAGTCGCCTACGAAGTGCTGCAACTCACTATCGACTGATTGGAGGAGAAGATGGGCAACCAGAGAAACTCATGCTCAAGGACAAGGAAGTGATATCAGATCCTCAACAGCAGTACGAAATTGCCCAGAACATCCACCAGCAATCACACGGAGGCATCAACAAGACTACAGCCCAAATTGCGGTCAAGTTTCATTGGGTAAGAATCAAAGAGACCGTCAGTCTAGTCATCAAAAATTGTGCCGAATGCAAGGAGTCTGGTAAAGCCCCGATTGTTGTTCCCGAAGGTCCTGCAACTGCTGTAAAGAAGTCTCCACCTTTGGTTACAGAAACCCAGAATGGTCTAGATGGCAATACAGCCTTTGCCCCTACTGAAGATAACATCACCTCGAATGAAGCGTACGCCGATATCAAACAAGATCCATTCAGTGCTCACGATCCACCAAATATGCACGATACACTTGAACAGTTACAGCAGTACGATATGGCCATCGATCCTCAAATCATGCAGCAATTGACGGATGATATGAATGTTCGATATGACCCTCATGCGCAGATGGATTATACCCAGACTGGGCTGCAAGCTCCACATCACCACGATATGGGCCACCCGGAGTATGATCCAACACAATTGGCCCACCACTCACATAGCCAGGATTTCCATGTTGGAGATGATCACCTAATGGCTCAAGCTGCGGCTGCAGCCTTACAGCATCAACAACTCGGACTGGTGGACGGCAGTAGCCTCGATCATGATAGTCAATTACCTCAGCATTTGCTGACCGGTGGATACGTTGACAATGACGGCAATCCACATTTTAACCCGCAATAGATCTTGCTTTCTTTTGCATCTTAGCGTCCAAGGCGTTTCTAGGAACAAGCTTGTACATAAGTCAGGAAGCAGGGCTTGACTGACGCTTCTGCGCAGAACATTGGATTATGCGTGTAGAATAGATTTGGTGTGACATGACTCACAACAAAAATTGTTTGAACATCTTAAAAAACAATAGCCTAGGTAAAATGCACAGAACTACCGTAAGTAGCTTTAATAGTCTTGAAAGTTGGATGTTTGTAATAATTTAATTACAGTATGTACCCCGGCGCGCGACGACGAAACGGGTTTCACTAATATACCGAGTAAGCACGCTGCACAAAATTGCCGCTCTGGTCACCGGAATAATGCCAGCGAATCCCGTACTGCCTGGCAGCCACAGCACTAGCTTTGACTTCATCATAGCTTTCACAAGACTCTAACCCAAACCCACTATCCTGACTCTCGGAAACATCATCTTGTCATTGCATTCGCTGGAAAGCTTTTGACAGAGCACCTTCTCTTGGAATCGTTCCCTCCCATATCCTCCTCACTATGCCTTCGGCATCATCACCTTCCCTTTCAGACCTGTTGTCTGCGCTCAATCAATCCCTCGCCTCACACGATATCCCTCGGTCACAACGTCTTCTTTCTGAAGCTAAGCGTGCACTTCTCCTCAACAATGCTTTGATTCCCTCCCCATCACTTTCCTCCTCGACGTTCACGACCGCTCGTTCCATTCTCGAGCTCGGTGCCATTACCTCTATACGTTCTCAAGACCCAGAGTCCTTCACACGATACTACTCCCAGCTACAGCCATTCTACGACTTCCCGACCTCATCTCCTTCAACTCAGCGATCGAAGATTACAGGACTGTATCTACTGTTACTTTTGAGTCAAGGAGACTATGCCGGATTTCACACCATACTAGAAGGATTAGTGGAAGTAGCTGGAGCCGATGGAAAAGTAGAAGAGGATCCATTTATTCGGTATCCTATTGATCTCGAGAGAAGTTTGATGGAAGGTAGCTATGACAAGGTCTGGAGAAGTACAAAGGGAGAGGGTGTACCGAGTGAGGAGTTTGGCTTGTTCTCTGAGGTACGTATGACACGTGATGCTTTTACCCAGCACCAAAGTTACTCCTTGCTCGCCTTTCCAACTATCTCCTGCAGAGATTGACGGTATCAATGAATTCAGGTCCTCATCCACACAATAAGAGCAGAAATCGCTTCGTGCGCGCAAACATCCTACCCATCGCTCCCCATTTCGAATGCAAAGAACCTTCTTTTCCTCGACAGTGAAGGAGCCGTCATAGAGTTCGCTCAGCAGAGAGGCTGGCTGTTGAAAGACGGAAGAATATACTTCCCCGAGGCCCAGGGTACTCACAGACTGGGGGACAAGGAGATCCTCGTGAAGGGAGGTGAAGTCATTGAAAATACACTGGGTTACGCTAGAGAGCTTGAAACTATTGTCTAGTGCTTCTGAAAGCAAAATGGTGCCAATTGGGAAGCGTTTCACGAATAGGCGTAACAGTATGTATAAAGGTAGATAGATAGGTCAACTGCAACACATGACATCAACACCGAGCGCTCAACGGGATGAGTTTATGGAACTCAAAGCCATCCAAATCACCTAGCAATCTCAAGATGAGTAGATCTATTCATAATGCCTATTCTACTCTCTTACTGTGCGCTTTGAGAAAGGAGCCGACCGCTTTCTGGACCTGAAAGGGCCATTCCGAAATAGAAGCTGCATTTCGAGTCCCATCACGCAACATTCAATAATTCACCAGAACCGTCCAACAAATCATATGTCCTTTCTCAATCATTCATTTATTTTATTTCATTTCATTCTATACATTGCTTCAAAACCCCGGCCTCCAAACGCAAACCCTACAATCATAAAAACTCGTACTCACGACCACCGTCTTCCCCTCATCATCAACCGTCCAATCGCAACCATAATTCATACTTTCGTGTTCCGTGAATTCCGCCAGGACTTCCACATCCCAATTCGCATCTTTGGCCTCTTTTTCCGTCGTCTTCCGTGATTCGCTGGTCGTGTATAAACATGTATATCTCAAGATCCGGGCACCGACGTGCATGCAGCTGGCTAAGAGGAGGAATGAGATTCGGTGCTTTGTGAGTGTGTCGCTGTGTCGTGTGTCAAGAGAGATGTCGGAGAGGAATTTAAGTCGCCACACACCACCACCGAGAGGGGTGGAGGTTAGGACTTTGCGTTGGTAGGGAGTGTGAGATGAGATGTGGATTAAGCGGATGTTTTCGTCGTAGCTTCCGGTGAGGATCAAGTCGCCCGGTCCGAGATGGGAGCGAAGACTGGGCAGTGGAAGGATCGAGGTTACGCCTGCTTGGTGGATTCGGTGCTCGGAGAATACTGTGAAAGCTGGCTGGGAACTGCTGTGGAGATTGGGTTTGGGGACGTCGTTGACGATGAGAGTGGCATCGTCGCCGCCGGTGAGCGCTCGACGGACAATCTCGGGTTTGGGAGACGGGTCGGAACGGCTGGGATGGGGGCTGGTCATGCTCAAATAGAAGGCTATGTACCACGCTTCGAGCTTGTGGGATTGAAGAGCTATGGGATCGGCGGTCCGTTTGGTTTTTGGTTGGGGACGGAGAGGAATATCTTCAAAATAGTTCACCCAACCATCGGAGAAAGTGACACCGAGTGAGATGCAACCCTTTTTGGTCGGAAAGGGAGACCAGGAGAAAGATGTCGCCAGGGCCATAGGGTCTTCGTGAGCAGTAAACGTGAACAAGTATTGAAGGGATAAGGGAGCAAGTCGGAGCTTGAAAAAGGACATCTTGTTTGTGCTGGTTGCAATTCCAAGCAGGTCATGATGTTTAGGGTGGAAATGTAGGTCGAAGACGGCTTGTTGGAATCTGGCAACATGTTTTTCTTGTCTGCGGAAAACAATGGTGAGGAAAAGGTTCGGAGAATATGGCGGTATCATACATTCTTGAGTATGTTGGATCTAATCGATAAAGACCAATGCTTCCGACACGCTGCTGTCCCGTACTATCCGATTGACCTTGTTCCGTCTCTAGAAGCTTATACGTCCCAACCACGAAGACGTGTGGGTCACCTCGATAGAACTCTATGCAGCTCGGCGGCTGGGCTGTCCGTGTGGTTTCGGAAGAAGATATGTCTTTTTGGATAGCCTCAACTGCAAAAGGGTCTGTGGCTGACTGAGCGGGACCATGACCAAAGGGTCGCTTGCAGATCACTTGCGGCATGTTTTACAGCCCTATGTAGGTAGTTGATATCCAGGTAGAGAAGAGAGCGGCTAGCCAGAGGATCAAGCTCAAAGACAGTGCTCGGTAGAATCTGCAAAATAGTTCTTTCCATACGCAAGCAATCGATCTGGGTTCAGAAGGGATCAACTATTATGGCCTCACGTTTCTTTCGTTTGCATGGTGGATCATCGTAGGCAATGACTGTGATTCCGTGTCAAAGCACTTTGGAGCTGTGGTGGGGCCTTTTGTGGGGCCTTTTATGGGGAATGACCAGCTGATCTTTTCTTTAAATACAACTCCATTCACTTCCTGTCAGTAACCAACTACCATCACAATTGCCATCACAACTACTATCACAATTACCTTTGACTATCACTGTCTTCACAATGGATCAGCCAAATGTCCTCGCACCACAGCCCAATTTCGACCTACTGGGCGAATATTTGGTTGCTGCTGGTGGGGAGATCCAAAAAGCTCGTAATCTGTCTGCAATTGTCGCAGGCGAACAAATTGTAGACGCAATACATCAAATAAGAGTAGATATTCGTCAAGATATAGTTATAATCATGATAGTAAGGTATATATCACTCTTTTAATTTCTAAGATTATTTTAGTTATATAGGTATTAAACCAGCACCCTATTAATTTTTATTAAAACTGATATACCAGATATTATATATTATATCAACGAGGACCCCAGTTTACCCAAATAATTAATTCGTATACTCTAGTTGTTCTGGTTGCTTTATTAAAACTAATATACTATATTATACTAACGAGGACCCCAGTTCACCTAAACAATCAATTCGTATACTCTAGTTGCTCTGAAGTTTCTTTTAAAAAGGAAAAGATCTTATAGAGTCTAAGATTATTATAAAGTAAAAAAAATAGAATATATAAAAATAATAGTCTATAAAAAAAGTTAAGACGAATATCAAGATATTATAGATAATATAGAAAT
>LCWF01000068.1:0-43015 GCA_001006345.1 Phaeomoniella chlamydospora | reverse complement strand
AATATAACCTACTAACTTCTATTTAATTTAAGAATAAGTAGCTGGTATTCTATAATCTAAATACTCTTATTAAAGAGAAGTAGATAATTAGTTTTATAGTGGTGTTATTATAATATATACTAAATATTAGTCACCTATATTAAAAAATTCTTTATAAAATTAAATAATTTAATTATTAATTATTTATAATTATAGTATAGTCTCTATAGTTTTAATTTATTAGTAATATATTATAAGATATATGGTATAGGAATTTGATTTTGGGATGTGGCGGATGGCTCCAAACACTCGCCCGTAGGGGCAGGTGCTGTAACCATTGTAGAATCAAATAATACATAATATTACCCACAGAGTCATGAAACCCATGCCGACAGTGATGCGATGCTTCCTCGATAAATCTGAACTTGTCCTACTCAGAGTCCGACTATCGCAATGAGGATATATTGTGGCTATTGTGTCGGTTGAAGAGTACCCGCGCTTGCCATGAACACTGGTTAGTATGTGTATTAGTTTCGCGAAACATGGGGATCTCACGTCATGAAGCCTGTTCTACTCTTTTTATCCTGAGTAGGGTATTAATACCCAAAAGGTATTCGCCGATGAAGCTTATAGCAAGTAGCCTCAAAGTATGCCTACCTACTAATAGGTGCTGTAGATGGTGAATGGAATGCATGCAGAATCAACTAAAGCGAGAGGGAGCTTTACCCAACGCGATCGATCATCCCTCTCTCTCGGAAACCCACGTTGCCAGCGCGACTTTTGTCTTACTGTGTACTGTACTGTACTGTACTGTACTGTACTAACCCTACTAGTCCCCCTCCATCCCTCTCTACTTTTGTGTACCGTACCACATTGTTACTGTATCGAGAGGATGTAATTATGTACAGTACATCCCACTTCTGCCCTCCTCGCTCGCCCTCTCTTCACATGCTCCAACCTAATTACATCCTCATATGATGCTTCCATTCTCCATTCTCGAAACCATCTGACTAGAGTTACATACCCACATTTTCCCGGACACAGGAAAGTCAGGTAAGCAAACGATCAAGCGTTCCAAACTCTCTTCTTCACCTTTCCTTTTTCTTTTCATCATCCTGCACATGCCATGTCCGAATTGGCCTTCTCTTCTTATCGTTGAAAGCAGTTGCGCTGATATACATGATCACCGAGTAGACTCGTGGTCGACATCGGATTTCTACAACCACTAGCGCTGATTGAGCGGATATTTCTCACTGGCAGTCACCAAGTCGCATCTGCAGCTTTGTTCAAGGTTCAACAGGACTTAACGCCTAGGTGCAACAGGATAGGAAATCATCATGGCTACTACCTCCCCTCCCCATCATTATCCAGGTGAAGTGACCACACGACCACGAGGTATGCTTCCCGCCCTTGCCCATTACCATTGGAGGTGATGGTCAGGAATGCACCGCTCATCATTCATTCAACAGGTATTCTAAAGAATCCATCATCCACATCAACTCAGCGAGTTCCACAGGTGGGAGATCATCTGTCGCCTGAACGGACTCAGCCCGATACTGCGACGCCTTTGGACGAGAAAGAACTCACGCTACAGAATACGTTGCAAAATGCTGGACGTCGACGCTCCTCAGTCGACCCTGTCCCTACCCTGTCACGGAGACGTTCTTCTGCCGCTGCAGATCCAACCGATGAGGCCAATCAACGACTCAAGTGGGATGAAATGAACCTGTACCTCGCCGAACAGAATCGAACTGCCACCATGAAAATAACCGAACCCAAAACTCCTTATGCGAAACAATACGACCCTACCGAAGACGATACCGAAATGGTGGACGAGGATCCGAGTATCCAAGTTGACAGTATTGTGGTTGATGAGAAGGAAAAGGTTGACTCTTTGCGAAAGAACCGTTCGGGTCACGCAAGAGAGAGTGACATCCCTGGACTTGAATTGGGAGAACCCGAAGAAGCTGTGGATTTGGATACTGGGGCAGAAGATGACAGAATCATTAGAACATCTAGTCATGACGGAGGCAGAAGCAGAAGTGATAGTGCCGAAAAGCATGTGTCTGTCGGGGAGGATGACGCCGCAGAAGCTGTGGGAATGCCATCAAAGGAAGATCTTGCAAAGCACAAGAAATTCGAGGAGATGCGCAAGAAGCATTATGAGATGAAGAATGTAAAGGGATTGCTAGGGTATGTATCCTTACTCGCCTGATGCTTCACTTGTCCGTCTATGGCGTCGTCTTGCAGGCTCCATTATTCATGACCTCGACCCGCCCAATTACTCGGATTTTGAATAGATGATACTGACATGATTCCGTCGCAGTCACCCCGAGGATTTGATTGCAGAAGATGAGGACGAAGAGGAAGACCAAGCTCCACCTCCCGTGCCATCTTCACTGCCCTCTCGAACGGTCAACGGAGGCAGTTGAATTTGAATGCTTGATATTTCGTCGTAAGCGAAAGCTGCAGATTCGCTACTACACACGCACCGTCATAGGAAGGCGTTTAGGTGATCAGATCTGGTTGGTAATTGCCTGGGGCATCGGCATTTCCTAATTGTACCATTTTACACCTGTGTTCTAAAGCAAGGAGGCAATGAAATGACATGGCCAATATAATTCAATCGCAGAGCGCTATCCTTAAAACCAGTCAATCTTCTCGGGAAGTGGTTATAGGAAGGCGTTTCACGACCACCATCAGGGTAAGGACATGGTGGAGTCTGCTAAGGCGAAGATTACTATGGAATTGATCTACGCGTGCCTCTTCAGGGAAGCCACTTGAGTATTACAATAGGAAGATGTAGTCCAATGCTTCATGCATGTTACATATACATGACAATACTTGTCAAGATCATTATAATCTACAGAAATCTCTCAATCTGTGCAAAAAAAAACCAAACCAAACCAAATGCCTTCGTCCATTCCACTTTACAATTGTTGACACTATACCTAGGTAATTACATGGCGGCAGGTTGGTGGGATAAAACCTGGGGAAAGCTTCTCGGTCCACTTTCCACCCAGAGAAAGAGGGGTCTAAGCTGCCCGAGTAGTTCCATAGTGGCCTATCGATCACCAATCCATCACGGTATCCGTAACACAGGCGTCCAAACGACAGACTCAACAGCTCAACGAGGAAGAACATCGGCCATGTGAAACGCGACCGCCGCGATGGGTCGGTCCACCATATCAGATGCCCAGAATGGGCGCAACGTTCCTGTCAAACCGGTAGAAGCACATGAAGGAGCTACCGGTAAAGAGTCGAACCCGTTTGTTGCCTTCCGGCAACTCGTAGATGCACAGTTCGATTCACTGTTTCGCACTTTTGCGGAGCTACCATCGATATTCTCTGAAGACGTCTTCTCGAATCCTCGTCGCCATCGAAGCATCTTCGACTACGACAACGACCTGAAAGAGATGTGGCGGAACAAAGACATCACATGGGAAGAAATGGAAGCGGCTCAGATGAGAAGACGAGTGGAAGAGATGAGCAAATGGGGCGGTATGATGGAGGATAGTTCGCAAGAAGAAATGTGGCAAAAGGCCCAGTCAACGGATTCTTCGTGTCGGGTTTCTGTGCAAAGACCAGTTCATCCGCATGAGCGAGCTTCCTCCGTTTGGGGGACGGAGGATCGGCCATCAAACCAGTGGGACTGGTCAAGTATGTTTCGGAGTCTAGGATTCGATGGGAGATGCCGCAAAAGGTTAGGAGACCCCGGGAATATGGTGGGTGAAATTTCAACTATCTCTGAGACAGAGAGGACTGGCAGCATTTGGGACCGATTTCGGGAACATACCTACGACGAGTATTCTTCCACTCTCCACGATCTCCCTAATGTTAATCCTTTCAACAATGATGAATCGACCGTACCTTGGTTGCTAGTGAGTCCGTATTCTCCTGTGCAGACACGTCGCTGGCTGGAGAAGAGTAATGCATCATCAGAGGCAAAGGAGAGGTCACGGCTAAGCAACATGCGTCCGGCTTTTGAGGATTTGTGGGCACTTCATTACAGAACGCTCCCCGACTCCGTGTCAGATGACGTTCCTGCAAGAGATGTTTCAAGCATGCACGATATGTCTTGGATAGCTCGGCTGGTTTCCAAAACTACTCTTGGTCTCAATTGGAGTGTATGGGGAAATGGCAGTATCCCGATGGGTATGCATTTCCTCTATCGTCAGGGCACCGGATCAGGATTCAGAATCAACGCAACAGCTTTAGCCGACCAGATGAACATGGACCCGATACCCTACACCATATACCAACCTGCCCTGCATTGGTTTTATGATGGTCACATAGAACGCGAATACTTCAATACGCACCTACGGACCGTTCTTCAAGCTGCCTACAAGTCAGCCAAAGGGCATGTAGACTCGGCCGAGAAATACAACGAAGGCCCTTTAGCCCACTTTGGAACGCCCCATAATCTGAAAATGCTAGATATGCTTGAAGAGTATCAGGACGACCTCCAGAGAGCTCTTGTAGCAAGATGCTTCTCGGACTCCCCAGAATCTCCAAACGAATTTTTAAGTTGGAAATTGGATGAAATTACGCAGTCTATCGATTATTTTGATGAGAAGGCTTGGGCAAACCACAGCGTCAACGAAGACAAGTCGGAGCAGATAGATGAAGAGGTTGATGGTCTGGTAGAAGATCCTATAAGAGACAAGGCAGAATGGGCAGCAGAAACTTTTAGCAAAAAGGAACCTACTCCAACCACTTCTGAAATCGACAAATACTGTGTCGTTTCAAGGTCCCAACGGCATCAGTCTTGGACAGGGCCTCGACGAGGTTCAACATCCCAACTTGAGGTGCATTACGTCTCGAGTGAGGATCCGGAGGACGTTGTATCAGTGGTAGATACTGTCACAAGTATGGAAGCTTCCTCATCTGATACCAGTTCCGAGCACAGAGATGTACCCCTGGAAGTTAAGTATGAAACCGTGAAGACGCTGAAAGATGGAACGAAAGTTGTCAAGACAGGAACAAGAACTTCAAACGATGAGAATTCAGAAAATGCAAAGTTCTCGTCTGATCCGGACAAGTCGATCAATATCATGCTTAGATTTGCAGAGACTGATCTTCAGAGAGAATTGGAATCGTTAAAGTCGGCAAGCTCCCAAGAAGAACGTATCCGGGAGATGTTGAATGATGAAACGGTCGAGGATTTCGTGGTTCCTACTCAATCAGCGGATGACGTACAGCCTTCTCACCAAACTGACCGTTCTTACCAGCCCTCAACACCTTTACCTGCAGGTTGGGAGATATCTCATACTCCCGCCGGCTACCCCTATTATGTCGACCACACAACCAGGACCACAACCTGGACAGATCCAAGGACAACCTCTTCCACTTCTCCATTGTCCTCATCACCGTCGAGAGAATCCCCTTCACCAAGCAAAATTCCTTCACCAGACCCATATCCGAACTCTTCCCTACCTCCCGGCTGGGAAGTAAAATATACTCCAGCAGGTTACCCATATTATGTCGATCACAATACTAGAATGACAACATGGGTTGATCCACGTAATGGATCCGAGGAGGAAGAGACGGTTGTTGAAGAGGCATCGAAGAACATAAAGAGGAACGCCAAAAACATAGCTAATGAAGGAGAAGGTGAAGGAGGGACAGGAGAAAGAAAAGCAAAAAGTGGTTGGGGAAGCGGATGGTTTTGGAATTGAAATGGAGATAGGGAGGGATACGAATCCAGATTGATGTTACAATATCCCTTTTTTTTCTCTCTCTCTCTCTCCTCCCTCATCTTCTTCACAACGGGTATCTAGGGAACGGCATCAGTAATAAACAGCATTGGTGGTGTTCAGTCTTTTCTCAACTCAAACTCAACTCCTGTCAATCATGTTACATGAATTTATAATCTCGGTTCGGTTTCTTTGACTCTTATAACAGCTTGGCTTTTCGTTTCAGATGAGGTTTTTTAAATGAATAAACGAATAAACGATAGTTATTAATGATACCTTACGTATAGTTACAATTCAATAAATCAAAAGTAATTTATTGACATAAATTTCACTATGATTTACAGTATTTACCCCCCAGCCCCGAAAATTAGTTTCTCTCTTTCTCATTTCTCTAGTATCCATTTCCACGATCCTTATATTTGAATTTCTATCAAGATTCATACTATAGAAGAAGCAAAAGAAAAAGAAATAAAAATAATGGGGGGGAAAAAAAAAGGAAGATTAATGAATGATTATGAAGTACCTTATGTATTTTAGTTGCTGCTTGCTACTACTTACTATTACTGCTGATGATCATGTAGTAGTCATTCCAATCCAATCTATATATACTGTATTATTAATTTAACCACCTCTCCATTGCAGCAGTCTAGAAAATCTTGAAAAGCATTAGCCCTCCTCCCCCCCCAAAAAAGAATTTATCCTTTTTTTTTTTACCAGGTTAGAAATTTCTCTTTTCCTTTTTCTTTTTTCTTTTTTCTTTTTCTTTTTTTGATAACTATCTCGATTTCGGGATCAATTGGTTGACCAATCGATGATTTCTGTATCGCCGTCTCCGTCTCCGTCTGCAACTGCATCTGCATCTCCGATGCTGACGCCGACGCCATAAGTTTCATGGATAGGACCCGTTGGCGGGTCGGTGGTGAACCAATTCCGTTCGACGTCGAGGTATGTTGGGTCTTCGATATATGAGGGAGACGGAGACGGAGATGGAGAGGTGGTTTTCTTGGTTTTTGGTGTTTGGTGTTGGGATTGGGTATGGGTATGGGAGTTTTGTGTAGGAGATGAAGTAGAAGAAGGATACTCGTCATCTTCTTTTTCTTCGTCTTCGCTGAATTTAAAACATGCTTCTAAGAACCGGCCTTCTGCCTCTTCTCGCTCGTTGTCTCGTTGACGGATGTACAGTTTTTGGTGTATTGGTGTTTCAACGAAACGTGACGGTCTCTCGATTTGGTTCTGGCTGAGTGAGAGATCGAGAAGCGGATCACGACGGGACTCAGGCGTAGTCAGGGAAATGTCGCCGTCGAAGATCGAGGAAGTGGGGGAATAATCTGAGGGGGTTAGACTTGGAGGGTAGAGGGGGAGGAGACGGGGTTCGGGGTTCAGGTTGAGGATCGAGTCGTGTTGAGGATCTGTTTCGATATGGGTGTTGTCGGATTCAGATTCAATCTCGGAAGACAGGGGGATGAATCTCTCATCCTCGTCCCATTGATGAGTTCTCAGTTTGGCGACATCGACATACCCCCAAAGCAACATCCTCAGGGTATATCTCTTCATCCTCAATCCTCTCCTCACACATTCCCTCTGCACTAATGAATCCGGTCTGACCAAGATATTTTGTTTCGTAGGTTTCGGTTGAACCCATTTCTTCTCGATTTTGAATTTCTGCTGCTTCACCGTGACTTTTCCTCCTTTGTCATCTTCTTTCTCAATGTCAAAAGGTTCACCGATCGGAGCTCTTGTTTCGAGAAGCAGCGGCTCACCCCAGTTGATAAGACATCCTCTTCCGAGTTTCCTAGCCGGTATATCAAAGACAGAGAGAAATCGTTCCGCCGGATTGGATGGATAGTATTTATACCTGACGAATTCCTTGAGCAAGTCGAAGTCTGATTTTAGTCTCTTGCCTTGCAAGACTTTGAGGATGTAGCTGAGACTTCGTTGGCCGAAGCATAGACGTCGAACGCCGGCGGTAGATCCGATTCCGGAAATCGGGTCGGTGAAGCGCTGATCGAGTTTGATGAAGAACATGGTTGCATAGAAGAGGTTGAGGTTTGTGAAGAGGCGGGTATTGTGGAAATATCCGATTCGCCGGCTTGTGTCGGGGAGGTCCATGCTGAACCAGATTTTGAGAAGGGTAGAGGTTAGGAGGTCTTTGGAGATGGGAGAATACGGCAGAGGGATTCCGGAAAGAGATATTAAGCGGATGATCTGGTGGACAACCTTGGTGCGGTAGATTATCATTTGGAGGTATCGGAGTGATGGAACGCGACGAGTCGGAGGGACGGTCGGTGTTTTGTCATGATGAATTGATTGGCCGGTACCAGGATCTTTGGGATGGGATTTATCACGTGGATCTGGAATGGATAGGTGGCTGTAAGCTCGAAAAGGAAAGACACGGACTGCTTCAGGGGCTCTTCTGTACGCGACAGAGAGAACCATGGTGGTGAAGCGTTGGTTTACTGCCTTGTGGAAGACACGGGAAATAGAATAAAGAGAGATGAAGTCACGAACTGGGAGGATGGTGACGAAATAAAAGAGAAGATCTGGACTGCGAAGAATTCCATGTGTAAAAACATTGAAATTCGGGTTGTTGGTTCGTTTGTACGAGAGATCTTCAAGGGGGGTGTATGTTTGAGAAAATGTCCGTTTTCGAGGATTTGGATTCTTTGACATTGACTCTGCGCGTGTCTTGGGTCCGGAATGATTCTGCGTAGACGGCAGGCTATTTATTATTGGGACTGAGGTCATTGATGGCGATACATCTTGACCGTAACTAAGAGGGGCGAGTCGAGGTCTCTTTGACGGTCCTCCATGTAGCTGTACTGGACTTGTGTCTGTTGATCGAGTTTGTCCGAATTGATCACTTTGGTTTGCCGTATTCTCTCCTGCCACCATATCCCTGTCTATTGCCACTTTTCCGTTGTCACTAGTTGGGGTCTTAGCAACTAGTTGTGACAAGAGGAATCTTCTCATATGTTCAGGCATATTCTGAGGAACATTCTTCAACTCGTCGGACATGTCATGAGACATCTCATGCGAATCACCATTGAGACTAAGTGATCCAAAACCAGTTGCTGTTGTTGGCGTGATGGGATTTCTAATATGGTCTGTAGAGAAGATATTGGCATCACCGCCACCGAAAATAGGTCTGGGACGCGGTTTTCGGCGTTGGAGTGTAGGAGATTCCGGCACATCAATTTCAATTTCGGATTCACCAACAGCTCTCCCTTTGCCCTTGTTGACGAATGTATGTTGAGGAGGCACCTCGACAGCCGGTTTTTGGATTTCAGATTGTTTGACACCATTTTCGGGTTCCGCGCTATTTCCCCTCGTAGACGGAATCAATGCATCAATTGCTTTAGAGAAAGGACTTTGCTCGGGTGTATCGAAGATTGGATGTAGCTGTGAGGCATCTAGATGGTTTGAGAAACTTGCTGACGGTGTAGGTAAGGCTATCTGATTCGTAGAAAAACTGGGAGAATCTTGCCAGAAAGATGGGGCTGGCGTCATATTGTTGATGACATTGTGACCGGTTTGTGCGAACGTGATTCTATCACCGCTTGACAAACCATTGTGTGTCTGTGGAAGCGCTTGCACGTCTGCACTTTTCAGCTGTTGGTTGGGAGCGTCGACAATATCAACATCTGGATCTGTTTCAGAAGCCATCTTATGTGGCGTTCAGGGCCGACTGTGACACTTAGTGCGTGACTGGGGTGATACTTGCGAACAGTTTTTCACACATCGGCGGACACAGAGCCGATATCAGAACATCGAAAAGTCAAAGCAGCAAGAAAGTGAAAATAGGAAATGCAACGAGCAAGAGAGCGCGACTTTACGCAAATAAACTTAACTGAGGTTGAAAGATTTATTTGATCGGGAGTGTCCCCAGGTTTGAATTGTTTTGAAGATTCCCGGAAGGCTTTGTTTGTGGTGAAGCTGTATCTGAAACAAGTGACACAAATGGATAAACAAACAGAATCACTTCACCAGAGACAATGCTTTGCGTCTCATGTTCCTCCCTTACCAGCAGAACCTGACGATCAGAGCATATTCCAAAGGCTCTCCGATGGTTATTTTTGGTTCCAATACCGCCTGTTGAATGGCAAAACTCCTCAAAAATGCTAACCACCTGGTATCTCTAAATTGTTGAATCCATCCCCCTGTTGAAAAACTCCACAAAACACCTGGTATCCTAGACCAAAACATGCATCCTATTTCCTATTGAGAAGACTCAGGAATTCCTCCCTAGACTTTGCACTCGAGCGCATACAGCCGAGCATGCAAGATGTCGTTGTGGTGGAAGAGGTTTTCTGGACACCTCTCATCACCATACAGAGATGGCTCGATTCCATGACCACTGCAACACCTTGTGGTTTGAGGACTTCGGCGATGGCTAGGGCAACCTGTTTTGTCAGACGCTCTTGAACTTGGAGTCTACGTGAGAACATCTCTGCCAATCGGGCAAGCTTCGACAGCCCTAAAACTCTACGATCCGGAATATATCCGATGTGCATCTATCTTGTCAGCGGGTTCATGACTTGAGCGAGAAAGATCGTACCTTGCCCATGAATGGTACCATGTGGTGTTCGCATAGTGAAAAGACCTCAATATCCTTCACAATGACCAATTCATCGTGATCCTCATGGAAAACAGCCCCATTAACAAGGTCACGAACGTTCTCTTCGTATCCTTTTGTGAAATACATCAGGGCTTTGGCATATCTCATCGGCGTCTCTTTCAGTCCCTCCCGTTCAGGATCCTCGCCAATACATTCGAAGATCGTTTGTACCGCACCAGCAAGTTTCTCAAGTCGCGCCTGTGCTTCTTCCGGGGTCGACTCGAGACGTTCTCGTGTACCAATACCTACTCGTGTTAGCTCCCACCCCGTCCTTGCGCAACATTCGTCACTTACATGGCCAGCTGAGTCCATCAAAATCTATTGGTGGGTTCAGAGTATAAGGGCTTTGTGGCCGACTAATGGACGCAGATGGAGAGGTTGTAATACGGGCGTCGGTGGGATCTTTATTCGGATCATTCAAGTCAGCGATCTGGGGAGCTGCGTCCTCTAGAATGACCCTTCTGCCAAATGTCGATTGAATGGATGAGGTCAAGCTGTCCCTCTCTCGCTTCTTCGTCGACGTTTTTGGGGACTCCCCGTTGACGAGGTAGGATGGAAGTGCAGACATGGGCTTGGGTGCCAGAGGAGGCGAGCCGGGATGTCGCGATGGATTGGACATTGCGCAATGTAGCAGACCGAGTACGAATGAAGACAAAGTCCAATCCAGGTCAGTATTATTCCATTCCACCTTACAGAACAGTAACCAAGGAATTATGTCTTTGGATTCGCATGAGCGTGAAACTTTTGGGGCGGCAGAATTTTGCCCTGTTCCCGGTCGTCATAAGGCGGTGAAAAATCGGAACATTTCAACCGCGTACATTACATGGTAGTATTCGGACATTTACCATTGCGCATAATTCTGAATATTGTAGAGAAACTGTTGACCTGATGATTCATTCATCATAAGCCAGTAAGCCGATACACATAACCATCCAACAGCCTATCAGACTGATCACTCAGATTCGGAATCACTGACATGTAATCTCGGCTTCCAAAATGTAACTACAGAAAATGATGAATCAATTGAGAAACTTGGCTGTTCAATCTTATTCCCCGTCCGGATCATTACCCACCACAAATACAACCCTCCCATTTGGCAGTATATCGGTCTGATGCTGCTTCTCGACGACTGACTGCCACTGTCCCGATTCGACTGAGATCATGTTAGACTAAATGTCACTCAAAGGTGTTTCTGAGCCAGCCAATTGCTTCTGCGAAAGAATGTCTTCATATACCCTTCTCAGTGCATCTTCATCTTCTATGTCTCCTGCCATGCCGAACTTGCGGCCAAGCTTTCGCAATTGATCTCTGACCCAAGCTCTTTCCCGTTCACCAGGAAAAGCCAGTAGAGAAACTCGGAGTGCGAATGTAATGAGGAAAGGTCCCTGGAATTGAGATGTTGACATGTAGTCCACCGCTTTGCAGGAATTGGTCGCATTTTGTATATTCTCTAGTCGTAATGTAGAAGGATCCAGAACACACTGCTCATCCGTTTCCAGCTGTTTTTCATCAAGTTGCCGCTCCATTTGGTTTTGACTGAGCGGTCTTGGTGGGGAGGGATATGCCTTGGACCCCGAAAAATCTGTCATATCAGGGTCTGCATGGTTTGTGGTGCTCGTTTTTTGAGCCGTTGTTTTTGCGAGAACCTCCGCACGTAATATCTCAATCAAAGTGACATTCAGCATTGTCAGACAAGTCCAATAACCGCTGTGAATACTAGCAACGGACATATTGTCGAACTCGAATTGGTTCGGGAACAAAATCTCATTTGGATCTGCAGCAGCCTTCGTTCTTGGATTCTGATTTCGCGACTTTAGGTCTATCGTAATTTGAGCATATAATCTCTTGTAGGTCTCTCGATGTTTGATAATTCTCAATTTGAGTTCATCTCGCAGTTTTGCAGCCGCAGGGAACATGGCCTGTTCGGCAACGGAAGGCAAGTCTCTCGCTTTAGCGATAGCACCCGGAAACTTGGCCATCTCTTCCATCATTGCCGCCGCAAGGGCATTGAATGCTGTTCCATCAGCAATTTCTTCTTCTATTTGTTTAACCGTATCAGCCCAAGCGGGTTCGGTTAGGAAACACTCTGTATTGGCTTCGAAGGCATGAATGACCAAGGCATGACGGTACGCCATGAACATCAACCGATCGAATGTAGAAGCGACAGCGAGAGCAGGTCCGCGAGCACGGATCAATGCGCTTACGCCTCCAGCATGACGGACCCAGCCATTTGTCTTGGTTGAATGGAACATCTCGTAATAGGAAAGTAGCATGGTTGCCGAAAGCGTCGTGGATGACATGCCCTCTATATCAGGTGAGCGACGAAATATGTTGGCAAGCTGAGTCAGAGCCTGCCCATAATGGATGCGTGACGTTTCAAGAAGATGATCAGAGCTCTGCATCCTGCCCAGATGAGACAGAGTTAGAGCTCGAATTGACGAGGATAACGCGCTCGACATCTGGGCGGCAGGCTGTTCGGCTAGAAATTTGAGCCAATTGACACCTTGCCGATACCTTTGCGGAACATTGGGTTCTTGTGGAGAAATCGCACCGATGAACATCCCTAGGAGTTGGGTCTGGAAGATTTCGGGAGAATACACAATCGTGGCTGCTGGACTATGAGCAGTATACTCGTGACATGACTCACTGTGTCCCTGGTTCTGTCCATGTGGCAGTCTTCGAATGACCATAGACGATCCTGAAGATGTTTGAGGTCCCAATCGAGAGAACGTTTCCGACTGTGATGATGGGGTGGATGAAATTGACAGGTCTGGCTCCTCTATAGCAAAGCATGCATCATCCCGTTTTGCTTTTTTGGCATAGCGTTGCCGTAACTTTTCTCCCTCATCCTGAAACTTGACAGATGTGTCATAACCAGGACACTCAAGTCCTCTCTTTAGACATCTGTTACATATTGGTCTAGTTTGGTCGCATTTAATGCGCCGCTGCACACACATCCGACACCCTTTGCTTCTTGGAACACCGACCATCTAGACGATGCAAGTCATCACTATCGAGATTCGATGTCGGGTTGACGCAATGGCTGTGTGCCAGATGCAGTTGACCACGGAGTTCCAACCTGATCCAGGATCTCTTGTGTCAATCAGCCCCGATCGATTGACACAGGCTCCTCTCTAAGTCAAGAACAGGTACAAGGTGAGAAATAGCGATGATAAGATAATAAATGGATTTGCTCGCTGCGAGATGTGTATGTATGTACACAACGATCTTGATACGCCTATGTAGATGTGGCCGATGTTCTCATCCTGTCTTATCAGAACCCTAATTTGAGGAGGCTGAGTTGGTGTACTCTGAGTAAGCAAGCGGCCAAATCCGTGGGAACGGAAGTTCCTTCCCGCGGTCTCACGTTATGCCGTTCCGATCAGACCAAAACTCAGGTACGTTTCACGACCCGAGCTCAACGCTGACTGATCCCTGTACTATGGTACCGACCTATGTACATACTCAGAGTAGTAACAAACATGTACCAGACAAGGAGCTCCCAAAGACCCAGTATGAGCATTCCATTAGCCTGGCAGATCTTCCCCACAACTTTGCTCTTTATCAACTCTAGTCCTGCTATGGTATAACAACCCAAAACGGTCGACTTCTCCACAAAGACTTAACCTATGGTAGCTCCTTTATTCATTGGCTGATAACCTCCATCCCATTTCCATCCCATACTCTGATACATACGGTCATTGCAGCATCCCCGTTTGAAGGTACTCTGATAGAATGTAGCTCAGTGATCACGACCTATCCGATCCCACCTCACTTCTTTTCCATTGCATAGTTTACCCCGGCTATAGTGCTCTCTTTTTACCCTTCGAAACTATAAAGCGGCCTGGAGGGGCTTCTTCGCGACTCACTCAAATCTCCTGACGACTATACACCAGACTGAGAGTGAAAATTCGAGATCTTATCTTTACATCAACGATGCAAACGGTGCATAGCACTTACAAAACATCCCTACCCTTTGCTCCTCAATCCCTGAACGGGAAACAAGAAGTGCGTATATCATAGACAGAAACAAGTCATCCGATAGAGAACCAACCCACATATTCATTGCGTCCATACCAGACAGAGACTCTAACGGTGGTGATCTCGGGGACCATATCGGCGAATGGATTGTGTGTGATGGTTGGTTGTGTCGGGGAACTCGTATTGATCCCTGACGTGGACAGAAACCTTACGCTGACTCTTCCCTCGAATTACCTAGGTAGGAAATACTTTCACGTTGTGCCGTTGAATGTCCTTCGCATTTGCCTTCTTCACATGCGGCAGGCGGAGGGGTGAGACTGGGTTATCGGTACCTCTCCAACTACTATGTCCTTCAACGTCGATCGGTTCGTACTAGCGGTTGCCTAACACCCTAGCTACCTCACTAGAGTTCCTGCCATGCATCTCAGTTGAACGCTGCAGAAATCTGTGCTCATCGTCCAACACGGCAATGGTTACGAGTAGGGCTCTGAAAATGTGATTGTCATCATTACCATCCACTTCTGACCACCGTGCCACTCCCTTCCGGCGACTGCTTGAGGCCCCCGACTGAAAGTCTGATGGACAATGTGCGTGCTGACCAATGTCATTATAGGCAGTGTTGTATTTCTCTAGCATACTCATAGGTAATCTACGGCCAATCATCGATTGCACTTTGTCCAAATTGAACCTTTCCACGGCTCTGAATTATGAGTTCTTGCCTCGGTCATAATTGGCGGTCAAAGTTCTCTCACAGGTCATCAGGTCCAAAGCTTACATGGATATACGGACACTCTACATAGCAACCCTGCCATTTATGGTAGCACTTCCCAACCTCTGCCGTCGACATCACAACCTCCGATCATATTACTGCGCACGCCAGAGGGTACCACCAGCGGTCGACATTTTGGAAGGATCGACAAGATTATATCCGAACAGTCAGGGAGCCAGACAGACCTCGCATAAGGCACCACGTATGGTCCGGATGAGACAACGGTCCCATATATTGTCATGCTACTTCCTTGCAGAAAGCCATAGGCCATTCGGTCCCCCACCCTTGGCTCATGTGCAACCCAGAACGTATTGTCCAAATCTTATTTCCCTAGTGACTTGATATATAATCCTCATCATCGGACTCTTCTATCTAGCTAGAGCTTTGTTTGCTACCTTATCCCCTTACAACTGTTCTCAAGTTTGATCAATACCAGCAACATGGATGATAGCGAAGAAGCACCCAAAAGTCTAGCAACACGTGGCGCTTGCGATAAATGCCACGCGTTGAAGACGCGTTGTAAAAGACTATCAGGTACTAACATCTGTCAAAGATGCAATCGGTTGGGCTTTGAATGCATCTATAGTCCGCTACTACGGTCTGGTAGACCTCATGGGAGCAATGCTCCAGTGCGTCGCATCTCTCGAAGTCGGGAAGCTCCATGCAGCTCTATGCCCTCAACCGGTAAGCGTTTCAGAACTGAGGAAGGAAGTGACGAAAGCGTGAACGAGTCTCGAGAGCAACATCCTACACAAGAAATCAGCTCACGTCTGGACCTCCTCCATGGGCGTCCAATTCTGACTGGAGGACTTGAAGGGTACCATTCAAGAGCCCAGTTGCATCCATCCTACAACGTTAAACAAACCATGGATGATATGTTCAACCAGCAACTATCTATGCTGCCAAAAGGGCCAGACACCTTTGTTTCACCAACACAATCGATAGGCGCTACCACTTGGTCGATAGACGTTGAACTTCCTGGCCAACACAGCTTTACAGATATTTCGGAAGCGCATGAGATCGAACAAACATATCCAGGCATGCAAGCGAGTATCTCTCGATCCGGTACTGAAAATCTGTCTCAAATCCCCACAGAGGACTTATCTCCATTCCCTGAAAATGATGGCCAAATCATCTACCGTTTATGGGACGTTCAGTTGAAGTTGATAGGCCTGCGTACGTCCCTCGCTGATGGCCATGCACAACGACAGGCAATTCACGTCTGTTTGGGCTCTGGTAACTCAAAACATATGGAGGACATCTACATTTCTACAGATGACCTACTAAATATTATCCACTGTGTATACGGGTCCTACCTAAGCGGGACTAAAACTTTCGCCGAAAGCGGCATATATACACCAGCCTCCATGGCCGAGTACGCCGGTGACGAATCAACGCCAACACCCTTGGGGCATCCTCACGTGTCAACAGGCTTGCTCTTATGTAGCTGTTACATACCGGATACGCGAATTGATATCAACAAGGTGATGGTGTATTGACCCGAGCTACAGCTTTAGTAGATCAGTAATTTTTAAAAGTACAAAACAACATCATGAGCAACCGCTATCTGTAGCTATAGCTCTTTCCATCTAGATCTCTTAATCCTTGTTCATTTCGAAGAATCCAGCGGATTCTTTCTATTTCCGATCGGCGTGCAGTGGGGGCCAAGTTGTGTTGGTTGCCTTACTCAGACTTGGCCGGCCTTCACAATACAGAATCTATGAGGCAGAAAGTCTTCGTCGGCTCAAATATTATCTGCGGGTTGAAAGCGCTTTTCATATCGTAATGATCAGTGACAGTTCTTGAAAGTTTCCTGGTGCTTCTTTACCGATGGCCAGTAACTCGACCGGTGATGGTTCGAATGCCAGAATCATCGAAGGATGGGTATCTCAACCATCTGGTAGAGGGACATTGGACATCATCTGGTCCTCCGTCCTCACTCTTATTCTCTGTTGTTGGACGTCTATCTGTGTCAATGTTCCGCCACCAAAAAATACTCGAGCGCAGCAATTTCGTGAGAAGCTAGCTCTAGCATGTCTCGGGATCATTGGACCCGAATTTGTTTTCTTCGTCGCTGTTACACAATGGTATTCAGCCCGACGATCTACCAAGGTTCCGCCCGTGGTTCCTGGTGCTGTAGATTCACATCGTTGACAGGTCAGCAGCAGTTTCAGGCAGCGGGATATCATGATTGGACAATGGCACACGCGTTCCTTGCAGATATGGGAGCGATCCGACTTGAATCGCCTGGCTTCCCGTCATTTCCGGTCGATGCCCAGCAGTTATTTTATCTAGTCTCTCACCAGTACTTGGACTACCCTGAGATCAGCCTGGCCGTGATCACCGAGAAAAATCACGCTGATGAGGTTGCGCGGTATATTTACTTGAACCCGAAGGGGCAGAGTTGACAGTGTTTTACTAACAATTCAAACAGTGTCATAACCGTCTTGCAGGTGGTCTGGTTTTGTGTCACTTGCATTGGCCGATCTGTCCAAGGGCTTGGGCTAACCACTCTGGAGCTTACAACCTGCGGCTTTGTCTTTTTCATGCTTGCAACTTCTTTTTGCTGGTGGCATAAGCCGTTAGACGTCAGTCTACCTATCTGTCTTCGAACCCAAGTACCTCTTCAAGTTATCCTAAAGGAGGTGAGGAGATGAGCCATTAGTATACTTCAAGATCAGAGCTTTGACTTCTCCTGAACAGGCAGGACCGATAGCGCGAGAACCATACATGCGTACCCCTCTTGACTTTGTGAGTCGTAAAGAGTGGTACATGAGTCTGCTTTGGATCTACTATAACGAATTATTACGGAGGCTCCACCTCCCATCCGATAGACATTGTCATGGCCTACCGATCGATCATATTCCCACGATCAACTTCCCCGAATGGACTATCGGTCTAGAGATCTGTTCCAGCATATTGACAATCATCTACAGCGCATTTTTCTTACTTGGCTGGAATTTCTATTTTCCTTCCCGAACAGAGCAAATCCTGTGGAGAGCGACGAGTATCGCCACTCTCAGCATCGCAGTCGCCGCGGTCGTATGTGCAGCAATGTCCCATCATTTCATAATGTCAGGATGGACCGACAAGAGGACAGAGCTTCCAGAAGCAGATACCGATGCTTCTCTTTCATCATGGTACCGAAAACTCTCAAGGTCCCTTCAAACGTTCCGAAATATTTCTCCCGAGAAAGATCCTGCGCTGAGCATACCTCTACGGGTTCTGATGGCCTCTCACGGCGGTGTTCTACTCTATATTGGTAGCCGATTGCTCATCGTTGTGGAAGACATTATTTCTCTACGGAAATTACCTTCTACGGCGTTTCAGACAGTTGATTGGTCTCAATATATCCCTCATCTCTAGACGAAATATTTTACTCTCATCCATTCATGAGTCCCCCTCCGGGTACTCGGCAATAATGGAACTCAGAAGAGCCAACCACAATGCGAGATGAGAAATAGACAGAGGCAGAGGCAAGCACTAGCCCGACTTTGGGCTTTAGCCCTCTCTTTCTCTCTCTCTCTCTCTCTTGTGTATAAGCGAATATATCTTCCTATCCATCCATTCACCAATCCTCCTCTCCATTTCCATACCTAAACCCATTCCCAAGAAAACCCCCCATTATTCCCAATATAGCAAGACCGACACCACACACACGCAACCATAATATCCAGCTAGTACAGTAATAATGAATACTATGTTATGCCATTATCATTGTTTGATTTTATATCTCTCTCTAGATATCCTACCTACCCAACGACTTAAGTCAACCTTTCTAATCATTTACCGATCGACCCACGACCGAACGAACAGAAGAACAGAACACTAACTCCGAAAGAAACATATAAGTTATCAGAATTCAAATCTTACCTTTGTTTTTTTTTTGGATCTCTTCTCTCCTTTTCTTCTCTTTATTTCCTGTCCTATGTTTTCCTAGAAATTTGATATTGATATCAGGGGAGGATGCATTGCGGATGAGTTGATCACAGCTCTTATTTACTAGAATTGCTACAGTCTCGGTGTGGCTTGGACTTTATTCTATGGCCTTGGAGTTATTATGGAGAATGTAGGTATATTATATCTAGTAGCTAAGAAGGAATAGCTTGGAGCTGTGATCTGTTTGACGATGTCTGGATTTTGTCACAATCCCTAATGTACTCCTAGTAGAGGCTGTAATTTTCATATCTGAGACAGATTTGGGATTTTAAGGTCTAAGAGAGAATTGCTGTACTAATCTAAGCGGTTTATGGAAGACCTGAAATATGTGACCCAGTTACCTTGGTACCTTGAAAGCCACTGCCCTGGATCTGTGGCCCCGTTCACCGTGTAGAGCATAGAAATTCTTCGCTTGAATACACCTAGATGAATTCCAGGCAAAGAAGTCAATCTAGTAACACCAACTACCCATTTTCCAGCCCAATACTGAATAAATTCATCGACCTTTGTAGAACCATTAGTGATTGAGGGTGTTTGGTTTCGTCTGTTACATCGTCTAAGTGCCTCCTGGATGGCGACTTTAATTGGATCGCTCACGAGGTGTTCGTCATCAAGAGTCGTGAGGCGGTAGTGGCGTACCTACAATTCCACGATTTGTTAGGCTCCTTATCCAGTCTTCCAGTTCAGTCGAGATTTAAAGAGGTTCGTACTGGTCAATGAAGAAATTATCAAATTCGAGGCTGGGAAGGTCATGGTGCTCTGATGCACGCAGCTCTGGTGTCTTTGGGGATGGTCCAGGTGATGGAGAAGGGGATCGACCACTAGTCATCGGAACCTGATTTTCTTGTCGATTTGGTTGTGATGAAGGACCCGGCTCGACATCTCTTTGAAACGGAGGTTGTAATTTGATCGTACCCAGTGTCCTTCGTTTCACTCTGGCAAAGGCGCGCTCCGGCCCTCCACCAATAACGCACTGACACAATTGACGGCGTCTCCCACAGTTATAGCAAAGGTCCGCCTTGCAATGGCACCTGCATAAAGGGTCAGTGGATTAGGATGGAGAGAAGAAGTGTTCAGACTGAATACATACTTAATATGATAGCATCCACCTAGGTAATCAACGACATTACCACACTTGTAGCATGTTTGCCACCCTTTACGATTAGCTGTCTCAATGAATTGTTGAAGAGCCAGATCGATCTTGCATCTACCTTCATGTTCCGGGGACCTGCAAGCAACGCAGGTGCGGTGAGAACACGTCTCACAGTGCACAGTTTTTCCATCTTCGGCCATACAGCTTTGCTTCAGAAACGCAGAACACGTTGGTCTCGAACAGTACATTCTGCCTTCCGTTTTGTACTCAATTTCCTTATTCTTAAAATCTTCCACAAGTGTCGAGGGCAGAAACCTCTTTGCGTCATCCACGGAGATCGTCTTGCTGCAGCACTCCGGAGGATATGACGATTCATTCCTAAGACAGATTTCGAACCGGTGACGGAGACAGTCTGAACACTAATCATGACCGCAACTGGCGAGCAAAACGTCTGATGCTATGGTTTGATTCAAACACGCAACACATATTGGGGGTGGCAACAATGGGCGGCTTTCCTTTTGAAGTGTTAGTTGCGAGAGAGGGCTTTGATTCACCGAGCCTTACCTCAAGACTGGTTTCAGACCCAGTATTGGATGGCAACCTTGACCAGATGGATTCTTCAGAGACTGGCGCGCTCTGTATTCTTATCCATCGGGTACAGCCGCCGAACAAACTCTGCAAGATGCGATACATGTTCTGAGACTGTGTAACGAATGTGAACTCGGTGTAAAGTAAACGGGATAAAGAGTAAATAATGAGATCCCAAATATATTGGCTGTATAATAACAGTTATTCAATATTGATCAGCCCAACATTCAATGCTTTCAAAGGAGAGTGCGTGATTTATAGTTACGTTTGGGTCCAATTTGGCTGTACTTTCCTCAAAGATCCCTCAAAGATATACAATAAAGATGGAAGGCACAATCTCTTTTGCAAAGCGGAACTGCATCGTACTCCATGCCGCATTCGAAGAATCTTGAAAGTGCGTCACACCGTCAGCCTGTCGGTCTTGTAATCAACCATCACTGGATTCGATCTTTGATGCATGTGAAATACAGGATCTTGTTCTAGGTTAATGCTCCGATTGCCATACTCGGATAGGGATCGGAATGGCGGCTCAGTAAAATTAAGTTTATCTGGTTTATGATGCTAGGAAAGGTTACACAACTTCACTTTTCCTCGACTATATGTACCCCTTAACGCCAGATTTTCTCCGTTGATAATCCGGCAATCCACAACTGTGTCGTCGTACTTGGACATCCGACGTCCCTAGTTGCTCAATATGAGTCTGCAACAAGAACGGACTGATTCACGACTCATCGTAGTTTCAACCCTCAGCTAGAGAACTGCTGTCTTGTGAGAAAACGCCAACATCTTCGAGGAAAGCAGGATCTTTCTTAGTTGCCAGAATCTCTTTCTTGACCTCCTTCATTTGATGGTCAAGGAAGCTTACGAGCTCCTGTAATCTGACCTTGACCTTCTCATTGGTCAGAGAGCCTCCAAGGATAGCTTTTTTGGCGATATCAAAGCGTGACGTTTCATTGACCAACATCATATCGAAGGGTGTCGTTGTGGTACCCTCTTCTTTGTAACTAGTAATGCCGACTCTGTGCATGTTGGGGCGACCAAATAGAAGACCGCGAAGTTCATTGGCATAACCGTGGTAGTTGAAATGGATAGGTTTATGTTCAGTGAATAATGCATCAAAAGCCTGGTCAGTCAAAGAATGGGGATGCGATGACTGGTACCCGAGTATCATGAGATCCGTAACGTTGATTACTCGAAGTCGGAGTTCAGGAGCTAGCTTCTTCAACAATTCGGCTGCCGCAATCACTTCAAAAGTAAGTTCAGCCCCAATTCCAACAAGAACCACATCAGGATTGAGTCCTTCATCTGTGCTTGCAAACTTCCAAATTGATCCACCGGCACGGCAATGGTCTTCAGCTTCATCTGCGGAGAGGTAGGCTGCAGAGGGTTGTTTGCTACCAACCATCAGGTTAACATAATTCTTGCTTTGGAGGCAGTGCGCCATCGTTGAAATGAAAGTGTTGGCATCGGGCGGCAAGTATACTCTAGCTGCATCAGGTTTCAAGTTCATCACTGCACCAATGAAAGATGGGTTTTGGTGGCTGAAACCATTGTGCTCCTGTCTGGTCCATGTACTTGTTTCAAGATAGTTAATACTTGCAACATCGCCCCTCCAGCTAAGCTGCTTTGCCATTTTTCCGAATTTGGCGTATTGGACCCTACATTGTTAGTATAAGGCAATCAACAAGAATGGAATATACGTACATCATAGTATGGACTATGCCCAAGAAAGCTTCGTACGATGGAAAAAGGGCTGTTCTTCCAGTGAGAGTGTATCCTTGCATGAAGCCTTGACACTGGTGCTCCGACAAGACTTCTATCAGTCGTCCGCCTCGAGCATTTGAAAACTCATCCCACTGAAAATTCCGTCCGGTGATGTCGAGTACAGGGTCGAGCTTATTCGACATGAACTCATCTGGAGAGAAAATGCGAAATGATTTTGGGTTGTCTTCGACAACTTTCTTCAGGAGTAACCCGACAGTATGCATGCAACTTGCTTGAACACCCTTCTTAACACTAAGAGGTTTCCAATCAAGAGGTTTGATAGGGATATATTCTTGGTTCACAACCTTGCTTTGACCCAGCTTTTTATCGTCCCTGTCCGGAATCAAGGCTTTGATATCGTCGACTACGTCACCATCCTCTGTAAAAAGCTCTTCCGGTTGATATGACTTCAGCCAACTCTGAAGATCTTTCAACTCACCGGGATCTTTCTTCGCAGCGGCGAGAGGGACTTGATGTGCTCGGAAAGAGCCTTCCACGAACTCGTTGTGGACAATCTTCGGACCGCTCCAGCCTTTTGGCGTGCGCATGATCAAGACCGGCCAGCGAGGCTTGAGGATTGGGTTCCCTGATCTCGCGGCTTTCTGAATCTTGCGAATTTCTCCCAGAGCCCACTCCATGGAGTTGCTAAGATCAGCATCAATGTCGTTCAGGTCGTCAACAACACGTGGTTGATATCCATATCCAGTAAATAGAGCTGCCATCTCTCTGTCATCCATGCATCCATATATTGTCCGCTCACTGATTTTGAATCCATTAACATGTATGATAGGAAGGACAGCTCCTGATTCTGCGGGGTCGATATATTTGTAGCCATGCCAGGCCGTAGCTGTTGGACCGGTTTCCGCTTCGCCGTCTCCGACGACGCAGGTAACGATTAGATCAGGATTGTCCATGATAGCTCCAAATGATACCGAAAGCGCGTACCCAAGTTCGCCGCCTTCGTGAATGGCACCCGGTGTCTCAGCATTGATATGTGAAGGAAGTCCACCAGCGGTGCTAAAGCCGCTGATAAGATTATGCAGGCCAGTGGTATTCCTAGCATACTCGGGATAGTATTTTCCCAAGGAACCTTCCATCCAAAGGTTCGCCAAGATCGATGGGGCACCATGGCCGGGTCCGACAACATATACCATGTCCAAGTCATACTTCTTGATTAGGACATTGAGATGGGAGTACACTAGCGTCAATCCAGGGCAAGTTCCCCAGTGTCCCAGCAATCTAGGCTTAATATCATCGAATGTTAGGTCTCTCTTCACAAGAGTGTTGTCTCCAAGGAATATCATTGCCGCTGCAATATAGTTGGCAGCCCGCCTATATTTGGCCAAAGCCTTGTTGTCATTTTCATCGAGTGTTGGTTTGTCGAGTTTCACAAGAAGTTGCTCAACATAATCCGGCACATGGGAGGGTAGCGGTTGCGGATTGGGCCGATCTATCACTTCGCCAGGCATCTTTGATGTATGAGGATTGAGGACTGAATGCGTCGTCGAGGAAACGAATTCTGACCGTAGGAGAACGCACAGGCTGGGAGGACGAAAGAGGAATGAGAAAGAATTGTGTTTAAGCGACGAGTGATCGTAAATATAATTGTCGAAAGGTCAGGAATACAGCATGTGTAGTCTGTGTGAGAAGTTGAGTACAAAAATGCCACAATTGCCAATGGGGATCATGATGACGTTACAAAGGCATACTTCACAGGCAAGTACCTGCTGTGCTTACCTTTTGACTTGGTAGGGTAATCTATGTCACAGAAATTGTAAAGTCAACTCATGAAATACTGTAGTCTTTCAGAGGTGCATGCCCTCCTCAATGATCCTGCTTACCCTGTAGAGAGCCCAAAAATGCATATTAATTGTTGCGTGTCTGATCTTCGCCGTCGAGAACATGAATGAAGCTCCAGCACCAAGTTACGGAACCGTATGAATACGTAATTTCTTGCTATTTCGCATCTACAACGACATCAGACAATACCAATCCATGTAACCACATTGACATCAACTTACTGACCTCATTAATCAGGTCACCAATCATTATCTGTCTCCCGGATCGAGCGGAACAGGAGGTACACAAAATAGACACGGTGTTCGTCGATGACGCCAATGCATTTGCTGATAAGAGATGCGATAAGATGAGGAGGGGTAGAGGGGAGTACTACTACGTATGTACTATGGTACAGTATAATACACGTCGCCGGGTAATTATACCCGCACAAAACTCAGCAGGTAATTACACCATCTAGGCAGAGGGGCAGAGGGGAATTGTTTGGCTGGTATGGTATGTATGTTATGTTACTGTATGTTTCAATACACACAACATTCTTCATGTACATAGTAGTCGACGATCATCATTGAACGTCCACAGTGTGGCTTTATCATTTGCTCTAATTACTCACCGACGAGGATCCAGTATGATCATATCTGGTTGGTTTTATCTTCAAGTCCGAATGGCAGGTTGATGGACTACCTCGTAAGTGTTGAGCACTTTGCGTGATACATCACACAACAACTTGGAAAGTGCAACCTTGTGGTTGATTGCCTCACCTGAGCCGAAACTACGCGTCGGTAATTTATCCGGCGTTACATGTAATCTGTAATCTGATATGGCAGCATTCAAATGGCACCGACATCCCGTTCCCAGGCGACTCCCGACTTCGTCATGTCTCTCGATGTATCTTCATGTTGCAGAAAATCGTTTGAATAGAATGAGAGATTAACGATTGGCTGCAACCGGAGCAGTCATTAAGCACGAGACATCTTACAATACGGTAGCAATAACATTCAAATACTTCACATCCTACGAGAGCTTCGACTGTTACATGAGACATACTCGCGGATACTCACAACGGTAGGGAAAAACACGACCTTAACTTTCAACATGCCGCGAAATTTTATTCTCTCGATAAATGCTGGTTCCTCTTCATTGAAGATAACACTCTTCAAACCAAGTTTAGATGATCCGACCATTCCGGTGAGAATAGCATCGGCGAACGTGACCGGCCTGACAGCACCACCCGCCCAATTAAAGTATACACGTGCAGGCTCTAAGCCGGAAAACGGGGAAGCTCACGTATCCTCTCACGATGAAGCATTTGAACACATTCTCGAACTCTTCGAAAAGGACGAGGAGCTCAAAGATTTCAGCAGCAAGGACGAGGTCGAATACACCTGTCACAGAGTTGTGCATGGGGGCGATTTCGGAAAAGATGTACTCATTACTCCAGATACTCTACATCGCCTGGAGGCAGTAGAGGAATTGGCCCCATTGTAGGATCTTCGAGTCTAACCTAGAAGCTGGCAAAGGTTGTCTGACAATATTCTAGACACAACGGTGCAGCAATTGCCATCATCAAAACGTGCGTTGCCCAGCTGCCTCACGTCAAAAACGTAGGATGTTTTGATTCAGCTTTCCACGCCACGTTACCACTTGCTACAAGAACGTATGCAATTGACCAGGATATCGCCACAAAGAAGGGACTGCGGAAGTATGGCTTTCATGGGACATCATATTCTTACATTCTTCGAGTCACTTCAAAGTACCTGAATAAAAGTCCAGATCAGACTTCGCTGATTGCCTTGCATTTGGGGTCCGGTGCCTCCATGTGCGCCATCAAGAATGGCAAATCAGTTGACACCACAATGGGCCTGACGCCGGTATCCGGACTTCCTGGCGGAACAAGATCTGGTGATATCGATCCCAGTCTGATCTTCCACTACACAAGCGATGTGGCCAGTCTTTCCCGAGAGAGCACCAGAGAATTGCATATTACCACAGCAGAAGACATCTTAAATAAGCAATCGGGCTGGAAAGCCCTTGCGGGAACAACGAATTTCGCAGAAATCGCCAAACCAGACGCGAGTGCCGGAGCAAAGCTAGCACTGGACATTTTTGTGGACAGAATTCTGGGATATTTTGGCTCTTACTTTGTCAAGGTTGGTGGAAAGGTGGATGCGGTTGTCTTTGCTGGTGGTATTGGCGAGAAGAGTGATCTGCTGAGGAAGAGGGTCATTGATGCAGTTGGTTTCCTGGGGCTTGCTGTGGACGAGGACAAGAACAAAAAGCCTGCAGATGAGACAGTAGCTGATATCAGCGGGAACAGCTCTGGACCAAAGACGCTGGTTGTTCAAACAGACGAGGAGGTAAGACAGATCCTATCTACAAAATGCCCAAGCTGACCATATGTGCGACAGTATGAAATGGCTCTGAGCTGTTTAAGAGGTCCACATTGAAGTCGTTTATTCGCCTAGGCTGCTTCACCAAATATGCCCTTATAGAGTGTGATGATGGATGACATCTCAAAAAATAATAGATGAAAGTTGTCGATCTCCTTTGGACGCGTCTCATGCAGATGAGCGTTGAGGATCATGATGCCACGTTCCTGTAATTTAGAAATCCAATCAATATCTCAAACCGCATTAGACGTCAGAATTCTGAACTACAAGACCTCCTCATAAAGCGAGAACATGTGTATAGCCCCCGAATCACCAAGAATGTGATTGAAATGCCTAAAGTGGTGATGGATACAGGATGAGACTGTCATTTGGTTGTTTTTCCGTGATCGAAGAAATAAATTCATAGGATTAGGATCTTCCGACGAACTCCACTTCGTCGCGACTCGACCAAAACTCCAACAAGCGATCCCGAATTTCAAAAGCACTGGCGAATTTCATTGACAGGCTCGACAGCAAGAAAGCTCTGCGCAGCACAGCAATCTGCGCAAAACCATGGTGCTGGTCTCTCAACACCTGGTGCTTGCAGCACACGCTCTGCTCGCTTTTTGGACTTCTCTCGCCGCGGCAGTCGAGAGTAATGAAGGGTCGTCGCAGCAGATCTTGACCGGGGCCAAGGAAGGATATACAAAAGGCACGCCGGTACCTGTGAGCTGTTTAAATCGCACGATAGATACCGGGGAACACATCCAAGATGCAAGCGGAAGTTTACAATACATTCCCTTTCCGATATGTAACGAGACCGGCGCATCTCTCACTTTTGCGTACGGCATCCCAACAACACAAACCTGTACGATCGAAAGCTTAGAAGACGAGCTTTACCACCTGATTGAATTTTATGTGCACAACGACGTGCCGTTGACATGTCGCATACCATCTACTCCACTCACCGCGTCTCCCTCCTCCATAAAAGACGAAACATCATCCGAAGACTCCAGTTCGCAAACCCCAATCAGCCAATGGACGCCCCTCACAATCGCCCTTCAAGGCACTCTTCAACTCTCACACCTTCACCTCCATACCACGATCAACACCCTCTTCCACACTTCTTATTGCGACCCCATGTCCTCTCAAGCATCAACCCACCTCATCGCCGCCACCGCCTACTCCCTTCCGAACATCACTTCCATAAATCCCTACCCCGAAGGCACAAAGATAATTCGTGGCGAACCCCTGACCTTCACCTTTAACATCGGCTGGATTGACGGCGCAGTCCTACCCGGTATGGCGGGTCGACCTCTCCCCCGAGTTCGCGACCACGGAATCGGATTCTTCTTGCTATGCGTTTTCGCTTGTTTAGCCAGCGCCGGCGTAGGAGGGATGGCAGTCATGATATTTGAAAGAGGAAAGTGGATGAAAGGAAAGACAATGGACGGGATTTTAGGTGTGAGTAATGGAGGAGTCGGGAGATCTGTCGGAAACGGATATGGCGGTTATGGAGGATACGGTGGATATGGATTGGGAAAACGAGATTGACACTAGATGAATATCACAGAGTGGACTTCCGTTACCACACTCGAAATCTACGAAGGTCATGTCTCAAAACTGGATGTCTCGACATTGGATATCTGTCCTCGTCCTCCACCTCAAATTTCTCAAAAAGGCGAACAAAACGTCAAATCACAACCAATATATATCTATGTATCTATGTACCAATACCCAACATCAGGTTACTTACTTGCTTATCTAACCTACGCTTCATAAACAGATCAAAATCAAGATCAAACCCACAACCTATGTACCATTAAAAACATCAAATCCTCTCCTCTCACTTCATCTAATTCCCAACCCAAAAATTCCCCTCTCTCAAAGCCCTCCTTAAAACAAATCCAAATCCAAATGACCGATAAAAAGACTATACAATAGCAACCCAGATAAAAACATCCTAACCCGAACGTTGGAACAAATTAAAAAAAAAAATGAAACTAATTCATAACTATCCCAAGAAAACCCAACACGAGACTTCCTTACTGTATATTCCTGCTTGAAGATTGTATTTGGTCTAACTATTTGAGACTGCTAAAGTGTTTAGGTATTTTGAATGATGTACTGTACTTTGATTGTACTGTATCATCAATTTATAGGGCTCTGCAGCTTCTGCTTCTGCTTCTGCTTCTGCTTCTGCTGATTTGATTTGATTTGAGATGTGAATAGAAACTTTGATATTACAGAGTAATGGAGCTACGTAGCTATAACTACGTTATGTATGATACAGTATTAATATCATATTGGATGGTATTGGTATTGAGTGTTATTAGCGAGGTATGTACATGGTTCTGTATGTATAGTGAGCGATGGGATGGGTATGATTAGGTAGGTAAGGTAGGGTAGGGTAGTACATACAGTAGTAAAGGTAGAAAGGAAAGGAGGAGAAGGAGGTGAGAGGTAATGAGCATTGTGTATCAGATCAAAAACTTCACCGTTTCTTATCTTCTTCGTTAGTTACTGCTGCAATTGCCACTCCGGTTCCCTTCCCACTCCCCCCCCCCCTCAATGTTCAGGTCTCGAGCTCCCCGCCACAAAAACCCCTGTACTTACACCAACAGGCGATCTAAAACCGTAATCACGATCACGATCACGATCACCGTCTTTGCTACCTGAGGTACCTGCACCTGTACCTGTATTACCTGTATGTGAAGGCGAACCGGCGAATCTTGGACCTCGGGCATTCGATCCCAAACCAGAGACATGACCGAACAAATTTTCCTGCGGGTGTTCGAGTTCGTGGTTCTGATCTTGTTTGAGTTTGAATTCATCCTTCAAACCCATGCTTCCTAGGAATTCAACTCCGAGTTTGAATTCCATGTCCTTGCGCGCCTGAGTCCAGTGTAGTTCTTTGCCCATGATGTCGATGATTGTGGGGAGGGCATTGTAAGCGGCTTGGGCGTCGAGGAAGGATAGTCGAGTTCGGCGGGCAAGAACGTCGGTTGCGGTTTGAGCGTATTCCCGACGGACGGAGTAGAGAACTTCAAAGGGAGTGAAAGGGTGGGAGCGGGAGAGCCGGGGGATGTGGTCTGAGGATGAAAGAACTTCGGAGATCAGAGATGCTACTTCCCAAGCTCGATCGCCATAGTTGAGGGCTAAGTGTTGAGCGATGTCGGCGGGGAGGTTGAAGGTTTGAATTAATGAGATGTAGAGGGTTTTGCTGTAGCCGTGGGAGCCAAGGAGGCGGATGGAGGGGGTTGTGCAGGATCCGGGGCGGGCGGTGGTTGGGATGTCGGAATATGAGGAGGCCTGATCACCAATGCGGATTGAGGATGGGAGGGGCCCCGGTTGGAGGTTGAAGGTGGACATCGCGAGGTCGACCGCATCTTCGGCCATTTGGCGGTAGGTTGTCCATTTTCCGCCGGCGCAGGTCAGGAGGCCGGATTTGGAGACCGTGACGAGATGATTGCGGACTAGTGATTCGGTGTTGGCGGAATTGGGGTCACGGACTAGTGGACGGATACCTGTAGGGAAAGCTGGATTAGTATATAGAAGGGGGCATGGATGATCGAGACGGGAAGGGGAGTTTTAATGTACCTGACCATGCCGCGAGGACGTCGTCCCGCGTTATGTCAATCTCTGGTGTGATGTACTTATTGACCTCTTTCAAGATGAATCCTATATCTTCTTCACTAGCAACAGGATTTCTTTCAATACCACATGGTGCATCTGTTGTCCCGGCAATTGTGCTCCCTTCCCATGGGAGGAAGAATATTACTCTTCCATCCGATGTTGCTGGGTCAAGTAGACCCATGTTCTTGGGACTTAGATGTCCGGGGAGAACAATGTGTACTCCGGAGCTAGGAGCCACTATATCTTTTCTCGTGGGTTCGTCCATCTGTTCGATAGCATCTGTGAAGGGTCCTGTGGCATTTATGATGCCTCTAGCTCGGATGATGAATTGCTCGCTTGATTTTCCCTGCCCATCGCGTTCTGGGAGCATATCTCGGACTCTGGCACCGCAGAGTTTTCCGTTTTCGTCTTTCTCTAGCCCCGTCACTTCGATATGATTTACCATTGTAGCTCCGTATAGAGCGGCCGTCATTGCCAACGACACGTTCATTCTTGAATCATTATGTTGGCCATCGTAATATACTAGGGCACCAACCAAGTTGTCCTTCTTCAACAATGGAAATTGCTCAAGTGCCCTATTCTTCGTCAGGAAGTATGAGCTCTCGAGACCTTCGGATCCGGCGAGTAAATCATATGCCTTTGTCCCGGCCCAGAAATAAGGTGCTTCCCACCACTTGTAAAGTGGTAGCAATATCGCTAGGGATGATGAGAGATGTGGTGCGGTAAATAAGAAGTTTTTACGCTCCTTCAGAGCTTCTTTCACCAATTGATATTGGCTGTAATCCAAATTCCAAAAGGCTTTCTCAAGGTATCGGACTCCACCATGGACGAGTTTGGTCGACTTGCTAGATGTTCCGGAACTAAAATCCTCACGTTCGACAAGAGCAACTCTAAGACCTCGCGTGGCTGCATCTAGGGCTATGCCGGTTCCGGTCGCACCGCCGCCAATAATAAGGAGATCATAGATTTCGTCTTGGGTTGATGAATGGCATTTAAGATCTGCTATTTGTTCTGCTCTAGATTTGATTGACGGAAACCTGGGAGGTATTATTCGACCGTTTTCATCGCGTGTGTATGGAATCGCCTGAGGCTCGTTGTGACCACGAGGTTTACTCGTTGCATATAGTGCAATACTGCTGGTGGCTGTGGCCGCTGCTGCATATGCTAATGGCTTGTATAACCTTCGTAATTGGAAGCGGCCAGACATTTTGGTAGGCGTGTCAGTGAGGCCGAATCGTACGTATAAGCTCAGAGGTCGTTAGGGAGAGAAGGCGTTATGCCCAAAGCCGAAGATGTAAGTTCACTTTCAGATGCTCGAATCACAAAACAAATTTGGATCTGCAAATTTAATATACATGAAGGGGATTACGAAATTGTTTCTCAAAGATTGAAGTTCATATATGAGAGAAACAACGCGAAAAGGACGAGCGCAAGGCCGGAATTGCACCGCGAAGAACCGCACATTGGCATATACCAGACTTACCTTCTGCCTCATTATGCGAAATCGGTCAATGACAGGTCACTCTGCTTGAACGTTAGACTCTGTCAGTCCACATGATGCTGGTGCACTTGGTCGGAAGCTGGGCTTGGTGAAGATGAAGATCGGTAGCAAGGTACCGAAAGTGATAAGTTAAATGTGGGGAGCTATAGATTGAGGGGATATGCACCTCGGTGTCAATAGCCCGAGGTATCTCTCGTCTTCCGCTCGGTATTCATGTATCCAACACCGAGAGGATTAGCGGCTCCTTCGGAAACGCCAATCTAGTACTGTAGCTGATGCCATCCTCTAGCGTCCTCAGCCTCCCTCACCTGATCGGCTTGTATCCTCCATGCCATGCATGGGTCAGGAACAGCAAAAGGCCCGAAACAAAGCCGAGTTCAAACGCATACCCGTTGCCTCTCTTACCTCGCCTCATGTGCATGATGCGGAATATCGTTGCTTTGTCCTCATGAAGAAAGAGTTTGATAATCCCCAGTGGAGGTTCTCCAGATCAACATCCCCAGATCAACGTGTCCGCTTTTTCTGTCTTTGATAGTTGATCGACTTTAACGAAAGTGTTCCTGGGAGAGATATGTCCCTAGAGTCTTAGCATATATAGAATTTCGATGTTCAAAAGCATGCGAATTTCAATGATACAGGATTGCTGGATTCGAAGCCGGGTATTGAACTGTTATTAGCGAGGTTCTCGTTTGCCGATCACATCGCACCGACTGAAGACTCTAGAGCCTGCCTCCAGGCCAAGGTGGGGTGCTGATGTGGCCAAGGCTTCTTGGAAAATGCCGTTAAGCGTGCCGAGAAGTTTTCCTTTGTACTTGTTCCCTCTAAGCGCATACGACAAGACTTTCAATGTAACATCCGGGGAAGTCATTTGACAGGGAGGGACAGGGGGCTTGGGGGTTGCCTGACGAGGAGTCTGACTACAGTAGTAGAATCCTAAAAGGATAGGAAAACTTGAAGCAGTACGACTACACTTCAATTGCAGCAGACTGTAGGCACAAGGGATGCAAGCCCCTTCAGTGACTTCTGTTACACTCTAGGGAAGCTATTCAAAGATCCCGATCAGATTAACAGAACGATTAGTTAGAAGATTGAAATTTTTGAGTAAGTCCCACACAGATCTAATGTTGAAAACCCGGTACGAGCATGTCAATGACAATAATGAAGTCATCTTGCTTCGCTGTATAGTTGTATGCTGATCACATTTTTGAAAGCTAGAGTATGCTTTGAACGGCTGATTTTCATTCACTCATTCACAAATATGCTCGTAAGTTTGAAATCCATCAATTGTAACCCTCTTTGCGCCAATGCTTTACCTATGACAAACCCAAGTCTGTGCCTCCCGTCTGTTTGTATGAACTGTAATCTGTAGGTCTTCTGATCGACCGTACTCGTTGTCTCGTCTCGCGTGTTCCCACTCTCCACGTTCTCTTGACAAAGCATGTCTACACATTCGTATCAAGGCTAGAGTTTGACCAAACGTCACGTGTAGGTCGCAGGAATCGTTTCAAACCAAGCCATGGTGTGTTAATTGGGCTGTCACCGGTGTACAGGAACACATCATATAGGAAGCCACCGAAGCAGCAACCAAAGAATGGTGAGACTATGGGCACCTAGACGTATATATTAGCTTATCTCCAGTGATCTAGACTTCATGTGTATACTCACCCAAAAGTAATAGCCTCCTGCAGACCAAACTTCATGGCCATAGCCAAGCATGTAAGATACAAGACGAGGTCCAAAATCTCTTGCCAAATTGATGGCATAGCCGGTCTCCCAGCCAAAGCATGCACCGATACCGAAAATAACGAAAAAGAGGGCCAAAGGTGTCAGAGGCCCTGCACCGATGTTTCCATCATCTTTGAGAGCATAGATACAGAACATCAAGATAGTGCTCGCGACAAACTCCGAGAAGAATTGGCCAGTTTTGGTCATGAATTCTGCTGGGTATGTGCAGAAGATACCAGCAGTAGCATGGTCACCGCTGACAGTTCGGATGCCAACACCTCCCTCGTATACATCAATTGCACTCTTGTAATTCCCGTACACAACAGCCGCGGCAGCCATAGCACCGAGAACTTGTGCAATCATGTAAGGGAAGAATTTTCTCCAAGGGAATTTGCGGTAGACGCAGTTCGCAAGCGTCACTGCTGGATTCAGATGGGCACCGGAGATACCACTGCAATAGACTCCAAGCATGACACCTAGACTGTAAGCGAGTTAGAGACCTTGTTCAGAAGCGTTATCACAGATCACTTACCCCCAGCCCCAAGAGATGGATTGATAGTCACCCTTCTCGCCGCTGCTGAGTACCACTTGTGCAACTACACCATCACCAAAGAGGATGAGGATGAAGACACCGAAGAACTCAGAGAATGGCTCTCGAAACTGTCGTCGAATTCTGCTCCAAAGCAGGTCAGGGTGTTGTTGTATCACATGTTCCTGCGGGATCTTGTGATCAACAGGAGGACCGTGCTCAGCATGAGGCAATTCAACCAAGGTGGTCTCTGTCGTTAGAGGACCTCTAACATGGTTGATGTGCTCTTCATGGACGATGTCAGCCCCCATGGTTTCTTTCGATGAGAAGGAGGACATAAGAGACGATTAATCAAAACCTGGGGAAGTATGGAGAATGAGATATTTAAGACCCTCGTGCTTGACAGATGATCGTCCTGGGGTAGATGGATTCTTTTAAATGCACGACTTTGTAGAGAACTCGTGGAGGAATATGCTTCTTCTTACTCTATCACCTGGTGTTTTCGGTGTTGGGGTATCGTGGAGTGACCGGCTTCCACAGGGGGCAAATCTAGAATGGGCTAGCGAGCTCTATTCTAGCTCGCTGTTGAACACCGGACGGGGCATCCCGAGTTGTGCCAACTACCACCCATTTTCGGGGTATTGCTTCCGTTCCTCTTATGCGGAGACGCATGGTAAGCTGTAGCAAATGCATTCTAGGCAGAACACCAAGCCACGTCTTCTTCATGTTCGTGGATTGCAAGGCCGAGATCAAAGAGAAAGAAACCTCAAAATACCGACACGCAGCGAAAGAATAGCGCGGCTGGCCTCTGTCTAGCTGACGATCTTGGAGACAATGTGTCTATCTGCGGCAGACATCATGCACATATCGAATATGCTTGAACATCAATTACTGGGGATTGTTAATGTCTTGATCATTGCTGGTATGTCCTTCTAGCAAGATGATAATATAGCCCGAGCTATGGTGTTGACCAGTACAAAGATAGACAGCCACAGAGATTGACTTTGCCTGGATCTTGATAATGCAAAGTATTTTTGCTCTCCGTGCGATACATGCGAGGATGCTCGTGAATAAGTGTTTCTTCCATTCCAGTCCAACCCAGCTGATGCATACAGATCTGACACATGAGAGTGTGACCAAAAGTTGAATGGTTTGAAGATTCGGGCTGTGTTGTGCGAGAGAATGCCAAGCTCGGTATGCGAATTCCCTTCTGCATAGGCGCAGTCTTAACCTTGCGCGTACCACCTCGGCAGATTGAGGGTCTGAAGAGCGAGCCATGATACAGCCAAGTACATAGTACAATGGTACATAGAGTTAGCAAAATGAAAGGTGAGGGCCCAGACAAGTTAACATGCGGATTTGGGTGTCAGTGTTGGAATCTTCGGCCGGAGGATCACCGAGATGATTGCAACCTTGGGAATAGCTGTCTGATTTCGTTCCACTTCTAAACTCCTTTAGGATTGACCTCCAAGCCATTTGATTGAAACTCACATCCACTGCTTGCGACAATCGGCAACTTGGTCAGTTCGTCCTGCGTACTGTGCCACCTGAAGAATGTCTCAAAGAAGCGGCATCCCCGATGAACCACATGTCTGTACCCCTGTCGACGAAGGGTCAAGTTGACCTCCACACGGGCTAAGGATGTTTTTGGCACAGGCCATCAGAAGAAAATCCACTCCGTGAGGTACTCTGGGGATCACATGTCTTCCCACAATTTCTCCGGGTACCGTTGTCTCGGTGTTCAGCCATACCGAATCTTATCTACACGGAAAATTAGACCCTTGGTAGGACCAAAGCAGATGCGTATACTATGGCTTGACACAGTCAGTCCCGCGGGGTTGCCACGAGATGCTGCTCGGTTACGGCAAAAGGCATCTTTGACACAGGCCCCATGGGGAATCAGGCCTTCCTCAAGAGCTCTGAAAAGAGGTACAAATGCTTCGAAGGATCCCAGTGAATCTATTGCCGTCATCCCCAGGTCTCGTTCCCCCGCGTCTCTTCCATTCAGTTGTCCTCGCATATCCCGCCGCAATCTCTACCAGTCTCAAAGACAAATTTATCATCGGAAGTCTTTTCGTACACAGACATTCACCATGGGCAGCATTCAAGAAACATTCATTGGATCCATTGACCAGGGTACAACTAGCTCTCGGTTCTTGATCTTCAACCATCATGGAGAACCGGTTGCCTCGCATCAACTGGAATTCACACAAATATATCCTCAACCTGGGTGAGTCGGTTTCATTTACATTCTCCCAGTTCAATAGCTTACGGTATTTGAAAATAGGTGGCATGAACATGATCCTTTAGAGATTGTGGAGTCTGTTGAAAAGTGTATTGATGGGGCGGTTGAGGCTTTCGAGAATCAAGGCCATTCTATCAACAGTATCAAAGCGGTTGGTATCACCAACCAAAGAGAGACGACTGTCGTATGGGATAGAGTGACTGGAAATCCCCTCTACAACGCAATTGTGTGGACAGATACTCGTACTCAAGCTTTAGTACGCAAGCTAAAGCAAAGACTCGGCGCGACCGAACTGCTATCACGATGCGGAATACCACTGTCAACATATCCTTCCGTGGGCAAGCTCTTGTGGCTTCTAGAGAATGTTTCTGCTGTCAAGGATGCCTACGACGCAGGTAATCTGGCTTTCGGGACCGTGGACGCGTGGCTCGTTTACAAGCTCAACGGAGGACCAAAGCGAAACGTCTTTGTTTCGGACCCCTCGAACGCATCAAGAACCATGTTCATGAACTTGGAGACGCTTCAATACGATGAACAGCTCATTGATTTCTTCCGCCTTGATAGAGAAAAAGTACACCTTCCTCGTATCGTTCACTCCTCCGATGCCACTTCCTATGGCACCTTGGCCTCTACGGCTCTCAAAGGGTTCCCAATCACAGGCTGTCTCGGAGACCAATCTGCAGCACTGGTCGGTCAGAAAGGATTTCTTCCCGGTATGGCGAAGAATACATACGGTACAGGATGCTTTTTGCTCTACAACGTTGGCGAGAAGCCTGTCATCTCGGAACATGGGCTTTTGTCCACTGTGGCCTTCGATTTCGGTGGAAAAGTTATGTATGCCCTTGAAGGCAGTATTGCTGTGGCAGGGTCCAGCATCAAGTTCTTGGTCGACAACTTTGGTTTCATCGAGGCGTCTAGTAAGATTAGTGCTCTCGCTGAGACTGTCGATGACAATGGCGGCTGCACCTTCGTCACAGCCTTTAGCGGACTCTTCGCTCCGTACTGGATTGATGACGCCAGGGGTACCATCTTCGGTATCACTGCTTTCACAAAGCGAGGCCACGTCGCCAGAGCCACATTGGAGGCAACGTGTTTCCAGACCAAAGCAATCTTGGTTGCTATGGAAAAGGATAGTGGTCACAAGTTGACCGAACTAGCCGTCGATGGTGGAATGAGCAACTCAGATCTTACCATGCAGGTACGTATTAGTCAGTCCTTTTGACAGAGCTATCTTAACTATACTTGCAGACACAATCCGATATCATCGGCATCCCTGTCCTCCGCCCCGCCATGCGGGAGACTACGGCCCTGGGCGCCGCTATTGCCGCAGGCCTTGCAGTTGGCGCTTGGGAAAGCCTACGGGAACTCGACACTGTCAATACCGAAGGTCGAACTGTTTTCAAACCCGAAATCACAAAGGAAGAAGGTCAATCACGCTTCGAACGATGGGAGAAGGCTGTCCAAATGAGCCGTGGATGGGCAAACTAATTGTAACAATAGTCTTTGGGTCATTTCTTGCGGTAAGGGTTTAGCCTGGTGTTTGTGGATATCTGGGAAAAGTGTGAAACGCGATTGCAGAGCCTTCAGCCAGCTGGGACCGAGTGCAATAGTTGCGATCACATGCTATGAAATAATGAAGATTTGAGAATCCCATCGTCGCTCAGACCAGCAAGACTTGAAAATTGTCTGAGCGACGGGTAGCCTTGCTTACAGTGGGTATAGCATGAAGAGCTTATTGGTACTGTACCTAAGAATACTTTGTAGCGTCGATTCTTGAGCAGGGATCTGACTTCAGTAAAGGATCAACAAAAGCACAATATGATGCTGATTGTTGTGAAGGGCATGGGCTGGTCACGTCTTTGTCTAAGCCGAGGCAGATGCTGCGTCCGGCCGTGTCGGACATAAGACCGAAATAGATACGAATTATTGCAACATCTGCGCCAGGGTTGAAATAGAACCGTTTCTGCTTTTCACTTTGGCTTCCTTTATCATTAATTAGTGTTCTTCGGGTTCCCTCTGAGGATGATCGACATTTTACCAATCGAGCTCGAGACCCATTCTATTCATTCCGAACCTTCCCACTGCACCGATGTCCTGGAAGTGACTTACATAGTACTCACTCACCTCAAAGGACCCATGAAAAGGACCCATGAACCACTTAGTCGGTTACCCACCATTCCAAGCCGGCTATTGTCACTTTTTCCTCTTACTCCACATTGCCAATCTTTAGTCTGTCATCCGTCACCGATGTACTAACAAAGCAAAAGATGTTCTCTCTTGCCGGTGGATGTCCCTGCTACCCTCCTTGTGGAGGCGGGGAAAGGAGGGCAGATTGCGCTGCTGATTCTCCTGCATCGGCATAGATTCGTTCACTTCAACTCTCATGCTATTTTCTCTCTCTTCAATTTTACTATACCATGAAAACGATAATGGTCATTCGACTGAGAAACTCAATTCAATGGCGACCGAACGATTTCATGCACTTTGCATCGAGATTCTGACTTCCCTACAGCCCAGTATGTAGACCTTACGCACGAAGGGATTTCTACGTATTCTTTGCCGGCCGATTTGTACAGCATTAAACTGGACATTACTACTGCAAAGGCCGTCCGCATATCTTTGTCAAACATCCAGGGCCTTAACGGAGCAAGCACATCAAGTCCTGCGGACAACGTCGTGGCCCATCATTGCCGATTTTGATATTATTAACTCAGCATGTTGCCCATTGTGGAGGAGAGTGCTGTCTCCTTTTCAGGGAGCAACGAGGATCTATCCAGCGGTGATGAAGCCCTCAGCCCCCGAAGTAGAGACAGGAAACGGAAGAGGTCAAACCAGAAGATTTCGTAAGTGCATTTACACCAAATGCTGTGAATTTTGCATGATGTCTAACATACGAGTATAGTTGTGAACTTTGTAAAGCGCGAAAGGTCAAATGCGACCGTGCTGAGCCTGCATGTACCTGGTGTGCTCGCCATAACCGAGAATGCGTGTACAAGGAGAGGCAAAAGCCTGGGCTTAAATCTGCTTATGGTCTTGAACTAGAAGCCAAGATCAATCGTCTTGATGCCCTCCTACAGATATTAGGTCGCCGAGTCGAAGATCACATTGTAAAGGACCATATTATCCCTCCGTCATCGACATCGACTTCACCAGCATTCTCTCAGCCATTGACGACCTTCACGCCGTATGACAATCCAATCGATACGCCGAATATTTCGGCCGCGAGTTACCCCAAGCCGCCTTCCTCGGAAGCTGCTTGGAAGAGCCCCGAGATTCAGGATTTCAGCCGTCCAGCGGAAATGGTAACGCCAGGGCGGGCTTCCGTTCAATCTTTCATGAGTGTCAGCATGCCCGATACCGTCACTCGGCCCGAATCGACGGGCCATATGGCTAACGGTAACCTTTTGAATGGGACTGGTAGTAGTACTGATACAGACCTGCCTCCAAATGACATGCTCTATACACTCGTTGATCTATACTTCAAACACGTCAACACCTGGTGTCCTATCCTAGACCGGAAAGCGACATTTGGAACATTCTTTGGATCGACTTCCCTCCCAGAACCTGATCGTATCTTACTTCACGCTATTGTCGCTACTACTTTACGTTTCTGCAAAGATCCACGTCTGAAGCCCGAAACTAGAAAACGTTACCATGATGCCTCCAAGCATGAGGTCGAGCTGTACGGTCTTGACCACATTAGTGTAGAGGCTCTAAAAGCTCTCGTTATTCTGGCTCTGGACGTTCTGGGAGCATCTAATGGTCCTCGTGGTTGGAACCTACTCGCGTTGATTGCCAGAAATATCATTCATCTTGACCTATGCGTGGAGAGTAACGTTTTCCTTTCTGCTGTAGGGACCCCAGCTACTGGATCATTGCGAAGGGTAGCGCTATCCCAGCCTACATCTTGGATCGAGGACGAAGGTCGTAGAAGGTTGTGTTGGATGGTCTATATACTCGACCGCTATGCCACAGTTGCTACGACCTTCGACTTTATGCTTAATGACCAAGAAATGAACAGAGCACTCCCTTGTCGATACGATCTTTTTTCAAAAAACGAAGCCGTTGAGACCAGATCTTTTGATTGGGCCGATCAAACACAACCGGAAAGTACTCTCAATAAACCAGAAAATCTCGGAAGCTTTTCTTACCACTGCGAAGTACTACGGATATTGAGTCGTATCCACATGTTCCTGAGAGAACCTCTAGATGTAACCGCGATGACAGACGTTCAACGTTGGCGAACCACCTATCGAGCGCTTGACGGAGAACTCAATACCTGGCTACACGGGCTACCTGGAGAGTACGGGAAAATATCTCAATTATGTCACAGCGACCCAGCGAGTCGTGTTGCAAACTGGATCATGCTCCATGCCGCTTTTGTCACATCAGTGATTCGACTACACTCCTGCGCAGCCTACCCTACGAGTCGCTCGCCCATATTTATGCCATCTCATTATGCGATGCAGCGTTGCCTCTCGGCTGTCGAAAGTCTTAGAGACATAGCCCAGGATGTCTTAGACACAAAAGGTCTCGATCTCCTTGGTCCACCATTTGCATTTTCTCTTTGGTCATCTGCTAGGCTCTTGCTTGTACATGCTGCTACGATGGAATGTGAGGTAGATCCAAAGATACACTTCTTCGTTTCAACGTTAAGACACATGGGACAATATTGGGAAGTTGCTGACAACTACTCGAAAATCTTGACTCGAGTTGTACAAGAAGGCCAAAGTGGATCAATGACATTCACTGCTATGCGAAAGTGAGTTCTTCTCACAATTTAGATATCCATTCATATACTAATTCTAACCCCAGATGTTCATACGATCTCAGCCGACTAGCATCGTCCAAACGCCGTACAGTCCTAGAACCCCAATCTACTAGAGTCACAACTCTTAACGAACTCGAATACATCGATGTATTCGACTTCTTCAACTATCCCAGAGTCCCAGATGTCATAGTGACCACCCCGACAAGATCCGGCATGTTGTCAGATACTCAAGATATTGGGTCCTTGACTTGTATTCGAACCGACTTTGTTGCACCTACGCCTGAGTCGGACTGGCTACGATTCCAACCACCATACGAGTGAACACAATGAAGTGGCTGATTTGATCGATTTCCCAACAAACGTACCAATGGAGAAAGACCAACCTAATCCCCATCCATCGACATATCTCGGCCCTCATCCTTCAACAATACCTCTCTTCCAGGGATAACTTCCCCGAAACGACCAAAGAAATGACCAAAGACGCGAACAGAACCCGGTACATGTTGACAATGCCCCACTTCCTATTCCTCTGTTACGATGACAACGCAGAACACGTAAAGGACTTGAAATTCAAGTCTGGATATCATCCGCGAACGAAACACGTTCATTGAAATTGGATTATAATGGAAGCGAGCAAGTCAGTCAGCCACTCAGTCAGTCAGAACAAATCCAGCTATCACAGCCATATAATTAAAACAAACGCAGCAACCAAAACAATCAGTGCAAGCAGTACAATCACTGCAAAGCAAGAAGGACACACAGGCCTTTTGACGACTTTGTTTCATTTTCAACTTCAATTTCAATTCCATTGGCATTAACATTGACATTGACATTGACATTTGACATATCACGATCTTACACATTCTTTCGTACACTTGTACATACCCTCCCATACCTACCTACCTACCTACCCACCTACCTATCCCACCTTACTATATACCCCATACCACCACACCTTACCTGACCTTACCATAGCTTAGCTTAGCATATCTCAGCATCCCTTATGTACTATATAAACACCTACCTACCTACCTAGGTAACTTCCAAGTCATCTAAGTTTACTTTGCCTCATCATCTTTGTCCTGAAATATATGTATTATAAATCCGTTTTAAGGTACAGGCCTTCTATTTTGACTTCGACTTCGACTTCTATCTATAAGGATATCTATCTATCTATCTAATATTATATCTAATTCACATTCTACCTTAATATACTATATTTTACTTTATAATTTTTATTATGAATAACGTGGTTCACAAGCGAGTGGACCACCCAAGCGAGTGGGCCACCCCAGGGCTGCAGCCCTGATATCTATTATTTAAATTAATCTTCTTAACAACACAACATAACATCAAGTTTAAATAAAGATTAATTATTCTTAGCTATTCAGGCTATTAAACATAATCTAACTCTAAATTATTAAACTATTACGAAAATCTATAAAATATCAAAGAAAATAGAAAATAGCTTAGCCTAGAAATCGAGAATAAGCTATAGTTATTTAAAAAATTAAATCGTAAAGGTAAACAATTCTATTATTTATTATTATTATAGATAAAAACTATCTTACTAATTAATATTAAGATAATAATATTCCTAATAATTAGATTATTTCTTTAAATTCTAATAGATAGATAATAAATAAAATAATATTAAATTAGATTAAGTATTTTAATAAATATATTAAATTTTATATAATTAAAAAATATCACCTTCTTTATTTTAATAATTATAAAAATTATCATTTTATTAAATTTAAACTATATTATAAAAAAAATAATATTATATTATTTTATATACTTTTTTATTTATTCTATTTATTATTTAATATTAGATATTTTAGTCTATTAAAAAAGATATATAGTCACTAAATTAAAAATCTAATATAAATTAGGGTTTTATATATTATTAAAATAGACTTTTTTTTTATATTTAAGATTATCTTCTATATAACTTTTACGAAATAAAATATTAAAGTAAATTTCTAAAAAGTAGGTATTATTCTATTATCTTAATA
>LCWF01000067.1:0-208775 GCA_001006345.1 Phaeomoniella chlamydospora | reverse complement strand
ATAATTAAATTTAAATTTTTAAAAGTTATATTATATTATTTTATATAGTTTATATACAAATACATTAGTATTACGTATAATTACGTGTAATATTAGGTAATATTACAGTATCGTTACCGACCCATTTGGTGAGGAATGGTGCGCAAAACCTATATTGCGCAAAACCTCTATTGGGCGACTTAGTAATGATCTTCCAAGAAACCCAGTACGTATCAGAGTACCTAAGGAGTAGGGGTTTCCGATGTGCAGGTCAATTTTGGTCTGGTCCACCTAAGAGTAACAGGTGGGTACTTGATTAGAGTAACTCCGGTAAAGTCGACAATGTGCACGCACAAAGCCATTGTTTTTTTGTGTGCTAAGAGTGCTGATCGACAGGTCCCACTCAGGGTGATGGTAAGCAATAGCGGCCTAGAGGCGGTACAGGTATGTTTCACACCTCAACCGCAGGAAAAGGCCGCCAGACCACATCTTTCTTGGAGCCGAGGCTTGACGTGGTTCTGATAAACTCAAGTTTAAGCTGCTGACCCTGCAAGGGCTTTATTTCTTGGGAGGTCAAACCTGTCTTCAGCAAGCCTGGTCTCGCCTCGTGCGAGTGATTGATGTTCCCAAAGTCGGTTCAGTTACAGTATTCGTGGCGAGTGAGACTATTCGATCGGTCCCCCCTTCTTCATGTTCGTGATCCACCGTGCAGGTTCTAGTCTTTCATTGCTTGCTCTGGAATGCCCCTGGAGCGTCGAAAAAAAGAAGCAAACGGGTGCCAAGAACGCCTGCATAACCGTACTCATGAGACATCGTACTGTACCGTAATAAACAGGTTCTTTTCGACTTGGATGCCGAGGCAAGTCTCGCTCGTCAATATGCTGGTATCCGTATTATTTTCAATGCATCATTTCAAGGTTACCGCGATCCAACGTCGAAGCCATATTAAGTTCCCTTGCACGTGACCCTGCTATTGGATGAATGAGCCTCACTTTTCCATGGATCCACGATACGGTCGTCAGAAAGTCTCGAAATCCCCTTCTTCGTCCAACGACAGAGACAATGTCTTTGGTACATCTTGGGACCGTACACAAAGAGCTTTCTAGACCTTGCTTCAAATGCGCTACAGGGAAAAGAAAAGGGGGAAATGGTCCCCCAGTTGTGTGATACAGAAATCACGTCAAGCGTGTGGATTAATGAACACGGCGTTTATTAGGGTCATTCGTAATCTTGCAGATGGCACGGCAACCCTACAGAATCCTTCCGAATATCACTGTTGCGATTGCATGGGCTTTTCTACCTCTACCTCGATGTTAGAAGGTGCTAAAGTCATATGTGGCATAATTTTCAGCCACTTTTGTGCCCGAGCCGAAGATCTCATAGTCCCCTATTCCCCATTCCGGGTGATTGATCCCATCAATCCATGCCTGAGTCTCGATAACAAGACAGCCCCATTTGTTCACTGTCGTCGTGCCATTCACACCGTTGGCCTTGTTCCTTGCAACTTGGCTTGCTTTCACGGGAATCGAGCCATTCTGCGCGTTGCATGCATAGATTTGAAGGCCTTGCTGGTTGGTACCAACGTCCAGACGAATTCCAGTATTCTGCGACCACAAAGATAACACCGGAAAGTTGGATGCTTCGGGTCCGGTGCCGCTCGGGCGATCGAGAATGAAGGCATTGTCGATGCCCTGGCAACCAGCACCACAAATACCTTGAGCCGAAGGGTCAGAAATGGCATTACCCAGAAGCTTCGGCGTTGTAAAGTCCAGGACTGGTTTGGATGACACTGTGCCAAACGTTCCGTTTGGAATGAGGATCGAGTCGGTTTGGATGTAACGTTGGGAGTAAGGCATGTAAAGCGTTGTGTCATTAAGGATTGTTGACGCAGAAAACCCATTCAGATTCCAGTAGATGTGATTCGCTGTCATGATCGGTGTGCTGCTGTCGAGCGGCACCGTGACTGTTCTAGCCGTCAGCCGTGGATGAGGGATACCCCACGGAGATCCAAGAGTTTCGGACGACAGTGTGTAGGTTGCATGATTCAAGACGGTTCCTGGGAAACCCTCGAACGCGGTATCAAGCAGTGTGAATGTTATGCTGGTATTGGTGTAAGCAGTGACCGTCCAGTTCCTTTGGTCGTAGCCGATTGTACCGCCATGAAGAGTATTCTTGCCACCATTTTCATTTTCCGGGATATGGTATGTCTGTCCGTTAAGCGTAAAAGTTCCGTTCTTTATCCTGTTGGCGAATCGACCAACCACAGGGCCGAAATAGGTATGGTTCGTTACCGTATCGATTGGATATTGGGACGAATTATCGTAGCCCAGAACGACATCTTGTTCATTGCCATCGCGATCAGGTACCAGAAGGGAAGTCAGACGCGCTCCGTAAGGTATGAATTTGGCAGTGATATTGTCCGCTGTAAGGGTGTAGACCGTCAATGGACTAGAAGATGTGGAAGTCTGCGCAGTCGCCAGTAGTGGGGACGTGCAAATGCAGAGGAGGTATAGACTGGAGAACAGCATGACGATGGAGACGCAGCAAAGATATGCTCCCAATGGATTCACCTTTAAGCGTCGTTTACAATTTGCAACGAAGAATGGAAACCATTCCAGACTTCGGGGATTCTTATAAGTCAGGAACATTAACTCAACCAGGCTCGGAGAGCTTCTTCTGTTGTACCACGAAGGATCTGGTGGTATTCCCTGGAGCTTTGTCATTCATTAGCCTATTAGGAAGACGAAGGCTGCCGGTTGCAGTTTTTTGGCTCAGAGTTTCAATTCCTCCGACTATCACTTGACAAGGTACAGGTCCAATGTCCCCACAGAACCATTTGCTCTATGAAGATGGTTGGTTCACACAAAGTGCGGGGGTAAGAGGGAGCACCTCTTGTCTCCGTATAGAGGAAAGCAACGAGAAACCTAGATCAGAGCAAGGAGCGCCGGGCGTGGCAAGTCTCCCTCCCGTTCCTGAATCGGCTCAAGGTTACGGTCTAGTGGAAATGCGTATCGAATTGGCCTTCAAATCTGTAGGATGACGATTGTACAAGGTACTGAAGGACATTGCTGGAGTACACCAGACAAGCTTCGCACGGAAGAACCTTCGCAGTTCGGGATACTCCTGTCTGTACGGAGTACTCTAATTACAGAGTATAGTCAAGAGTACTGCAGTACACCAGACGAATTGACGTCGAACCAATTCCTGTATTTGAAAACAGGTTGTACAGTGGAGGCACTTCCGGGCCATCAGGCCACACCATCAGGTAAGGTTGGCAGAAAATTCTTGGCTCACGTTTTGAGTTAGATACTTTATTTTAGCGGGGCTTTACTCTAAAATCTATGTACCATTCTTCTTCAACGCGCCGACCGTATTCCTATACTATATAATTACCTATAATCGAGGATAACTCTACGTCTACGTGCTCTACCTTAGTTTTCTGGATCTTTCTGGGTATTTGGCGGTTCCTGCGCTTAAGTAGGGCCTTGGGCCCTCCCTATAGGGGGCTCTGTCATGAATTCCACCCAATCAGCTCGAGTTCTGGGTGACATAACTCACTTACGAGGTCTTATAGGCGCTTCCTAAGGCTTTATAAGCTCCTCTATCAGCTCTAATAAACTATCCGAGTCCTCAGACGACTCAGATAAGTCCCCAGATAAGTCTATCATCGATCTACGTGGAAAGACTTAGATATAACTGCTTATGTTTTTTTAAAGTATTATCTACTCTTATTCCTATATATCCTTTAATAAATCTCTAAGTCTAATCTATAGTAATTAACTAGTCTCTTTACTCTTAACCTTCTCTAGTATAATCTAAACCTTATAGATCTTTTATTATTAACGTCGAAGATTACGCTCTATCAGTTCAGTCGCTGTTAAAACTTTATCCGTTGCCCTATATTTCTTATATCTCCAAACAAGTCGAGATTAGTCTTTCTCGGTAATAGATATTCTAATATCGTTCTTATTTTATTCTTATTATTATATATATTACCGTAATTACTTTAAAATATTAATTTTTAATTATAAGCGCAGTTCCTAATCCAGGTCCTAAAGTTAATACTAAATCCGTAATTCGATGGAGTTCTTATTGAAAATTTGCTTAGATAGATTGTTTAGATATAGGGAACACTTCTACTTAGAGATTAGAGACTGTGATTGGCTGGGTTGAATTTAAGGTCTGTATTTTAGGCGTTATGATTAACTAATTTAACGTCACGTCGGTATTTAGAATCTTATTTACTTCTAACCCAGACGACTCATTCGAAACTTCAAATCTAAGACTCCAACCACTTATAAAAATATCGATTTCTAATTCTTTTATCTACTAACGAGAATAAATTATAGATATAGGAATACAAAGCTAAGAACGTAGAACCTAAATTAGTTAATACCGACAAAATAAACTAAACTATACGTTAAGATTACAGCTGTAAGCTAAATTATTAACTTTATCGTTACTAATAAGATTATTAATCTAAACTTTAATCTTATCCTATTTAAACTATACCTTCTATAGAACAAAATCATTTATCTTACCAACGAGCTGATTTAAACCCCTGGAATCTAATAGGCGATATTATTTAGAAAACGCCTTATTAGATTTACGAGTCAGATGTAAAAAATAAAGTTTAATATTATTTATTAGCTCTTTTATTATTTTAATTAGATTACGTGATAGATAGAGATATTTCTTATATAGGATATATAAACCCTTAACTCGCTGGGATAAAATAACTTTAAGATTACCGGTTTGACTGGTAAAATAGATAACGAGCTATCTTTTTTTAGGTATCCAGATCCTTTCTAGATATACCTTTTCGGGAGTAAGTAATAACTTTTTTAGTTAATAACGGTTACAAGTCAGTTCCTCTAAAGTTGCGCTCTTTAGATAGGCCCAACAGACATCTACGATTACCCTGATGACATTCTGATCATACCCTGAGATCTTTAACAGTCGACATCTAAGATTCTCTACAATATGCCATTAATAATATTAAAATTTTAATCCTAGTATAAATCACTAGTTTTCGGTCATCACTAAGATAAACCCTAGGGCTTGGTCGGCCATTAGAACAGTCGGGTTAAGTACTCTTTTAAATATTACCTTATTAAGGGTATCTAGAATAAACTTAAAGACATCATTTAATTCCTTTATCGCGAAGCAAAAGAGCACTAGAAACGTATAGCTCTTATTATCGACCCTAACGACTATTATCAATATTAACCCAGACTTATTAGTACTAAAGATCCCATCTATCTCGATTAGGAATCCAGCACTATAATATCTTATATACGAATACATACTTAAATTCTAAAATACGATCTTATTTATCAGTATAACTCCGTTTTATTCGATTCTGGGTTGATATATATAATTAAATTAATATATTTTAAAAATATACTACAACTAAGAGAAGAATAATAAATTAATAAACTCTTTAAATAGTATCTTATCGAGGTTATAGTATTTATTACTCGATAACGATAAACCCTATTAGAGAAGGATACAATTTAATAAAATATACGATATACTAGTTTATCGATACGTAAGAGTTATATTTAATATATCTTAATACTCTCATATTAAAGCCTTATTCTGCGTATAAGATAATAGGTTAGAATAAGGCGGATAACTATACTCTAAATATTTAACTTTTATACGTTAACGACCATCATTTATTCGAAACCCTGTGACCTTCCAGAGGCAGTCCTTATTCTTAATCTTGGTTGTAGTATATTTTTAAAATACTATACTCTTAATCTAATCTTTCTCAATATACTCTTCTAATTAATAATAATTATAAGTTTCAACTCTATAGTGTATATATTAGAAGACGACGTAATTCTATCTTAATACTTTCTTTATAGCTGTAAATCTATAGGTTATCGTAAAGATAATTAATCTAAGGCGTATCTAATCTTTAGATTTAAATTATTTTTCTATATCAGCATCTAATTCGCGCTGATAGGTTTTAGGTTGCGTATTAAGTAGTTTGTAAACGCGTAGCTGAACGGATTTATTCTCCATCTAATCAGGAGGCTCCCAGAATAGCTCTTGTACGGATATAATGCGGATTTATACAGAAAATCGATTCGGCGACAGCGAGGTTCAAATATAAGGCGAAAACGGCGACAGCGAGGTCGATAAGATAGATATAAGAGAATAATATCTATAAACGGTCGATGGAATAATAAATTACACGCGATTTATTATGGTAATGCGTTATCTTGGTGCCCGATACCAAAAACGATTGACCGCCTGATTTTACGTTATAGCCTGATGGCCCGGAAGTGCCTCCTTGTATAGTGCTGTACTCGAATCAGATTGGAGATACGACGTTGCATCGTCGCTGTCCTGCGGGGAAAAGTATGGAGAACACATTGGGAAAGCAACCAGACAGTCACGCGCCCCCCCCCGCCCCCCCTGGTGTTTGTGTTTCGCGGGGAATACGGTAACTACCTTACACTCGCTCACCTTACCGTAACCAAATTTGTGTTTATTTCTAATATCACCGTTAGTGCTCACCATTCTTTCATCAACGAGCAGTTAGTGAAAAAGCTTGCAGTTCTTCACCATAAGTATCCGGGTCTTCTTGTACCGATGCCGCAAGCAAATCGGCTAAACACTCAACTCGCTTCCCCACAACCCCGGCGGGAATGGCAGAACCAGGTCTGTTCTGGTACAAGGTTCGTCTAGACCTCTCACCCATCATCGGATCGCACTCAACGGCAAATACGGTCATCACGCAGACGTTGCTGAAGATTGCCAGTCAGCGTCTAATTAGGATTAACTAGCTTCAGTCTTTAATGTGGTACGCCGTCTTTGTCTCAAGACGTCGGAGCTACAGAACCTGGTCACTCGAATTTGTTACTATCTGCCGACCAAACTTGTGGTCCCTCTTACTTGCCCAGATAGTGCCTCTTCTACTCTGGAAGCCCCAAGGCCTGTCTTCTTGTTGGTGCCTTCGCATCGAAAAATGGCTTCTCTGCAAGACTGGTAACACGAGTACCGTGTCGAGGGTGGCTGCCTTCATAATCCCAACTGGCATTGTGAATGGTGATGCTGTATGTTCAGAAGCCATCAGTCATCTTTATTTCCGACGAATGCATAGCAAGAAAGGTATGACTGAAAATCTCCCGGAGTGACTTACCGGTTGTCCCATAGTGCACTGGTCCTTGGTGTCCACTTGAATCTGACCTGGATGTCCACGTTCTTCTCGTAAACATCAAATAGATATCCCAGAAGGAGATCACTCTCTGCCTTGTCGAGACCGACAATTCTGTCTGTCATCGCACGGTTGACCCATAGCGCTTTCCATCCTGTCGCCGGGTGCACACGAACCAAAGGGTGGATGCGTTCTACGAATTTTGGGCCCGCTTCAGGGTGGTCTTTGTCGAGATATGGGTGGGCCGAACGGTAGACAGCATATTTACCGTCAATGATGCTGCGGAAGTCGGGAGAGAGTTTCTCATATGCAGAGTACCCGGAAGCCCAGAGAGTGTCGCCGCCAATCGGTGGAACAACATCGTTGTGGAGATGAGTAATCCCAGCAGGTTGACGTTCATGAACGAGGTCCTGAAACGGTCTTTTAGACCATTGATAGAGCTTTGTGGTGGTGTCAGAGAGTTGACTTACTGTATGCCACCTGGATGCTCCGCCAGGATTTCGGAATGAGGCAGCGCGCTCTGTAGCCTGGAGCGCAGGCCATATAACTGTTACACCACTAACACCTGGGACCTGGGCTACTTGTGGCTGCCCATTTTGTCAGCCCAAATATTCGCACCGATCAACTGTGAAGACTTACATGGACTTCTACCTCGCCATAGTATTCACCGAGAGCTTTCTGTTGCTGGGGACTGATATCTTGGTCACGGAAAAAGACAACACTTCGCTCAGCGATCAGAAGAGCAAGTTCGTCTTTCTGCTGGCTGGTCAAGTCTTTGAGCTGCAGTCCAACGATCTCGGTCCCGATATGTGAGGTCAGATTGTTAACCTCTTTAGCAGCACTAAACAGTGCCCTCTTCTCTGGGTCAGCTCGTGTACCCGCGTCGATGTGCTTCCGGTCATAGTCTCTGATGTTATATACGTCTTGCAAGTAGAGGGGTTTGGCTGGATGATAAGGGTATCCGTTCGACAAGTCGATCCCTGCCTTCTCCAAACGAAGTCTGGTCGGCTCGGGGAGCCCGAGAACTTCCTTTTTCTGTATGACAAAGTCCTTGATGGATTCGTGGATAGGAGCTGGTGCCATTTTGATTAGCAATTCCAGTTGCTTACGATGCTTGCAGAGGACTTAGTCTGCTCCGAGGGTATCAGCTTTACTATATGCGCCAAATTGCGTGTGAGGGATCAGGACTTCCGTGTCGACATTTGTCAGGATATTGATGCCCCGCAAGAGGAGTTGTAGAAGTCACTCGGTCATTATCCAATAGGATCTTATCACGGATGTCGCTTCGTCGAAGAGCTCGATGATTGACGTTCCTCTACGTTACTCACAATAGTTAGGCGCATGAGGTAGCGATAAGCAGGCCGAACCGGCATCTCTACTCCGGAAACCTCCTATGGATAACTCTGTTCTGACATATCAGACGCCGTTCAATGTTCCACAGGAATCTTCTCTTTCTCTACGATCTGATTGCACAAGAGATGCATCGATTGCGTGCTTTAAATATCGCCCTACTATTCGCCCTTGATTACCAATCATCAATACGAGTCGATGGTGCTATTTTACGTTTGAAGCTGCTATCAGAGTATCTTCGAGATGTATTTTGGATGGAGTGATTGCTCTTGTGACCAGCCCCCATCCATGTCCTGGTTCTGTATAGCAAAGGGGGGGGTAGGTGATGATGACATTCCAAAATCGTCGCTGATTGGTCCATTGATATTCTGCACGCGGACGCTAACCCGCACTGTCTCATCTGAAGCATCAAAAGAAAAAGTATCACTATGTACAACACGGTATACGCCATTCCCAGAGCCAACAACACAGTCCCGTCCAGAACGCGTTCTACTCTCCAGTCATCTGAAGGTGGCTATGCACTTGCTGTCTGGTGGGGATATAGAGTCATGATTGACGAAGACTATCACCTCTGCCGGAGTATTGCCTGACGAATCCAAAGCCAACTGAACGTATTGACCCCTGTTAGCGGCCGCTTGCTTTCATTGTTCCACTCTACGCTCATGAAATCTTTCATGCGAATATAGAGTGCAGTGCCTTTAGTGGTCTGATTTTCATGGATACAATGGACATTGTGCTGAAGCACTGTTCTTTCAATCACCTGACTGATGTCCTAGGAGCTGTGTCGATCACTGTCAGAGTTGTACACAACTATCTTCGATCTGATAATTCACTTTGAGGGTATATAACTTCTATTACTACGAAGATGCCATAGAATACCGTACAATTCGGGAGATAAGGGAACAGCCAGCGCCTTTTCCAGGCTTGGTTTTCATTGGCTCTGCAGTCTTACCGGGTCCAGCCCCTAAGAGCTATCAGCTCGAGTAATACATGACACACTCGAGGGGACAGATTGCGATATTTAGATCTCCTTTATCACTGTGATATGTGGAAATGTCCGAGACGGGCTGGCTCTTGCCGCAATCGTTTCTTTGGCATTGGCTATATGTTCATACCGATTTCTCTCGCAGAGCTCTACCTTTTAGCCATGGACTTCTTCAAAGTCTGTCCTGGTCTTGAAGTTCTATGGGTACTTGAACCATGCATTCTTCAATACAGTCTCTGATGCAGGCAGGAAGCCGCAAAGAAGCTTGTCAAGTTCCGTCTTAGTCATCTAAGTGAGATTGTTGCATTATCTGAAATGGAGATGTCTGAGGAAGGACGAAATGGAAGCGAGATCGGACTTGTCGGGACCGTAGATGCTGTCTTTGAACAGGAACAATGGATCAAAACAAAGGAGGATCTACAATATTTCTCCCGAGATCTTCCAGAGGAAGGTACCAAGTGGAAGGAGGGAGGGAAAGGAAGCACGAGAAGTACGTTTCCACTGTCTTTGGCAGAAATTCTCAATGATACGCTTAATGACTGATGTGACAGAATTTCAATATGCCTCGAATAGTAGGCGCAATTAGTGGTCCTGCTGGTATGATCTGGCCCTATCGTTTCGTAACCAGCGTTCTCGAAGCATAATTGCCAAGGTTCCAAAAAGTCTACATATTGAAGCCAAGACCCCGGTTCTCAGCATATCAACGTCCAATCGTGGATTCCAATACCCGTATATCAGCACAACTCCTCGGGGAAGCATCAGGTCAAAACACGTCGTCCACGCAACTAATGGCCATGTTGGACATCTCCTCCCACGTATGCGAGGAAAAGTCTTCCCCGTCCGAAGTCAGATGTCGGTCCAGACCCTTTCCAGCCCCTCTACCGAACCTCGCTCTTCCCAGCCACAACGGTCCTGGAGTCTGAGATACGGCAAGGACTATGATTACATGGTACGAAATCATAAGTCTGGTGACTACTTCCTCGGTGGTGGATTATTCCAAGGCGCCAATGCCGGCTTGGATGAAATCGGCAACCACGCCGACAATGAAATCAGCCTTCTCTCCCTTAGTCATCTCCTCGGTATCATGCCGCAACTCTTTGGGAACCATCAAAAACCTCAGGGGACGCTCAGCAATGCCACAGTCAAATCAGCATGGACGGGAGTCATGGGTTTTAGCGGCGATGGACGTTCATGGGTAGGTAAACTTCCCACAAGCATTTCCGAAAGACGTCCCAAATTTCTAGCGACGCAGGATAACACTGAGGTAGATGCGGGAGGCGAGTGGATTGCAGCGGGATTCTGTGGAAGCGGAATGGTTTACTGCTGGAGAAGTGGTCAAGCTGTGGTATCGATGATACTGGGAAAGGATATTGATTGGTTCCCGGAGGTCTTGTTACCAACAGAAGCGCGATTTAAAACGTCCTCAGTGGAGGACGTGGCCTTGTTCTGGTATACACTCTGAAAATCTTGTCGCATGGTTGATATGAGTGTATGTATACTTGGGCTATGGACTCCCCTCATTATAGATACCAACCTAACCCAACTCTTTCCGGATATCTAAACTATATCTGTACAGAGACTTTGGGATCTTAGGAGAACAGAGGCTTTGACATTGTAGTAAAGGCTGGCCTCGGAGGATAGATGCGATTGCTCTGCACGAGGAGTTGAGATCTAGTGTTTCGATACAACGGAGCTGATCCCGAAGATAACCCTAAAGCCATCCAATTCTGACAGGAAAGCAAGGAGATAAGGCTCGGTCCTATATGTGTCCCGTTTCCGTACAAATATAGAGACTTATTGAGTATCACACCTACGACATATATCGAGAAGCTAGGAGTGGATCACTAGATCGACTTTGCTAAGCTGGGTACAAAAACCAGAGTGCTCTTTCCGTATCTTGGCTCCATTTCAAACAACCTCAGCGACTGGACGTCCTTGCTCAAACGGAGATGCAGACCTCATGCTGGGTCTGGAGCTAGCTTTCATGATATCTTCGTGGTTCATCGCATCGTCCATATCATTTGGGACATCTTTATAGACGAGAGGAATTCCACTGTTGCTTTGATCGCTTTGAGACATCTCCGTTATAGTTATGTCTGGAGTTCTAAGGTTTTCAGTTGGCATTGTTCTTGCACCGCCGTACATTGAATAATTTCCTTGTTTGCGGTGTTTGTCAAGGTTGATAGAAAACCGAACTAGAGAGACGATGAATAGGACGCTATCAATAGTGAAACTGAATGTTAATTTAGTCGTAGGAGAAAGCGGGAACCATAAGTGGTGATGGAGAAGAAGGAGGACTTACAATTCAATAGATCCAAGACCTGCACATACGCCGACAAACCTGCGGGTAGTAGGCCAATTTCCATAATAAGAGCCATAGCTGAAGAGTAGAAGGGCAAAGAATTAGTGGATATTGCATTTCATGCTTGCTGGTGGGTAGATATCGGATAAGTCGGACCTGGGCCTCATAATGACAGGAGGTTTCAGGATGTTTCAATGCATGGAGGTTGAGAAAGGGAAAGGAAGATGAGGCTAACAAGACTGTGATTCGAATTCTCGTCATGAACAAACTTACCTCCAGACCATCCAGGAAGTAGCCGAGTACCATTCCCCCATGGAAGCGAATCCAGCAAGCCAGAAAATAATTCCGAAGATATCCAGTCCCAGTACTGCCCATCTATTGTACCAGACGGGCCAATAGGCCGTGGAACTCATGTGGTACAGGACTAGAATGATGGTTGCGCTGGATACGAACACGCCGAAAATTAGTTCGGAATAGCGACCCCACGCTGCCGTAGTTATGGAGAGGAATATTAGAATTGTCGTAGCAAAGAACAGTTGAAGGAGACGTAGGATAAGATGGGAACGGGGTAGAGGGACGATATGTGGGTGACGTTGAGGTGCTGTATGCAGGCTATGGCAAGCCATGGTGCAAGATCGATGCAACAATTCGGTGATACTGTTCCTAGATGATATACCACATAGATTGTGACGAGTATCGATTTTGATGTGTCAGAGTCCAAAGGATTCCACGATGTTTGTTGTAATCTGCAGGGAATGGTGACGAATAGCAGTCTCGCGAGGTGCCTCACAGAGATCTCTAAACTGCCCGCAGTTTTCCCATACACTCACGACATGTAAATTCCTTGAAAGTCCGCAGGCACGAAACAACGCAATGATTGGAAAAGGAAATCAAATCCAAAGAAGGATGGATATAGATATGCACTCAAATCTTTTGAAACGTCCCTCTCTATCTTCTAACACAAACTCATTTCAGATTGTCAGCAAGGCAACGTCTTTGGAAGCATGGGACAATCCACCATGCAATATTCAAAAATTAGTCGGCAAGGTCTCACAGAAAGTCCAAACCGCCCCCAATGTTTGGGGGCGCTGATTTCGATGGTCTCCATCTCGTCAGACAGGGGTTGTGTGCATCATCTTGCGAAACTTGTTTGTGAATTGAAAAGCGCATCCTGATTCTTGACGTGAGAGATACGAAATAAAGGAACGACTGCACGTCCGGATTGGTAAGAACCCATAATGAGGTGTTGATGATGTGGGCATAGCAGTCCGTTATAATTCGATTGTGTGTAGTTAACTACATTTTAAGACAACCTGATAAGTAAATATTATGATGCATTCTTGAAAAGCTCTGCGCAGCTATGATACTGTATTGTTTCGTTCATATCATTATAGGATACACTACCCTCATGATTGCTTCTATCTGGATCCGGATGCTCAACGTACGCCAATGACAACGCAGGCATGTGGATTTGGAGGGGAGTCAGCTGCTAAAGGCCTTTAATACTAGAAGCATTCAAGATTGGAAGAGCTATCAATTACCGCGTCAACATTTCAATGCAGTATTGAATTGAACGTGATATGACACGCACTACCTAATGTATATACTAATATAACAAGCTCCCTGCCCTTTTGGTATCATCAATTCAAGCCATCTACGCCTACAAATGCTATGAAACTAAGCGCTCCTGTACATGTTGCCAAATCTTGCAAGACTGGAAAAGCTGGTTTGCTTTATTTTCCTGTTGGCGGTGGTGGAGGAGCCATCTTTCCTGCTCCTGTGTCTGTCTTTTTGCTGGCGGGCAGGTGAGGCACCTTGAAGGCTCCATTCTGGGATGCACCGTTGGTAGTGCTCTGGCCCCCAACTTGGGTAAAAGTACCTCCTTTAAACCATCGGTCCTCATCGGCCTGTCTCTTTCTCTTCAGCTCTGCTTGGACTTTAGGATCGACAAGTTCTAAGCCTTGCACAGGAGTAAACGCAATAGAACTGGCAGTTCCAGCACCCGCGCCGACACCCGAGGTACGGAGCCCTGACGCGCGCAATGCAGTTGCGCTACCTGGGATACCAGACCCAAAGCCTCTAAGGGAGGAAGCAGTCCCCGCGGCGAGAGAAGCGTTACCCCAGCCAGGATTCTTCTTGCTAAGTTTCGCCCTTGTACGTTGATCAATCTGCTCGGCTCTGATTCGGCCTTGGTTTTCTTGCCCAATCATACCGAGACCAACAGTACCCTCGCCTGTTCCGTAGCCCACATCTTTCTCTTCTTGGCCAAATGCCACGCGATTCTGTTGTTTTCTGAGGTCGGTCATTGCCACCGCTTCCTTGGCCTTCCTGGCTCTACGACCACCACGCTTGCGGGATGGTTTGTCGTCGGGGGCTGGGAGTGCTCGCGGGCCTCTATTCGGTGGCGGTTCAGTAAGTTTTTCCAAACGCTGAATTGTCTGTTCCCTCAAGTCTTCTCCTGTGGAGCCATCCGGACTCTGGTGGACTCTATCAACCCTGGCGGCTAATACAAGTTTCGCCGAGACAATGCGCATAGCTTGACGCTTCAAATCATTCGGAATTTCCTGAATTATCGGAGAGTGGTAGAGAAAGCCTTGTTGTCGGATGCCGACGTTTGTAGCAAACCCAGTCTGCGTCTGGCGTTTTGTTCCAAGAATTGGAATATTGCAAGCAGGTGTCTTGGCCAATCCTGTCACTCCGCCCGCATAGTTCAACAACTGCGCTGCCGTCAAAGACCCGATCAGCGCTGTCAAATTTGGTGCAAATACATTCATCCGTGACTGGACGTATTCAATCAAAATTCTTTTTGCTTTTTCAAGCTCCAGAGTCATTTTGCATGCTCCCAGGACAGTTTTGAGCTCCGACTCCGACATCTCTCTCCCCTTTGTCGTCGTACCCTCGACAGTGACAACCATCAATGTCGGGCCCTCAAGGATCGATCTGAGCGGCACTCCGACCATGTTATCAGACGATGATGCGATGGACTGAATCTTGTCGAGTGGTCCATTTTTCAGGATAGCTACGGCTTTAGCGTAGTCAAGAGGATTACCAACCAGTGTCTCAAGCTCGGGAAAGCGTATAGAATAATGGTCCCGAATGAACTTGTGGACAAGGGTGATCTCGCCGTCTATAGACGTCGACAGCGCGTTCGATTCAGTTAGAAGCTTGTATTCAGGGTTGTCCTCTATGGAACCGATATTGGTCGTTCGCTTTTCAGGGGGTATAGACTGGAAATGACTGATGTTCTGTAGGATCGCAGTTCATGTCAGGACTGTATACAATGATGTAAACAAGGGCTATTCAAATCCAGGAACTTGGAGTTAAGGCGCTTACCTCGAGGACAGGTTCAAGTTGTTTCATTAAGCGTGCAACGCTTCTGACATCACCAACGTCTCTAAACTTCATCTTCTCGACCTTTGCTTTTCGGTCTTCTTCATCATCTGCCTCGTCAAGATCCATCTGAGCAGCCCTTCGGGCCTCTACTTCCTCCTCGGCATCCGAGAGATCGTTGTCATCTTCGGCCAGCCCATTCTTTGCCGTTGATTCCGAGCTCTGTTGGTGACCCTCGCCGTTCACGTTGTCAAACGAGTCCTCCTGGACATCTGCACCTTCGGAACCAGAGTCCTCGAAATCGTTTAGGAGTTCATCTGCGAGAGTAGCCATAGTCTGAAAGTTTGACACAACTATCAGGCCTCGGCGATTCTTGAAAAGAATACTCAAAACCGAGGAAGCGACTTGGAGAAGTCAAGTCTTCGTCACGTAGCCAAGCCGCAAACAAAAGATGCGGATCTCAAAAAGCTGTGCGGGGAAAGTTTTCCGTCTGGTTGTCTCCGCATTTAAAACATAGAACCTTTCGATCAACTTATCATCATCACTAGACACTTTGTGCGCCTTTTGGGTCCATTTCAGGACGTGCGTATTCCCGGCCTGAGGAGCCTCCCGGTGGACGACTGTATCTTTGGACTCCGCGTTATATCATCAGTCGCAAATATGGACGCGTCAAGAGGCCCCCCGAGGGTCAGGAATAAGGCACCTGCGCCCCAGCAGATCTCTGCTGAGCAGCTGCTCAGAGAAGCTGTCGATCGTCAGGAACCAGGTCTTCAAGCACCTACTCAGCGCTTCGCGGACCTTGAAGAGCTCCATGAGTACCAAGGTCGTAAACGGAAAGAGTTCGAGGACTATGTCCGCCGCAACCGGATTAACATGAACAATTGGATGCGCTACGCTCAGTGGGAACTCGAGCAGAAGGAATTTCGAAGGGCAAGGTCTATCTTCGAACGAGCTCTCGATGTCGATAGTACCAGTGTTACGTTATGGATCCGCTACGTTGAAGCCGAGATGAAGACCAGGAATATCAATCATGCAAGGAACCTCCTAGACAGAGCAGTGACTATCTTGCCACGAGTGGACAAACTGTGGTATAAATATGTCTACATGGAAGAGATGCTTGGCAATATTCAGGGGACCAGGGCCGTCTTCGAGAGGTGGATGAGCTGGGAACCAGACGAAGCGGCATGGAGTGCTTACATCAAGATGGAGAAACGGTACAACGAGTTTGACAATGCCCGATCAATTTTCGAGCGCTTTACGATAGTCCACCCTGAGCCAAGAAATTGGATCAAGTGGGCACGATTTGAAGAAGAGAACGGTACCAGCGATCATGTCAGGGAGGTCTATGGTCTCGCCATTGAGTCACTTGGAGAGGATTTCATGGATGAGAAGATCTTCATCGCTTACGCCAAGTATGAGGCTAAGCTGAAGGAATATGACCGTGCTAGAGCTGTTTACAAGTTCGCGTTAGATCGCCTACCGAGGTCAAGATCAGTGGCTCTTCACAAGGCCTATACGACATTCGAAAAGCAATTCGGTGACAGGGAGGGCGTGGAAGATGTCATTATCGCGAAACGTCGAGTACAATACGCAGAGTCGGTAAAAGAAAATCCCAAGAACTACGACTTATGGTTCGACTATGCGAGGCTGGAGGAGTCCGGTGGAGATGTTGATCGGATACGCGATGTGTATGAGCGTGCCATTGCAGAGATTCCTCCTTCCCAAGAGAAACGGCACTGGCGGCGCTATATCTACCTTTGGATATTCTACGCTCTATGGGAGGAAATGGAGAATCGAGACGTCGAACGAGCTCGTCAAATATATCAAGAATGCCTGAAGCTCATCCCTCATAGGAAATTTACTTTCGCCAAAGTGTGGCTCATGAAAGCTCAATTTGAAATTCGACAGTTGCAATTGCAAGCTGCGAGAAAGACCCTGGGACAAGCCATTGGCATGTGTCCGAAAGATAAGCTTTTCAAAGGCTACATCGAGCTTGAGAAGCAACTCTTTGAATTTGTTCGCTGCCGTACCTTGTTTGAGAAGCAGCTCGAGTGGAACCCTTCCAACACGCAGGCATGGGTGGAATTTGCCGAACTCGAACGCGGGCTGGAAGACTTCGAGCGAGCGCGAGCCATCTACGAACTGGGCGTTGATCAACCCGACCTTGACATGCCCGAGCTTCTCTGGAAATCCTACATCGATTTTGAAGAGTACGAAGGCAATTATGACCGCGCACGAGCACTCTATGAGCGCCTCCTCAAGAAGACCGACCATGTCAAAGTCTGGGTTAACTATGCCCGCTTCGAGATCAATGTTCCTGATGAGGCTTCCACGGTAGAAGCCGATGAAGACCAACCTGTCTCTGAAGCAGCCAAAGCCCGCGCCCGGGCCATTTTTGTACGAGCTCATAAACTCTATAAATCCCAAAAATCTGTCCAGAATCGCGTCGATTTGCTTGCAGCTTGGCTTTCGTTTGAGCAGACTCACGGGTCACCAGAGGATATCGAGAAGATCGAGAAGCAAACACCCAGGCGTGTCAAAAAGAGAAGAAGACTGGAAGGCGAGGATAGATTTGAAGAATATCTGGATTATGTTTTCCCAGCAGATGATGAGAGGGCGGCGAAGATGTCGAGTCTGCTGGAGACAGCTAGAGCATGGAAGAGAGAAAAGGAAGCCCAGGCTGGCGCTGCTGGAGGCGCAAATGGGACAGAGTAAAGGCATCTGAAGAATGTGCTCTCATAGATACCCAAATGACAACTTTTATTTGGAACATTGCATGGTTGCACTTGCTTCTTTGCTACAGAGTAGCACTATAGGGACCGACTCACATGTACTAGCTCACCTGTTTCTTCCAACAATCATACACTGAGTACATCACGTTGGAGATTGTAAATCTCTAGACATAGTCGTCATTACTGCTTCAACGAGGTCGATCGATAGATCTGCCGAGGCTAGGTAAAAGTCTTCGGGTCACCTTCCTTTTAATGCGCCCGCGGTCTCCGCCAGATTTCGTTAGCGCGAACTTTTTGACATGCCCACAACGTCAAAGTTATCGAGACCTCGCCGCCGCCAGTCGAGTTCGTCAAGACAGCCAACATTCACCTTTAGGCCAATACAGTAACCATGGCGGCTCCAGAGTAAGTGCACGCATATCCAAAGTTACAGTATGTATCTGACAATGCAGAAGCAAGGATGTACCGTTCAAAGCGGTCCAAGTGGAGGGTTTGGTACGAGATCACCCAACAATCTTCTGTCGCCTATCTGCTAACACCTTGTAGGTGGTTATGAAGATTATCAAGCACTGTGCTTCCAAATTCCCAACGACTGCGACTGGATCATTGGTTGGATTGGATGTGAACGGCACCCTCGAGATCACCAACACTTTTCCTTTCCCAATCGTTGACCTGCCACAAGACGCTCACTATGATGGTCCACACCCAAACACTGCGGCTGCTGCACCGCGAGCGAAGGCGAATGCATCATATCAAATAGAGATGATCCGGATGTTGAGGGAAGTCAATGTGGACGCAAACAATGTGGGGTGGTATACCAGCGCCAACATGGGAAATTTCTGCAACCTCAATTTCATTGAAAACCAATACTACTATCAGAAGGACTTGAACGAGACAACCGTTGCTTTGGTCCATGATGTCAGCAGAAGTTCGCAAGGTGCGCTTAGCCTGCGAGCTTTCCGACTATCACCCCAATTTATGGCTGCCTACAAGGAGAACAAGTTCACGACAGAAAAGTGAGTTTCGCACAGCAAATTTGCAGATCGTATCTGACTAATGGATTTTAGCCTTCAAAAGTCTGGTTTGAAGTATCAGGATATCCTTGTCGAGCTTCCAGTACAAATCCACAACTCTCATTTGCTCAACTCTTTCCTCCACCAATTCCCCGCCTCTGTCCCAACTGAAGAATTACCACCTCCATCTTCATTGTCCGAAATCCTCAAGAATCCATCTGCGCAACAATCGCCTCTATCTCCTAACTACGATAATCTTCAACTCTCGATTGACCCATTTTTGTCTCAGAACTGCGACCTTCTGCTGGACTCTATCGAAACCCACCATACGGAAGCTAATAACTTTAGCTACTATTCACGAGCACTTGCCCGTGAGCAAGCTAAGATCAGCGCATGGCAAGCAAAGAGAAAGGCAGAGAATGCAGCAAGGACATTGTCAAAGCAGCCCCTCCTCCCTGAAGACGAATGGCAGCGACTGTTCAAGTTACCTACAGAGCCCAGCCGACTTGAGAGCATGTTGAACAGCCGACAAGTGGAACAATACTCACGACAAGTTGATGGTTTTGTTTCCAGCACTACTGGCAAGATGTTTGCAGTCAAGGGTAATCTTTTGCCAGGTGAGGCTGGAGCCACAGATGACGAATGAAAGACTCGAGAGAATAGATATGAGGTTGTCATTTTGCATGTACTGGCGTTGGAGGGGTCTATAGCCGATTCAAAAAACGGCCTTATGAACTTTCCGTAGATAACGTTCTGGGGACAGTGTACTGAGTAGAGATGCTCCATAAAAGAATCAGCGGTAAACGCTTGCCTTTTCGTGGCTGATCAAGTGCTTGCCCATGGCAGCAGACTGACTTCAATAACAAACAATCTTGTAAGACCTTCTCCTATAGCGTTCAAGGACTTTCGGCTAGACGGATTGGCTATCGAATGACAGCTCCAAAAACAGAACCTACCTAATTACCTACTACAGAGATATTATGTTGTTTCGCTCATCTCCGGCTGTACCACGATGATCATCTAGACCGAGGCTGCATGGCACTGGGTGTCCTCGAGTAAATGTGAGGATATTATAGATCTCCTAAAACATTTGAAATGTTCCCTTGAATCCCAAGTATACAAATTCTCCTCGCAATAACTGTTAATAGAATATCCCATTTCCGTTTCCTTGTTGTCTTCGCAAACAATATCAATATTCATTTCTCTTTCTCCTCCATTCATGAGCCCCTCGCCTTGTGAAGGCTCTTCCCATCAACAATTTCGAAAATGCCAGTAACAACGGTCTACCTCCTCCGCCATGCCCTCCGTCTAGCCTATCACCTCGATCCTAGCACAGGACTCTACACCTCCAATATCCCATTTCCCACCGGCCTCTCCAACGACCCGCCACTTTCCGCTCGAGGAGTCCAACAAACCCAAGAACTCGCCCATCACCTCACCTCTCTCTTTACCCCCCTTATACAAGCCAACTCCCTCGTTGTCTACTCCTCGTGCTTCTACCGATGTCTCGAGACTCTAAAGCCATGGGTCCGGAAGCTTGAATCCACGCAAGATATCTCCCTCAAAGTCCGCCCAGAACCCGGCATCGGCGAATGGTACGGCTATTCGTCTCGTTTCACGCATCCCCGACCTCTCTCTGCTGTGGACCTCCAGAGCAAATTCTTCCCCTTCGTCGACACGACCTACTCTCCCGGCCCTGGCATCGATTTAAGTCCAGATCCCCATGGAGAAAGTATCTCTGAACTTCACGACCGACTCGCCCGCTCCATCACGCACATCGTCCACCAGGTCGAAGCCGAATACCGAGCCGCCGGTAACGCAGACCAGGATGTCAGTTTACTTCTCTGTTTTCACGCCGCTCCAATGATCGCCGCTGGAAGAGTTCTGACCGGATCTGTACCGAACGAATGGTCCGACGAAGACTTCCACTGCTTCACTGCTGGCCTATCGAAATTCGTGAGAAACCCTTCATCGCCCAATTCCTCTTCTTCCTCAGACTCCGACTCCTCGGACTGGAGAAATGGTGGAATATGCTCCGGTTTCACCATGGTTCAGGATTCCGACACCAGCTTTTTACAGGGTGGACCCGAAAGGGGATGGCACTTTAGCGGAGATGAAAGTTTCGATTTGGCTCATGTTGATGCAGACGGGACAGGTAAACGGGCTGGGATGGGGAAGACGAGTGGGAAGGATATATATGGGTTCGAGGATGAGGTGCCTCAGGAGGGAATGGGGGTGGCGGGGGAGGGGGAGGGGGGTTCGAAATTGTGAACGATGGATTAGACTTGCTTCTATGCAAGCTTTGGGCTCAGAAAGAGGAAAGGAAATGTTGTTCTTGATGAATCGAGAGATTAAATACCAATAAATTCGTAGATTCCTATGGAATATTTCATACTTGTAGATGTAATCTATCAATCCCTCCTCTCATCCTCAAATGCAATACAAACATGATGAAAAAGTCAGGGGTATCAAAAACTACGAGAAGGAAACCGAAAGGAATCATTCAGCATGGCATAATTCCAGCATTCTTGACAGAAGATGAAGGCAACCGCGTTCCTCCCGAACGTGCAATCCAATGATTGCATTTTCGTGCCCTTCATTATCTTTTCCGAGCTCCCACGCTTTCTTTCACTGGCATTATTGCTGACATCGGCGCCGTCTTTCTCACAATTGATTTCGCCGATTTAGTTTGTGGCGTGACTGGGTTCGATTCGTTAAGTTTGGGCGGCACTGTGGGTTTCTGACTGGTTGTTGATTTCTGCACTCCAGGGAGTTTGGAAGATGCTGTAGGCTTTGGGATTGTAGGCCCTCCCTGTGTTGTCCCAGGCTTGAGCACAGATCTCGATTGCTGGGGTTGTTTGAGAGAAGGCTTCGGTTTGATTTCGAGTTTCGGGATGGACTTCGTCGAGGACGATGCCGATGTTGCGGAGCGAGTGTCTGAGGAAGATGAAGGACCGAGTTTTGGGATTTGTTTCTTTGGGGGATTGGTGGAAGTGGCTGACTTTTTGACCTGAGCAGAGGAAACTTTGGCCGGCCCAATTGATGTTGAAGTAGACTTCGCGGAATGGCTGGGTTTGGATGCATTTTTCGATGGCACAACATCTTTGCTTGGCTGTGCAATCGCAGGTTTCAACGCGATTTGCTTTTGCATCGGAGGTGCTTTAATAGCCTTCTTCGGCGGTAACATGGCCAGAGCTGGAGTCGAACCATTCTCTTTGGCTTGCTGCCTCTGTGCTTCCAATCGCTGTCTTGCTCGGGCCCTCTTCTCTGCTGACGTGAGGCCTTTTCCGGCCCCGAAGATTTGGCTTGCTTGTTTGATGGCGGCGTCTGTAATAGCTACTTGGTTTTTTCCATTGATAGGCAAGCCGTCCTTGGGTAAGAATAATCCCGAGTTCAGAGCTTTTTGAATAGCTTCCTGGTTTATTGTGACGTTTTTCTCTGCCATGGCTTTCTTTAGGATCGCCATCTCCTTATTACTGATAGTAAATTTGGGTCCAGACACGTTGCCTTGATTGATGCTCGTGACCTGCTGAGTCCCTCGCTTGACATATTCAATCTTGTTAAGGATTGCTTGTCGCTGTAGTGATTTGATGATCCTTTTCGGTAAATCTCCATAGAATGAATACAAAACCATGGCAAGGAGACCCATTGGTGCAAAAACCTGGAGAAACTCGTACCATTTGGTTGTCTTCACCTGCGTCTGTATGTGACCAGCTCCCCTCCGGATTCGACCATCAGAATATTTTTCAGCTCCAGCATCTGCTGGAAATTGTCCATTCTGCATGTAATACTCCAAAAGGTTGTCTTTCTCTGCCCATCGTGCACGAAGCCACTTGTCAAAAGCATTTGCGTCACTTAGAGGTATTGAAGATACCTTGAAACGGCGAAAATGCATGCTGACAGACTTGGGTCGCCTTCCCCCTGCATATTGTGCCCTCAAGGTGTAGATATCTTGGGCATATTGGCCTCTCGGAACACCCTCGTACCCGATTGTGCAGTCGTACACCCACTCCGTTGTATCCTTCAGTTGCTCCAGAATGAAATGTAGACCAGTACTACGTGGAAGAAGGCAGTGACGAAGATCGTTGATGCCTTGTTTCTGGGCCCATTTGTTACTTGCTCTTCGAGTCGAGGGTGCTAAATTGGTACCCTCGGGAAATATCGTTAACCACATTGGCTCTTTGGGGTCATTGAGGTGTTTCAAATGACGGGCGAGATTGGGTTTGTCCTGCTCCCAGTTTCTCTTCAGGAAGATGAATTTGCTGAATTGCATTCCCCATCCAATCAGTGGGATCCGCCTGAGGGATTCTTTCAGAACGATGTATATCCGGCCATGCATACCACTGGCATAGGCTATCCACCACAAGTAGAGCCAGTCGGTATAGATCTGGTGATTTGCTATGAAGACGAGCCGTTCCGGAAAGTCACAGAACAAGTTCCCCTGAACGGTCTTCAGCAGCTGACCACGCATACTTTTGTCACCACTGATCACTACATTTGTCGGAGCCCAGAATTGGATCATGGTGGTGAAGAGAAGCCCCACGGATTGCTTCGTGAAAGCGATCCATGCATTGTACCAGTCCTGATTTATGAGGTATAATGGTGTACCAATCATCTGGGTCAAGTTGATACTGCCAGCGGTCAACTCTATTTCATCGTCTTCCTGTCGGCTACTCACGCCATGATTCCCGTAAGCATGAACGATCCCATGCCCACCGAACGAGCAACCTGTGAGGCTGGGCCATGTTGGAGCTGTTTGTCCGATGCTTTAGGTGCTTTCTGTACGGCAGTTGAGAACCCTGCTCCGGCATCAACTTTTGGGGTCGGCATTGTGACGACAGAATTGCAGGCAAAGCCGACTATGCGCAAACTAGAGCGAAATCGATTCAAGGCTCTCACGACTCATCCAGAAAACAAAAAGAAACGCATCTTCTATAGAGTTCGTGCACGATATGCCATGCTCGACAACGGAAAATCCTCCACAGGTATGATCGAACGTTTCTGCTATTCGGGCACTTGCCACACATGCCCTGCAGGCAGGGTTGTCTTGGGTCAATTAATGCTGGAGCTACTATGTATGACGGATTGTGGCACAACGTTGTGGCAGGTAAGAATGACCACGTACCTACCATAGTATACCTCATAGTTTGCATCAGAATTCTCCGAAACCGCATCCAGATTCCTTCGCATTGCTCATTGGTTGCAATGGGCTGATTGTTGATCGTTACAGAGTATCGTTGTCTGTGCGGGAAATTGCAGCAGAAGCAACTTTACACTGGCGTCGTAGCGGACTGGAGCTGAAGGGGAGCAGAGTGATGTCAAAGTCGCATCATCAGCCACAGTGGAACCAAGTGATCCTTGCATTCAACTGCCCTCCAAAAACCGGATTTCTGCAAGTTGTATCGAATTGTGGCCACATCCTCACACACTTCGATGCCGGGAATACACAATCGTTGCCATTGATTGGCTTCATGCATCAGAGAGGGGATATACCCTTTGACAGAAATGGATCATTTGGGACTATCTAAGTTCACCAAGTGCATCGTATCCCAATATCTGAACAATGCTACCGTTGCTCGATGCCCCGATCGAGATTGCGAGGAGCAACTACAGTAGCACACTTCATTGGTCGTGTGCCTCCCTGTGTGACAAAGTGAATGATTCAGTCAGTCAGTCTCGGCCGGTGGCGTATCATATTCCCATTGTGCAACCCAAGGCAAAATAGTTCCAGTCCCTGATTGCATTCCTCTTAGCGAGACCCGTCATCGGTCATTTATTCCTCTCTGTCATCTTATAGGCCTGAGAGAAAGAGAGACAGAGAGAGAGACCCCCTCCTTGTTCTCTTGTCTTTTTAATATTCCCACTCAAGTGTCTTTTTATCGATTACCCTATTCTTTCATCATCCATCAAACGTGCTGCCTTCCCTCTGATACATCTTCCACACGTTTCCCACTCCTTCAAACGTACTTGCCTTATTGCTGAAGCATCACGGCCTGAATCGGTTCGTGATACAGTCCCAATGCCAAACATCTCCTTTGACATCTTCTTTGACAACGACGTTTTCAACTTCACCGCCGCAAGATCCCAAGGTGTTCCCAAGGTAAAGCCGGAGTGGAAAGTCAGGACTGCTCCAAAGCTTCCTCCCAAGGAGAAGCCTCAGATTCAGCAGGCGTCCAAGTCTTCCAGACCAGCACCAAAGCCAGTGCCAAAACCCACAATCCAACCCAAGTCTGCGCCAGTCGTTCCCAAAAAGCAAGGACCAACATTCAAGCAGACTGCTAGCGGTCCGACACCGCAAACACAGCCCAACGGTGTGAGCGGTGGCAAATAAACTGCTGCTCTTGCAACAAAAGCTGTCCCTGTTGTCTCCGAAAATTCTGCAAAAATAAAAAATACTGGCTCCAACTTCGGTTCAAGCATATCTCGAAACAATGGGGGACAACTGGGTCAGTCGGATCATCGTCAATGCAGTCTCTGCCCCTGTGGCCAATGCGGTCCAGACCGGCGGGTCCATGGTTGGCGGTGCCGTCGGTGCTGTAGGAAATGGAATTAATGGGGTGGGTCGAAGCATCGAGGGCAGTATCAGATACTATGGCGACGGGGTGAAGGACTATGGCAACTCGATCCAGGATTGGACAAAATCAGGCGGCGCTCGTGTGCCTACTGCAAATAACCCACTAGGTCTCAGTGGCACTCCGGTGCAAGGAAAACTTGCGTTCACCGGCGGGAAATCAAAATCGGCGCCTGCTCAAAAAGCAATCAAACCGCCCGTTCAACAAGGAAGACTTCCCGCACCAGCTGCAAAAAAGACTGCAACGCCGGTCAAAGCCTCTACTGGCTCTGCAGCATCCAAGCCCAAATCAGCAGCAAACGGAACAAAGGCTGTGTCTAACCCTTCCACCAAACCTTCTTCGAAGAAAGTCCCTGTGTCGGCTGAGAGTCGACCCTCCAAGACCCCACGAGCAACGGCTCCCAAAGGCGCTTATGGTGCTGACTCGATGGCCGCCAGAAACCCCCTGGGAATTTAACAAGAGTCTGATTCGAGCCTTACACCTGCGTCAGCCGACACGTTGTCGTTTTCTTTCATGCTGCCTACGTGGCCAAATATTTTCCCAGACGAAGCTCTGTACTATTATCACAATCAATACCTTGTTTCGGTTTACTTTGCTTAGCTTAGCTATAGTTGTATGGAAAATAAAACGCTCTTTATGATTGCGAACTCCTGAGTTTTCACGTAGACGCTGGGCTCGTAACCTCGATATATTGACATTATTCCATCTGAATACGTGAATTGTCGCCCAGCACGATATTTTGAGCACTGATTTCCACTCGATGAAAAAGAAAAGCCATTAATTAAAAAGAGGCAGTAAAGCTTTGGAGCACCTTCGGGCCTACCAGTCAATGCCAAGCAATAGCTGCACCTTTCGCTCCAGATCTCCAGGGGTCCCCGTCATCTTACCGGAAAGAGACAGCTAACCACTAGAGAAGTCTAAGTGGCATCATCGAAGACCGTGATGACACTCACAACAGACTGTACTTTCTTATGCCCTTCTTCCACAAAATGTCTCGCGATGAAACAAGCCTTTCCTGTTCTCCTCCTTTCAGTTACTCATAGAAGCTAAACAACCAGCGCGGCTTTTCTGTTCCCGTACACTTAGCAACATATGATCTTGCTTCGGTCCCTCTGTTGTCTAGCATCCGCCTTTGACCATACGCCTTTGACCATACGCCTTTGTACCATGGCCGAAGGGTCCAGCTCGCCTGCGCCAAGCACTACTGTAAAGGAGCCCAGGACTTATGTCAATCTTCAATTTCTGTCGCCGTCCCCAGAGAATGAAATCAGCCTCTCAGATGTAGAGCTGGACATTGAAGTAGGCGCACTGCTGAACCGGGTAGCTCAACAAATTCCCACCGCACCTTCGCCTGAACGAATGCGTCTGATATATCAGGGCAGAGCTTTGGCTGACAGGTCGGCCACGTTGCGTAGCTATTTGCAGCGCGAGGTACACACCCTGATCATTTGGTTGCTGAACAAACGTTAACAGGAATGTAGCTCGAATCTAACTCTAGCCCCGACACCTTCAAGATCCATCTTGTCACCACCCATGCGCCAGCTGCGCAGACTTCCTCAATTGCCAGTGCACCTCCGCATGGTCTGCCAACACCCCCACACCTTCAATCCTTTTCCCGCAATCAGCCAGTGCCACACATTGTGCCGAATGTGCAAGGCAATGTTCACGTCCACCAGATACACGGCGCGCAACCTGCAATCATACCACCCACTAACTTTCAGAGCCATGGTCAAAACCATTTTCATCAAAATCTGCAAACCCAACTTCAAACCCTTCAACAGCAGTTGCAGCAGTTGCAGCATGGCGGAGTTGGTGGCCATCCAGGGGCACAGAACCCAATGCCTCATATGTTCAATCACAATCACGGATCTCACTTGTTTCCCGGAATGCCGCATGCACAACAAGGGTTACCAAACTTTCAAGCCGTTCTGGCTCAGCAGCAGCAACAGAGGGCAATGAATGGGATGCATGGAATTCCTCTTCAACCTCAAATGCAGACAGAAGTGCGCTCAAACTCGCATGGCCAAGGAGATGGCCCGCCAAATGGGCTCAATCCTCAAACCCAGCCGCATAGGCAAACTACCGTGCAGGAGATAATAGGATCCAGTGGACAGAGGATACGTGTTACAACTGCTGTTGAATCGGTAGTACTATCTCGAACATCCACACCTCAACCTGCCCCCGCGAACATTGTCACTCCCAACGCTGCTGATGGTGATCGCCGCCATGTGCAGCCCAACGAGCAGCTACGCCCGCAGATGTCATCACGTGGTCCACAAAATAGTGACCCTGCCTCCGCTCCTGCAACTTTGAGGCCAGTAATGCCTCCGATTATGCCTTTCCTATCCCAGATGCCATCTTTACGATTTCCCGCGTCCAATGCCAATATTGCAGATCATGCAACGGCTTGGCTCCTATTGAGCCCTGCTGGGCCTCAGGCCATCCTATTTAGCCCGGAGCATGGCATTTACTCCTCTCAATCACAATCAACTCCCACGCAAATGCGAGAATCATCGCAACACGTAACTCGAAACGAGAATACAAATGATGGTTCTCAACAGCCACGCAATGCGTTGCAGCGTCAGCAACACCCGCCTGACCAAGCTGGTCCTGTTATCATCCGAAGACGAGCCGAACTTCAACAACAAAACAATGACCTCCTAGCAATGGCTGTGGCTAGAATCTGGCTTTTCGTTCGACTTTACCTCTTCGTGTTGATGTTTACCGAACCTGGGTCGTGGTTACGATGGGCAATATTGACGGGTGCAGTGTTGTACTGTTGTATACCACCCAACAACATCTTCCAGGACCAGTTTCGACAAATACAGGGTCATTTGGAGGGCCTTGTTCCTCTGGCACCACCGGGGGATGCACGTCAGCCCAACAACAACGATGTGCACAGACCGGCCGGGGAACAGAATGGCGACCAGTCTGCTCGAGGTTCTAGACCGAGGAACAGGGAACCAACCCCACAGGAAGTAGCAGAACGAATACTTCGTCAACGGAACGAGAGAAACAATTCTTGGTTTATGGAGACGTCGCGCCGTATAGAGCGCGCAGTAGCACTGTTTTTTGCAAGTCTTGTTCCCGGGGTTGGAGAGCGGCATATCAGAGCTCGTAATGAGGCAGAAGCGGCACGACAAGCAGCCGAAAGAGCAAGACAAGAAACCCAAGACGCCGAGCAAGCGTCGCAAGCTGGGGTTGAAGCATCAAATTCTGACCAGGTCCATGGTGGAACCAATGCAGGCGGCGAAGCTAGAGCAGCAGACGAAGATCGACAGCCTGAGCAGGGACCTCCACCTCTCATCCAAGTATGATGCCGGCGTGAGTCTTATAGCGCGAAGTCCAAAGGGTTTGAACGTTCCTCATCATGAAACCATATCTATGAAGCTTTAGCGGACAGGCATCAAAATACATTTTGCCGCGATGATCCTTTAATCTGAAACTGCTGTACTATTTTGGGCTCTCTGGCTTAGTCTCACCGTCCCAATAGCCATGCATATATTGCCTAGAATGGAGTGCTGTATCCACGATATATTTCATTGTGAAGTTACTCTGTATGCGTATGGCTTGGCAAGCAACTTCAATGCCAAGATCCACGCCGTAATTAAGCGTGATGCCACTTGGGGAACCACATGTGGGCTAGAGATTAGTCCTGTCGCTGTTGCGGAGACTCCTCCCAGCGTCTTGTCATAGAGCTGCTCACCCAATATCACAGCATGTCAAGGTGAGAATTTTGACATCTACCCATAATGGCCTCGAGGCTAGTTCTCGTGATCGGGGATCTGTTTATCCCTGATAGGGCTCCGGTGAGTCCACTATGCGATCCAAACGTTCAAAAGTCGCATCACCGCTACGAACAGTTTCGCTGATGCCTACGCTTCACAGGATATTCCGGCAAAAGTAGGTATTCCAATGAGATTTCGTATCCATGGAGTAGGAGCACGCGTTATTGACATCCTTGTGAACAGCTCAAAAAGCTTCTCACACCAGGGAAGATAGGACAGACGCTCTGTCTAGGAAACATAACTGATCCACCTACGTACGACTTTCTTCGCTCTATCGCCCCCGACCTGCAGCTCGTTCGTGGCCCTTACGACTCTCTTCTTCCCTCATCAGACCACCCAGGTCATCCTTCGTCCAATCCGAGCTCTCTCGCTCTCTCCAAAGTTGTCACTCATGGTAGTCTACGCATTGGATTCACACATGGATCCACCATTATACCTGTCGGTGATGCTGACGCGCTGTTAATCGCTGCGCGACAGATGGATGTCGATGTTCTCCTATGGTCTGGCGGCACACATAGATTCGAAGCTTACGAGCTGGAGGGTAAATTCTTCGTCAATCCAGGAAGTGCTACAGGTGCTATTAGTATGGGTTGGGGTTGGACGGGCGATGCGAAGGAAGTGACGCCCAGTTTTTGTCTGATGGATGTAAGTCCCAACATTCATGTTGACTCAGGTCTCATATTCTCGCAATGACGCACGCTGGACGGGCAGTTTCACACGGCAAACGTCGGTATACCTATGTTGAACTCACAGCGACATGGGTGCTGCAAGCCTATCCATTACACTACACATTTTACAAGTTTCGCAACTAACTTTGGACATATACAAACAGGTACAAGGCGATGTTCTAGTCCTCTACGTCTATCAGTTACGCACTGATGAGAAAGGCAATGAGAATGTAGCAGTGGAAAAGGTCTCATTCAGGAAACAGGTCCCCTCTGTTGCTTGAATAAAATCTTCAGAAGCTTGTATTTTAGGAAACTAGATACTCTTTACCCAACGACCAATGGTTGTTTACACGGGGACGATTTCGCCATTCCTCCACGACGTTCTCGATTTTTTCAGACTCCATCAGTTAGCCGCTATTGAGAAGACAAGGAATGCGCAAATCAAGGATTGAGCAACCGGTATTCCCGATCGCCACTTGTTGCAGTTGGAATTCAGCTCTCGAACATAACAGCATAGATGGTCGAAGGAAAGAGACCCAGATTCTATTCAGCCTCGTTCTGAAAGAAATTGAGACTTGTCATTCAATCCACGTAGCGATTGACTACCTAATTCATTGTACACACTGTACATAGATTGACAAATGAAAGTTTCAGATGAAACCAGATACCTGTGTACTTCTTAAATTGCAGCTCGCGGTAACAGCTTCAATGACATCCAGTGTCAGCATATGCCACCCTTAATCTACGTGAGACTCCAGGATATAACTGCAGATTGAACAGATGGCATTGGCCAACCGTAGGAAGTCGATGCTGCGCTTCATGCATAGCATTGAAAGAGAACTGGACGGATCACATCTAATACAAGATACCATAGTCGGCGGGTTTATCTGTACAATACGGTATTCCGAGGGTACTCGAGGTCCACTCCTCGGAGTACTGCAGGTACAGAGGACGTATTAATTACAATGTGGCTGGATCGGAAGCACTCGAAAAAAAAAGGCTCGGCGGCGATGTCCTCAAATACCCATATTTAGTTTGCGTCATCCCCAATCAGAAAGAGATATTCCTATGGTAATCAATCAATCAATCAATCAATTCTTGCGTGTCTCAGATGAACCACTCAACCCCCCTACCCACATGGAAGTCTACCCAACAGGCCGTCCGACTGCATCCACGCGTACAGAGTACTATGTAAAATGGTGGCAGGGTGGGAGGTGAAACGAGAGATTGACTGACGGTGGTACGGTACGGGTCGCGTGTAATTTACGGTACTGCATCACTGGGACTGCACCCGATAACAATCCTCACCCACACCACTGGCCTCAACCTCGATCACCTCCTACTGCTGGCAGACCATCGTCCGCTTGCACAATACCGGATAGTCTTAAACTTACTGCAGCTCTTGCAGATTTCCCGACGATAGTTGCCCTTCAACGCGATAGGATCTGCTCCCAGCAAGGTGTATATGTCTTGGCTCTTGCGCTTCTATGTGAAATACGAATCCCACGGCCAGACCTCGTAACAAATCATCCGCACCAGGGCCAGGACATCATAGATCGTGAGTGTGCGCTAAGGTGCTTCACCAGTGATGGAGGTCACGATAAGAGTGAGATAAAGATAGTACAGGACCTAGTGGGCTCAGTAGTAATTATTAGTTTGGGTGGTTGAAAATGGTGGATTGAGATTGATGATTCTGAGGTGGCTGGTCTGTATCCGACATGGATTGCAGCTCTGCACTGCAGATGTGACCACCACCACCCTCAACGCTCAACACCCACCAAAACATCGCACACCCATGTGAAATGACGACTATCAACCCTTTCCTGCCATCTTCTTTCTTCCAAAGTAGTTCACGACTTGTGCCTAAAGTCTTTCTTTCTTTCTTCTCTGTTATTCTCTTGGTTGCTGCTGCTCAGTAGTTCGTTCCATTCACCTCAATATGGGCTTCGAAGTTTTCAAACAAAATTTCAGATTGCGCCCAGGTCGCGATAAGAGGCGCTCAAAAATAGATGCGTACAACTCACATGAGGTGATGTCCGATCAAGAAGATGATCCCGTCAATACAAGAGCGCTTCGTAGTATCGGCGAATTCCAGCATCTCGAACAAGACCGAGTAACAGGTCGACCGAATATGGCTGGCAGAAAGGCAGATTTGAATTCACCGTCATTCTCATTCAACTCAAACGCACCCGTTCCACTTCTTCCAACCAACAACAGGCACAGCGGGCAGCAGACCATGCCACAGACCTTACGACGAGAGCCATCCGTTGAGCTCGACAGGACTATGGCGAAGACTCCCTTTCTTGCAACCGATGAGAGGGCTTATGACCTGGCTGCACCTCCTCCGAAAATGGCACTCGCTTCGATAGAGGTGCTATGGGATATGCTTTTTTCTCAAGACCATCTGGAAACGATTCTTCGTGAATCAGCTGTCTTCTCACAGTTCACTGCATTCTTGCAGAGCTACCGACCCCACATCATCCCTATTCTAGTACGGTACCTGGAGGCCTCGAAAGCAGCTAAGGCTGTTCAATACGCCAACGCATTGGTGGTCAATTTACGCCAACTTGACGGCGAGAAACGGTCTCAGCTCCCAACGTCGGCCGCATCAACGGATGCTTACTTTGAAGCGAAGAAGAAGCGTTGCTTGGAGGTTCTGCTTCAAGAAGCGTTACCCGCATTTATTACTTTCCGTCTTGTTAAAAACGCGACGGAACAAATGTTGAGAGAGCTGGTTGACGTTCAGCAACCGGCGGGCAAAGACCTCGTGAAAGGATTGACTAAAGTTTTTTGCATTACCGATCCTCAGCTGCCAGATAATCCTGTCATATTTGCTTCGGCAGGTAAGTCTCTCCAACCGCCCTTGCCTGGGACCCAAACTAACAGATCAGATTTCTACCGTATGACCGGGTACAACCGAGACCAGGTTCTGGGACGGAACTGCCGCGTGCTTCAGGGATATCGAAAAGAACCACCAGCAGTCCTCAGGTTAAGGCGTGCCCTTGAGCATGGGGAGGAAATCACCGAGGCGATTCTCAATTATCGTCGAGATGGCTCTGCTTTTGTCAACTGTCTAAATGTTTCACCCCTATTAGACGACAAGGGCAAAGTCCGCTATTGGTTCGGAGCGCAGGTGGATGTGTCCAATCTGGTAGAGGCAGGTAATGGCTTCAGCAGCTTGGCTTCTCTGTTGAAGAATAATCAGAACAACAACTCGTTCACGAATGGGAATCATTCAAGAGAAAGTTCGGGTGCTGGAGACTCCGACAAGCCGCTACAATGTCTATCAGAGTTGTCCGAGATGCTAGACATGGAAGAGGCAACAACTATACAGCAAGGGGGCGAGAGAAACCCATATTCAAGCAATGGGCAAGTTTGTGGCGTTGGAACAGAACGCCGCATCATTCTCCAGAACATGACAACAAAACTAGATCGTGACAGAGAGGTGTCGGCGACCAGTCCAGAAACTTCAACTTCATTAAAAGCGAGCAAGCTGCCGAGTGTTTACCAAGACTACTTCCTCGTCAGACCAGACGCATCGTTCAGAATTACCTTTCTCTCTCCGTCACTTCGCCATCTTGGAAAAGAACTTCTGCAATCAAGATTTCTTTCGCATATTACAGCATCGGACAGCGTCGTAGCCAACTTGAAGCAATGCCTAATGAATGGATTACCTACCACAGCCAAGATTCGGTTTCACAAGGGAGACGCAGACTCGGACGACAGCGGAAACAGCTCGCGCCAGGCTACCAAATGTCTAAGCGCAACACCTCTGTTCGGGAGTGACGACAGAGTAGGCGTGTGGGTCATTATATTGGTCGACAAGCCTCCCGCCTATGAGGACGCAACTGAAGGAGCGCAACGTGTTGTCCCCTCTATACCCCGCCCGCAACAACAAGAGAGAGGAGGCAGTGACGAGTCACTTGGAAGACCTAGAGGGCCACGTCCTGTCCAAAACCCTCCTCCACTAACTGCTTCTAGACAGCATATGACAAATTCCGTGGCGTATACTCTGGCTACTCCAGAATTCCATACTCCTCATCAGGAACAAGTGCCACAACATTCGTCCACCGACTCCCAAGATCCCTACCAGGAACATGATCCTCTGAGCCAGCAGAACCAACAATCATACCGCAATAGACTTAATCGGAAGTCTAGACGTCTGAGTTATGACGAAGGCAGTCCGGAGAGTCTTAATGGGAACAATCACATGGCAGGAATATCGGCTCACGCATCATCGAGCGAAGATGCGATGAACGGGGTAAATGTCAGGGATATTGGAAAGGCTGATAGAGCTCCTAGGGCAGGAAACAGAAGAACGATGGCCCGACCCGACGACGTTGGCGTCGCACGAAACGTGGAATTTGACGATGGAGGTTATCATAAAGGTCGCTATCGCAGAGGTGACTGAATGCTCACGAGAACAAGATCCATTGCAATTTTGCAGATTAGGGATTTCTTGGGCTTCGTCTGGGATGATACGACTATGTTTACGATCCTTTAATGATGGGCAAGGAATTTCGTGTATGACCATATGACCATAGACAGGCTTATGTATCTTCGTTGTAATGAGCCAGCGTTGAATGACATACTCTAAAAGACGCAATCCGGACTGGCTACAGTAAACTTTCGTCGTAAAGCCTGGAAATGATTGAATGGGGTCGCAATTCCCGGGGAGAAGTGCTTGTAACGGAATTTGGCAATGAAAAACGGTTGAATTTTTTTTAATTCTTTTTGGGTTATCGATAGCAAAAGTTGGGCGACTTCGGGGGAAAGCGTCATGGGGTCCGACCGCCCTCCGATTTTCCAATGCATGTGTGCAGGTCCTGACTCACTTTTTATTATAGCCACTTTCTTTCATACATAGGTCTCTGCGAACGCTATAGGTTACTCTGCAGTCTCAATCTCAGACTGTGTTAGGACCTGTCAGCATGTCTGTCTCATTCGCTTCAAAGCGCTTCGTGGCGCAACTTGCTCGACAGCAAGGTCGAGCTGTGCGAGTGAGTGCTAGGAGGCATGCCTCTTCCGCAACTGCTTCAAACTTGTCAGAACAACGAAAGAGTGATATATCAGTATGCTGCCTCAAGTGTTCGCGATGATCATGGCGGCTGACCACCTTCCAGCGAGAAGCTTCATTGCCAAATCCAGATCCCTCGGAAGATTCGCAAAGCGTCGCATTCTTGAAAGCCAGAGCACCCTCTATGGTACCTACCTATGTGCGACCACCGCCGGTTATGGTCAAAGGAGAAGGTTGCTATATATGGGATATGGAAAACCATCGCTATTTGGATTTCACAGCAGGTATCGCTGTCAATGCGCTCGGACACTGTGATGAGGGCATGGTAAATTGGATGGCACAACAATCCGAAACTTTGATACACTGTTCGAACCTCTACCACAACGCCTGGACGCCGGAGTTGTCTAAACTTCTAATAAACGAGACTAAGAAGGCCGACCCGAATTCAAATCTTTCCCAAGTCTTCATCTGCAATTCCGGTTCGGAAGCCAACGAAGCAGCTCTCAAATTCGCCCGAAAAGTCTCATACTCAAAAGACCCAAATTCTGGAAAGACCGATATTGTATCATTCCACAATAGCTTTCACGGTCGAACTTTTGGTTCCTTATCTGCCACCCCAAACAAAAAGTACCAAGCACCTTTCGGTCCTATGGTTCCAGGTTTCAGATACGGCACTTACAACGACATTTCGGCTATCGCAGATCTCATAACAGACAAGACCTGCGGTGTCATCATCGAACCCATTCAAGGCGAAGGTGGCATCAACATTGCCACCACAGAATTTCTTCAAGCACTCCGTAAACGTTGCGACGAGGTCGATGCCATCTTGATCTTCGATGAGATCCAATGCGGGCTGTCCCGTACAGGTAGTTTCTGGGGTTATATTCCATCTGGCGTTCAACCAGATATTATTACTACTGCGAAAGCTCTCGGTAACGGTTTCCCCATTGGTGCCACCCTCGTCTCCGAGTCTGCTGTAACTCAACATATCAAGACCGGTGATCACGGCACTACCTTCGGTGGCAACCCGCTTGCCTGCCGTCTCGCGCATTACATTGTTTCCCGTCTCGCTTCTCCTGATCTCCAACTTGGTGTCCAATCCAAACTCACACCCTTCAAATCCGCATTCGACTCCTGGACTCGTAAATACCCAGGAGTATTTTCCGAGTTTCGCGGCCGAGGCCTGATCATTGGATTTCAATTCGCAGAAAAATATCACGACAAAGCTGCCGAGCTTGTCACAGCAGCACGAGAAAGGGGCTTGCTGGTCATCACTGCTGGAACGGGTTGTCTAAGGATCGTTCCTCCATTGACCATCACAGAAGAGGAAATTGGGGAGGGGTTGGAGATATTGGAAGAGGCAATGGACGCGGTTTTCAAGAAGGCAGATAATATTGGTGCAACACGAGGACAACAGGAGATAGCGGGAAGATAAAATGTAATGTACATAGTACATTTCAGCCCTGTTTGGCCCTGAACTTTATGTCATAATCTCCGTACAGTAACATTTAGATCTCTTCTCAGCAAATAGGATTAGACATTTAAATTCCATGAGAGAAAAAAAAAACCCTCCCATTCTCATCAACCCAGCACTTGACCATGGATTCCTACTGGTCAATTACATATCTCTACACATTTCCTACCATTCTCTCATTTCAAAAGAAAACAGCTCCAACGAAAATTTATACATCTCACTCTCACTCTCATTCCCTACTATCCAAAGCTACATGACGCCAACATTTTGCCAAACTTTCCCAGCAAAACTTTCTTCTTCTCCTTTTATTATTCTTAATAATTTGTATTCTGAATGACTTGGTTTCGGTTCGATTCTTTTTCTTTTGTATGTTGTGTGGTTTGTGATTTGCGATTTACAATTTGCGATTGGAGGAGGACGAATCTATGTATCAGGGGATTAGAGATTTAGGATTTAGGACTTGGGATGTATAAGTTAATTAATTAATTATATTATAGATAACGTTATATATGTATACATATAACTGGATGAGATGTTCATTTCCTCGAGAGGAGGAGCTGGGTCATTCGGTGGTTGGGTCATTAATCGAAGTTTTGGTACAAAAAGCGAGGGATCCTTTCTTCGTCTTTTGTTGAAATGATCAACATCGGCGATAGCAATTGGAGGTCAGGAGGGGTGATTCTGGTGTGAATGATGAGAAAGGATGAAAAGAAAAGGTCGTGAGAGTATAATGTTTCAAATGTAATATATGATGAACACCAACCAATTCGATCAAGTCTATGCAATTGTAGTCATCGTAGCATTCGCATCGGACATCTCAGCCTTTTCAGTATCCTGAGCAACTTGTGTTTCCGAACCTTTGTGTCGAAATCCCTGTTCCGTTTCCAACTCGCGATCCAACGGGAAGCTTTTGATCCACCAACTCAACAATAAACACACCCCGGCGAGACAAGTCAACATGATCCAAACGGTTTGGACGGAATCTGAAAATGCTTGTTTCAGGTCGTGTTGTTCTTGTTTTAGGTCTTCGTGGCCGTTCATGCTTTTGATTATCTGAACAAGGCTGGTCGCGTCTTTGGCGAGTTCGCTGGCTTGGGATGCAAAGGCGGGATATTTATGGAGTTTTGCTCGCATTTGGTTTTGGAATACGACTCCACCGATTGCCACACCAATGGCTTGACCAAAAGTGCGGAAAAAGGCGAACATGGATACGGCAAAGGCCATGTCTTGTTCAGTGTTCGAGGCTTGCACGGCGAAGGTGAGAGCGGGGAAGAGAATCCCGATGCCGATGCCGACGATTAGGGTTTCGAAGATCCAGGCGGGAATACTGGTATGGACATCAAGGAGGGTGAGGAGTCCGCCACCGACGGTGGTAATCACCCAGCCGATGATTATGAAGTATCGATATTGGCCTGTCTTGGTTATTAGGATGCCGGTCACGGCGGCCAAGGGGGCAACGGTGAATGTGCCGGGAAATATGGCGACGCCGGAAATAATTGGAGAGTAGCCTTGAACAGCTTCGTAATAGAGTGGGAGGTAGTAGAGCTGTATGACAAACGGTAGCAAGTCAGTAATTAGTAGAAGACAGGTAAAGAAAAGATAGATTGAAATTGGACTTACGATACACCACAAGATCAGACCGTGGAGCGTTGTGGTGAAGTACGCAACCTTGGCTGTAGTCTCTCGGAAGATTGACAATCGTATCAGAGTCTCCGTTGCGAAGTACCCTTCCCAAACAACGAATGCAGCAATACCGGCGATACCGACGAGCAAAGGCACCAGCGTATGCCAGGAATCCCAGGCATACATGACACCGCCCCATGTGACGGGTACGAGAAACGAGGTCGAAGACGCAATGAATAAAAATATCCCAACCCAGTCAACACGACGAAGCTTATCGAGAAGAGCAGATTCCTTGAAGTTCATCTTCAAGAAGAACCAAACCATAGGAGCACCGAGACCGATAAATGGTAGATTGATGTAAAATATCCATCTCCATGTGGCCTTTTCGGCAAAGGCACCGCCAATGACTGGCCCAGTGACACTGCCCAGAGACTGATATTCGTCAGAAAATCGTTCAAATAGAGATAGAAAGCGATTCCCTCGAGTGCTGATCACTTACCCACATGACCGACAAGAGACCCATCCAATCACCTCTCAACCGCAGTGGAACCAAATCAGTAATAAGGATTTCGGTCAAAGCCATGAGACCACCGCCACCGATTCCCTGGATCACACGTCCAATAATCATGACAGTAAAGTTCTTGCACAATGCAGCAACAAGTGCACCGGCCAAGAAAAAAGCCAAAGAAACAAACATCATTGGACGTCTGCCAAAGATGTGGGATAGAGAGGCGATGAGAGGTTGAATGACGGCACTAGCAAGCAAAAAGGCGGTACCGGTCCAGAATGCTTCGATGGCGGATCCTTTCAATTTGCGAGAGATGATAGGAAGGGCAACTGAGATGGACGTGCCGTCCAGAGCAACCATAAGGGCGAGAAGCATTATTGCTGCGAAGGCGAGGTAGAAACGTGGTCCTGGGTGGAAGCCATTATCTGGCTTCTGCACCTCCTCTGACCGAGTTGATGCTGGTGTCTGGGTACCCTCGGATTGTTGTGAGCTTCCTCGGGTCTCCATCTCCACGTTTGAGAGTCCTGCCGTGGCCGACATGGCTGCTGTTGACGCTGCAGTGCAGCAGCTCTTGAATCTCCAAGCGTTGAATATGACTGCAAGATTCAGTATGTCGAAGGGTGATTAAGTACCCAGACGCAAATTACACATAAAAAAGCGGGTAAAGCAGTCGTACAGTCAATTGATTAACACAGAGTTTTTTCTATGGTGTTATCCTGGGATGTGAATTCAGGCTCCAGGAGAACAGCCATCCTGATCCTGTGTTATATACTCGCATCACGATGGAGTACGGACGGATCCATCGATATAAATCTATGCTGGGATTGGGACCCATCTAAAACGGAGTGAATCGACTCCGACTTTCGTACTCTGAGTAAAGATGCCTGCGTCGGTATGTTACGTAGCCAAAACCGGGTTGGATTTGGTTCAAAGAAGACATGTATGCCTGTAGTAGCCCTGTGGACTCCGTATGGCCATCACACTCTACCGCACAGAGTAATGATTTTTGACGATGGGGATCCAACAGCCCACGCAGATTTACTATGTAAACAACTGCCCGTCCCCGTCGGGCAAATGTTGTGCCGTATGCCCCAGCCACAGCACCAATCACAGTCGGCCTCAACTCGAAGCGGTAATCAACTGTCTGAGGATCTCCAAGTCAGCCCTGGTCGGATGAAATATCCCGCCGAACAAGACATCTAACATCCAACGTGTTTCAATTGACATTTGTGTATTACTCGAAATCAAACGGATAGCGTGCTAATTCGTACAAGTAATTATAAATAGAGACGAAAAGGATGATCCCCTGACAACTACAACAGAGTGTATGAGTGATGAAAGCATGAGCTTCCCTCCGTTTAATAGCATCCTGGTAGCAACAGCTTGTAGGAATTCAGGTATGAAGTGCTTGGATTGAGAGTATGCTATCTAGGGAGAATAGCCCATGTATACCTATGACTGCGGAGTAGGAAGCAGGGTTTGCACTATAACCTCCTATCCTTGGATTTCAGCACAGCTTCATCTATGGATTCACATCAACTGGTGCTCGTTTGTCAAGGAACGATGAATTCGAGCTGGCTGCCCAACATGGAACGTCACCAGGAACAAGATTAGAGGCATTTGCTGAACAGTGGCAGCCTCGCAAATAAAACATATTCTCATAGGGTATATTCTGTGCATCGTACGTCTGCATACCTCCGATTCTCCACAACGCAAGTCCCGCTATCGTACAAGTCCCCTGTCTCATACAGATTCCCCGTCCGGGGCGATCTCTCGCGTCCCTGAACATGTGCCAGTTGCACTTCTGACCGGGTCCTTCCATGCAGGCGTCCAAAAGCCTGCCAACGCCAACAGTGCTGCCCAAAGTATAGATACTGTACGATTGTGTTGCACCCACCTTCCTGGCAGTGAGGACAAAGTTATCGTCGTAGAGCAATCTCGACATCCTCTCCCTCTTCGTCACTTTTATCGGCCCCGATCTCGGCTCCGAATTCGTCTTCTTCTTCTTCATCGAAAGAGAAATGTCTTTGCTGAGTAGAGTCATCGTGACCTCCGATGCCCGTTGACGAGTGAGGATCGAGTAACCCTGAGTTAGCACGTCGCATCTCTTTGTCCTCTACGCTTCCCGACACAGGAAGACCGAGGCGTTCACGCTCGATGGGCGACAAGACAAGCTCTTCATCGGAGGAATCGCCATGTTGCTCCATTGAAGGAGCAACCATCTCGCCCATTTCCTCGTCGCTGTCACCATCAATGGGGATACGCTCTTTAGATGTTGTGGCCTCTAATGGATGATGATCATCTTCAGAACTTGAGTCGCTCTCAGTCGATTCGTCCTCGGAAGAGTGACGGCCAAAGTCGTCGTGATTCGATTTCGATCTTCTTGCCTGTGGACGCTTGGTCTTGTTTGAAGTTGAAAATAATGAGGAGATCCCACGACCCACGGATACGAATCCGGTCGACGCAAGGCCACGTTTGCTAGATCTTTCACCACTCTTCGAGCCTGCTTCATCATCCTCGACGTGCCCGCTGTTCTCATCCCCATCGTCCTCTACATCATCATCACCGAGGGCTTTGAACGGATCGTCATTGTTGTCGGAATCGAAGAATGGGGATTCGGAATTTTTGGATGTTCCCTGAACAGCTTGCGTACCACCAGTTTCTGACATAGTGGCTTCGGCCTCTGCGGCTTGTTGTTTATGCATGGCTAGACGGGCCGCAAGTTGGCGACGAGCTCGGGATGGTGGAACGTTGAGTGGTGCTGGGGGAGGTGGAAGCAGGGGGATTGGTTGATCAGATTCCTATAGCCGAGAAAGAGTAATGTTAGCTTTGGATTGGACGGAAATGCCCGATGATACCCAACATAACCAGGGGATTATAGCAAGTCAGCAGGGATAGATACTGGTCGCCCAAACGAGGAACACCAATAAACGAGGTGAATAGACGTGATACATGAGACAACGTCGTTAGAGTAAGAAGCAAGTATAATTCCGAGTGAAGTGACTCGAGTCCATCCTTGATCAGCTTTCGGTTGGGCATTAGTACACGCGAGATGCAGGAACGCCGAGACCGAATATCGTCAGTATAAGCCGACCAACTGATGGCATCTGTCCTTCTGTTTCTCGTGCTGAAAGAGGCCACGATAAGCTCATCCCATCACGAGCTGTTCATATTGATATCTTCAAAAGAAAAAGCATCTTTACCTACATTTTCTGATGACTGTGGCCCTGCATCGGCTGTTGTCAGCTGTAGGGCGGCCCTGGTAGCATTATCGTGAGAGCTTTCATCTTCAGCCTCCTCCATTTCCTCATCATCGTCATCACTGGAGCTTCCGAAACCGCTCAGCAATGACCCGCTCGACCCGTAAGCTCCGCTTGAAGCGCTTCCATTATTGGATAAATCTACGCTATCAAGGCCATGCCCACCGGTCAAACCCGCATTAGCTAATGCTGAGGACCCGCCAAAATTCTGAGCTGCGTTTACCGCGTTCAAGACAGCTTGTCGTGGTCCGACTGACATGTCCGGTCTCACACCACCAAGAATGGCATTATCTCTTTCCCTGGTATCTGAGAGTGTCTGTTCGACGTAGTCAATCCATTGCTGGTTCAATACCCGTTCCATGACCGACTGCGATAGCAGTTCAGGAGGATGTCTTTCACTGAATTTGACAACTTCTTCTGCAACAAGTGTCAAATGGCCCATGTAGCCCAAGCGCATGTTCTTTGTCTGTTGCGCCTCGTCGCTTCGTCGTTGTCCATCGACAATCTGTTCCGTGATGGAGCCTGTCTCGAAGAGATCAATAGCTAGAGACCTATTGAACCCTCGATCCATCGGCCCATTGAAAACCTGCTGAATGACATCGTAAACTACATTGTGGAGGAAATTGTTCCATGGAAACCGAAAGAAAAAGCTCTGGACGACCGTTAGTAATGCTGTACTAGATAAACCCTATGCACTTACAAGGACCGTAGGGACAACTTTGTTCTCAACGAACATGAGCTTCAGATAATCACCAACCACGGGTTTCCCGTTGGCCTCGAGCTCGACCCCTGGAGGATATTGTCGATCCTCTAGTTCTCCCATGACAACGGACTGTGAACTCGTATTGCCAGGGTCTTCTATTCCATGATCATCCCTTGCACGGTGTGTGTCGGGGCTTTGAGACGTCAGGGTCTTCTCTGATTGATCATTTCCAAAAAGGGCCTTTGGAACATCATCTCTATGTTCTACTGGAGACGATGAAAGCGATGGCTGGGTTTGCTCTTCCGGTGGTGGGGACGACATTGTGGTATCCTCCAGGCTGACCCGTCGGACGCCTTCCACTAGATTATCCGAGGTTATTGCTGGACCGTCTCTCGGCTTCAAAGGAGAAGGCATTTCTACGTCCTCGACTTTTTCGGAGAACTCGGTTCTTCGGGGAGACGACAACGGCTCATCAACGAGGTCACTTTCGAGAGTAAGTCCCGTCTTCTCTTGGATTTCTGCGAATGTATCATCGGCCGATGGAGGATTTGCTTTTTCCGGATCAGAAGGTACATCCGAGCGGGCCACCTCTTCGAATCCATCCTCGTCGCTGGCAGAAGCATTACGGGCGTCTTCAGGTGCATCCGACGAGGGACGTATTACAGAAGCACCTGAGTTGAACTGCAACGAATCTTCAGACATGTCGACAGCAGAATCCTCACCTTCACGCCTAGGGTTAAATAATCCCATTGCACGTAGCCTCTCCCTTTCAACATCACGCTGGTGGATGAAATCTTCGCTCCCTCGCTCATTCAAAAGACCCATATTGCTGCAATGTAATAGCTCTGCCATCAGTTCGCATGTCTTGAACCTGTCAAAGCCCAGAGGCTCGATCTCGGAGCCCCAAGCAGAGCTCAATGTTCCCCTGTCCTTGGTCACGACTCTGTCGCCAGCGATCACGGCGTGTTTCGAGCTCAGGATGAGCTCCATGAAGTCTGGAACGTGTTTTGCAAATATTCTCAGTAAATTGCCGAGATATATAGGATCGTGGCTAGTCGGGGGTGCATCAGGATTGTGGCCATTCTCAGGATCATAATCGGAATTGTTTTTGCGTATCACTTCAATCACAATTCCAACGCCGACCGTTAGGGGATTCCCTCCCATGAGCATTGATGACACAAGACTCTGCACGCATTCTTCCGAAACCAGTTGCCTCGTCATGCTGTTGGGTCCAATGCAAGATTGTTCATTTTGCGATGCATTTGCTGATATGGTAATTATGGCCTTCAGAAAATCACCCGCAGAAGTCTGAGTCGAAGGAGGTGAATCGATAGATAAATAAGATAATAAAGTTGGTATGAGACCCTGAGATTGCAGCCACTGTAGATAATTAGCATGTTTGCCACGTGAATCGAGACAGTACGTACATCGACTATTCCTTGTCCTCCCTCGGATTTCTCCAGACTGATTATTTTCAGGAGCAAGTCCATCACCATTGGACAGTCAACGTGCTGAAGCATTGCTGGTATAACGCCGTCAAGAGTCTTTAAGAATTCCAACATCTCCTCGGTCTTCTTTTCGAGTAGAGTTTCGTTGACCTTCGTGAAGTAACCTGCCTGAAGGGGATCCAGAGAGGGAGGTCTTTTCATAAAACTCCAAAATTCTCGGAGCGATGCCTCATTCTGCATCAACGCCTCAAGAATGGACCATGTTTCGGAGGACAATATTTCGCAAGCAACGTAAGAGTATTTTAGTCTGCTCTTTTCTGCTCTTTCTTGGTCCTCTTCGGAAATATCGCTAGACTTTGTCTTGTGCTTGACCAATTCATTATCTGCGGTTGCCTCATCCTCCGGCTCCTCCTCTTCTGGTGGACCTGGCGCAGTCACGTACTGCAACAGCTTCTTCAAGACATTATCATCCCGGAGGAATTCTATTAGTTTTGTATTATGCTGTTTCAGCTCCTGGATGAGGTCGGACTCCTCGAGCAGTTCTTCGAGTGTAACATCGGGCTTGTCGAGTAGGGTATCGATCGTGGATATATTTGCATATCCTCCAAAACGCCAAAACATGATGGGCGATGGGTCGAGCGTATCTCAAAAATGCAACTCATGAGCATACAGTGATGATAGTAGGGGATCTCGGTTGTTTGTCTAATTTGGTCTTGTTGGACTGCAGTCGTGGCTAAAGGAAGTTTGGACAGCCAATAGGGCAAAGCAAAAACACGGTTCAACCGTCAACGGTCCACCAGTTGTTGTTCGGGATCGTAATAACGAATATAGGCGCAGTCGAGCGCTCTGGAAATGGGAGCGTTAGCGGCGTGCTGTGGTGAGGCGAATAAGATCCGATTCAGCCCTTCGGTGTCCGGATGATATCAGGCTCAACAACCTCGTAATCCTGGAAGCTCATGTACGCCAAAGCGCACCAACAAGAACTACTTACCACGAATCAGCAATGAGAGACGAGAAACAAATGAAGCATAATGCAATACGATACAAGTTCGTGAAGGTTGCGGCGTGGTAGGTTGTATGGTCTCTGAGTATCGTATCAGTTGGGCAGAGACAATCGGGTCGTGTGGTCGCAGTCGGAGATGCAGCGTTGGCGATGTGTGGAGCTCCTTAGGGATTGGGGTTGCGGATCCAACACAGCCAGATACGGTAGGGGCAGGATTACTTTAAGCATCGTAGTACATAAATGGAGATGGACATTTTCAGGGCAGTATTCTTGTTTTTTTACCTCTCATACAGTCATTCAACATTAATAAACAAGTCCGAGGTTGAAGAGTGATCAACGGAAACCACGATATTCTATACATCACGAGTTACTAATAGTGGCATCGGTAATAAACAATGTACCGTGGGCCAGTACAGCAGTATCTCTGATGTACTGTGGTATAGTACATAGGAGGTACAGTAGTATCAGGCACCTAGCTAGGGCTACTAGTCATACGCAGCACAGCGGCAAAGTACTACTCGGTACCTCCCGTACACCTTCGTATCATGAGTGATGTAAACGCAAGTTCTAGGCGATACCTGTGTATAGAGTAACATTGCTCTATACCTTCATCTGTAAAGGCAGTATTTTGTGATCTGAAACGAGCACTGCAACATTTCCTCGTGGCGCGAGGACAGCCTATTCCCCAGAACAGTGACAATTAATTACTATTCTTGCATGGAGAAGGGCAGGGTATGGGTTATCTTACCAGAGCTTTTGCTGTCACCGTACCAAGGTAGGACTGGCGTCCAGTAACCCTCTGAGGATGATGCTTGTAATGAACACCATCACTTCTTATTGCTGTCAATCTGACAGGAGAGCTAGATTGATCCACCCAATATAGATGCCATGTTTTTGAGAGGTAGATTGACCAAAGCGGACTTTCTTGCTTTGATAAACACTTCACCTGGCAAACTACATGGAATCCGCAAGCACAACATCAGCGACTTCAGAAATAGGGGGTAAGTCCGCTCATCAAGTTGGCTAACAGCTTACGTAGGTCAAAATCTGGTCATATAAGAGTCAGACTAGCCAAGACTCTTAGAAATATATTTTAATTGGGACCTAGACTTTATGCTTTGCCAGGTGACTGCTGGTCACTTCCTGAGTATGTGTTGTACAGACAGTCCTTAATGTAAAACATTCGACTTCCTCCTGTTCTCCAAGCAACTCCAGACCCGTACTCCGTAAAAAAGACTTCCACGTGACTTCATCATTAGCGCTTCCCGCTAGTGACGTCTTGTCGATCTTGTCCCGCAGGCAAAGCTATACGGAGTAGCCTGACTGTCCGTAGCACACCTCAATTAATTGATCGTTCGTACCATACACAAGTTTCCTGCCCCGAAAGGCACCAGGAGTTCGTCACTGGTGTCATCCTAAGCATATATGATCTATGAACTAGATCAAAATTAGAGGACAGAGAATCATCAAAATTTGACATCGCTGGCAGACCCCGCGGCGGTCTGTTTCTATCCCTCATGAATCGCCTCTTCGGCACCAAGACCAATGCGCCCAAACCTACACTTGACAGCGCCATTGGAAACGTAAGTGGACCTAGAACAGCAGTCTTGTATCATTTGCCTGACTTTGCCTCTCTTCTCTACAGGTCGATTCGCGCATCTCCTCCCTCGACGTGAAACTCTCCTCTCTCAATGCCGAACTCACAACATACCAACAAAAGATCGCCAAAATGCGCGATGGGCCCGGTAAAACTGCGCTCAAACAAAAGGCCCTCAAAGTCCTCCAGCGGCGGAAAATGTACGAGTCCCAACGCGATCAGCTCCAACAACAATCCTGGAACATGGAACAAGCCAATATGATGCAGGACAATCTGAAGAACGTCATGACTACGGTCGATGCGATGAAAACCACAAACAAAGCTCTGAAACAGCAGTATGGGAAGATTGATATCGACAAGATAGAGAGGATGCAGGATGAAATGCAAGATTTGATGGATGTCGGAAACGAGATTAATGAGAGTATCAGCAGGGCATATGAAGTCCCCGATGATGTCGATGAGGCAGAGTTGGATGCTGAACTGGAGGCTTTAGGAGAGGAGACGGCTTGGGAACAGGAGAATGGGATTGGAGAGCCAGGGTTCCTGCAGGAAGAGGTGTCGGGAGTGCCACAATTTGTTGACGAGCCGCCAGAGGCAGGGAAGGTCAAGGAGGCTGCTGGTGGTGTCGGCTAGAATGAGCATGTTTCAGTGGACTAGGCTTACTAGGTGTAATTCATACATTTTCTGTTCGATCTGGTGAACAGGTTATCCAATAGCAAGGCGTTACGGATCGGACAATCAAACTTGCACATCTTGGTTCTATATCTCTAGGTCTTCAAACGTTTTTGGTCATACATCAACAGGCAGTAAATATAAAATCTGAACTTGCAAGCTCCCGTTCATGTCTACATACATCGACGAGCCAAACAGGCCGCATTCTTCTTCCGAAATGACAAAGGCAACGCCGTTGAAGTTGGATGCCGCGTCGTCATTACCAAGGATATTGCTTGTATTCGGAGCTTCCGATCATATTGGCGTCCACAGAGTTCCCAAGAGAGTCTCCCGGATAATTAAAACCCAATTGAAGCTCGGGGGGCATTGAATACCGGTTCAAAAATTGTGAAAGGCGAATTATGGAAGCTGAACTGAGCTCGTCACATCGCGGTCAGGTACAAACGGTGTACTTCTTTGATTGAAGATTCCCGACAATCGATTTGCTGCCCGTATAGAAGATGTCCGAGCTAACAAGACTACCCGTCGAGGAAAAGGAACCGGGGGAGGAGGTGGTTGCTGAGCGATTCTCCTGGTGTGATTCTTGTGAGATATCCTGCAGAGCTCACATCTCTCAACATGGCTATCGTCTGACAATTTCGAGGTGGTACCTCGGTCGTCATGTGCCCCTTCTAGCTCTAGATCTTGCCATAACTCCTTCGCATGGCACTGACACTCTTCGCATAATTCTGGGATCTCGTTAAATCTTTCGTCGAGCTTGCAATGCTTTCGGGTACGCTGGCACTCCTTGCATTCTCTGGTGTTTGCTAAGGTTGCCGCGGCAGGGCAGCCGCATTTGTAACGACGGTAAGTAATCGTACACTTAGGGTCTGCCATTGTGGCCGGCCGCGTGCTTGAGGACAAGTTGAAGACTAAAGACAAGTTCTGATAAGTCGGGAGCTCGAGAATGGTATGGATCGGATGCTATAGGATATGGCCTTCCTTGCAGATGCTGGCCATTGCGTAGATTTATATGTACCACACCGCGATGCCAAACTTTCGCGTTCTCAGAAGAGTTTCTTCATGTACTGACATACTGCAGAGCTGCAGAGTTACACAGGGATAGATGCCCAGGCACTGCTGCTGCTATTGCACGAGCTAGTGGTCGCATTTTAGCCTTTAGAACACGAGGATGCTGGCAGCTGCCGTAAAGTGACAAGCAAACATTCCTCCGTAAGGCATCTTGTTCCATTTCAAGCATGATATCGCCTGCTCCCAGACCATGGAAGAGGACATCGGGCCTGTCGTGTCGAATATTCTCTCAGGTTGTACGAAATGAAATGAGACGTAACCCAGACACCAACGGGGTGAGCCCGGTGGATATCACGAGTTGCAAAGTTCAAATGCTGCTTGTCGAATGAGCTCGATTTGTATGCACATTGGGCATGTATACATGCCGTCAGGCTTTGATAGGCACTCGAGCCACTCAAGTCACGAAGCTGTACATAGCTGGGATATGCACGTTGTGTAGTTCTAGGACACATGCTGGAGTGAGAAGTCCAACATGTTCCCTCGACAAATTAGGATGCTCGGCTCCAAGCTTTTCGCCATACCTTTTCATTTCCGGACAGCAAGTTTACCCCAGCAGTCTAAGCTACTGTAGCATTTCCATTTGTAGATGCTTACAGTAAAACACACAGGCGTTGAAGACAGCTTCTGTGCGCTCTGCACATGTTCCATAAGATTATTCAGAGCCGATATGCATTTCCGATAATTTGTCACTCGCTTCAAGGTGCCGTGGGACATGTAGACATCCTTTTAGTGTTAGCGTCGCATTGCATTACATCTGAGGTATTTTGTATTCGCGCTGGGCAATGTATCTCGGCCCGAAAAAAAACGGATCCTGGACCTTCTTCAGAATTCTCACATCGTCATTTAAAGGTACTTGCGCCACCTTCAACACACTTCTCTTCCACCGTGGGCATTGTTACATACAATCGAGATTACCGTATCCAGCCATACTTTGATCCAAGCCCCGACCGAATCCCTTCAAAGATGTCGGGCATGCGTAGCTTCTGCCTGACCAAGCCAATTGGCAGATACTTCCCGAATCGCTCGACACGGGCATTTACCTCTGCCCGTGCCCAACAAGCAAATCTCCCATTCAAGAGTGGTCCAGCACCTCCTCGCCTACCTGAAGAAGATCAGAAAATATTCGAAGAGCTCCAACGCCAATCTACTGGGGCTTTCTCTACTCCACGCTCGCAACGTTTGGATGCTCCTTCACCAACAGAGATTAATCAATCACCAGATGCGTCAACGTCTGAAGCTGCAGAGGCAAGGAACGAGATTGCACAGAGACTTGCCAAATTGAGGGGCCAAAACACTCAAATTGAAGGCTCTTCGGCAACCCTGAGCAAGAAAGTACGGATAGATGATGAGGGGGACACTTTACATCCAGACCTGCGAAGAGGCGCCCAACCGGAGTTCGAGGGAGACAGAAACCCCAAGACTGGAGAGATCGGTGGACCCAAGAACGAACCATTAAGATGGGGCGCTGCCGGCGAATGGACTTACAATGGAAGGGCAACAGATTTCTAAGCCTCCTCATCAGTGGGTTCTCATGGATGACACTGTTACGAACTACACTCCCAACAGTTAAAACGGCAGGGCAATAAAATGGTCAATACAACCATTTGTAATAAGGCTTTCGTGTCGAGCCGCTGCATTCCTATTCATATAAGAGCAGTCTTCGTATACCCGCCTTATTGGCCCGATACTTTGTCCAGCAGTAGCAGACCAGCTTTCAAACACTCATGTCTATGTCCTCTCGGTCGTTTAAAACAAAAACCGTCAATTCGGCACTGGTGACAGGGTAACCTTGCACGCAAGGCTCTGCCAATCAGACCCGAGGGTGGATCATACCGTGTTGAATGGAGGGTGGCAAGGCATCATTACTATCATGATTGGATTGACGATTTTCCTTGCCCGATCTCGGGAAAATGAGGAGGCGCGTTTCCCGAGAAGTTGTTGCACAATTGACCATGGTGCCAGTATCGCCTGAAGGCCCCTCAGAAGATCAGAACCAATCAAAGGTTTCGTTTACAGTTCTCCGAACGCAGGTGCAGACAATTACGACGATGTGACACACTCTGTGATCAAACTATCACGATATCCTAATTGGTTTGCAACAGAACTCCCGCTCAGCTCGAACACAAGAGACGTGGTTGAAAGCGGAATTTCCCTATCGCACTCCACACCAAGAGTCCAGCTTCTCGCGGCTCGTCCGTGCGTGTGATTCATTGATAGCGACTCTCAACGCAATTCCCTGCTGACATGCACGACCTGTGTGATGAGCTTCAGCTACCGGCTGTGCAGAGACATTCACCAGCCGAGCAATGCAATGTATTGGGACGTCAACGAGACTACATCCAAGGTACAAGCAATCGGACTTCTAACAAGACTGACTAATTCTTTCTGTCATATCATGCCTTGATCAATTTATTGACAGACGGTGTTACTTTACTAAGAATGAAATGTAGCGTCGGGCTGCTCTACAGGTTGTCAATAGAGTTGATGCTGCCCGACATAGCCAGCGCGAAAATCAGGCGCCATGGGGTTGTACAAGCAAATTTCACAAGAAACCCTGGCACCATGCCTGTGTGCCACCCAGCGAGATCGACACGATAATGACCAGTGCGTATGATAGGCTGGGTTGAGATGCTCGTTCCTAGAAACACCGATTTATTACGATACACGGGAGCGTTTGAAATCCCCTTGCCAGGAAGCACATCCGCATGACCAACTCAACCGTTTCTTTCGGTCTCCGATGAACTTGCAACCTCTCGCAACCGTCTGTGATTGCTCGACTTAAGTCTACAAGCCATGTAGGCCATCGTTGCGAAAATCGAAAGCGACGTCCAAGTGCAGGCTAGATGTCCGACGTCTGACGCACGCAACCTTTTCGTGGCGTCTTCGACGAATTTGGCTTGCAATGACTATGCGTCTCGAACGGTTTGAAAGGTTCTATTGGACAACTGAACTCCGAGGAGGGAAAGGTTTTTTGACTCTGGATGCTTCGATGGAGCAGAGATAATGAAGTTTAGATTTTCTCTCTGCTCAAAGAGGGCTATATGTTAGCTGTGATCCCCTTTGGCCTCATGAAATTTGGGCAAGCATTTTCATTTTCACTATCTATATATATAAACATATGTACATTTGTGGCTGTACATACTTTGATCCTCTTTGTTGCTCTCCCTTGCAGGGTGGTCCTCGCCTATATAGTCATACGGAATCGTTAACGTTCCAAAATTTGCATTGCTACCTTGATCGGTGGATTTCCACCTACAATACATACCAAGGTGGCTTCAATTGTCCTGATTATATGGATTTGGGCCATCCTGCGAGGAAGATGATCCGCAACATACTTCAGTGTCAAAGATGTCGGGTAAGACTTCCCCCATGATCTTCATATCATATCAAACGCCCTTCATGTCATCTCAATCAATCGAGAGATTATCATGAGTCTTGCCCCCTCGTCATTCCAGTCGTCAAGAAGAAGAGAAATCCACTGACATATTTCCTAGTCTTCATTCTCTCCTGGGCTCCCTGCTGCTTTCTCTCTCTCTCTCTGTGCCGCTCTTTGTCTGCCTGGCTGCCTCGTCCTTGGGCTCGTTCTGCGCCGGCGCCGCCGGCCATCCACCTCCAGCATTGGCCGACGGCATTCCTGTGAAACGTTCTGTTTACTCATAAGATCCAAGACGATGACACTTTTGGGATCAGCGCAACAGAAGATATCTCTCAAGGGACAGTACTTGTCCAAGAGCATGTGGCCGTCTTGAGGAAAGCAAGCAGCACTTCCACAGTCCGAGAGGACCATACTGGAGAAATATTTTCCTCGAAAACAAAGAGAAGTGCTCTCGCAACCTCAATGCCCTGCGCCGAAGCTGGAACAAGGCCACCGAAGAGCAGCAAGCCGCAGCAAGCCCGATCAAGGGAGGATCGCCTATATGACTCTTCGCCGTCAATGTCGCGAGCTCATCCGAAGACTTTGGTCTTTTCGCCATTACCCGCCTTCGCGGCGTGCTTGGAGACCAGTTGTCGAGCAAAGCCCTATCAGGAGAGGATGAAAGGAGACTGATGTTTGGTCTCTATAGGTATGGACTTCCTTTTTCTCCCCTTGTCCCCCTCCCCAAAAAAAAGGCATGTTTGCTAACAAGTTCACTCGAGCAGGAAGCACTTTCTGTATCAAATTTGCTTCGTCTCTGAACGACGGCTGGAGCCTTGAACTGGAGTGGGATATCATGTACCATTAGAAACTCTCGCTGTCTAGCTAGGGTATAGCTAGCCTTCTACAGTATATACAGTAGCATTTATCGCCAATGGATACTTACTTCCAGTATTTCTCACGATACTCCTAGTCCTCCTGACGCTATTACTTAAAGAATTTGCTATGATTACATATGATAGTCATCTCAATTGTGACTGTATTGGCTTTTACATAGTACCATCGAATCGATGGGTGAATATAATAAAGTGTTACTGGGATTATCTTTGAGAACATAGCAACTTGTCGAAGTCATTTTTCGATTACATTAATCCCGTACATTTTTGACTGCGTGTAGATCATTCACGATTGCCTCCGCGTTAGAACGTTGCTGAATAGCATCAGACAAACACCTATTACATACTTGCTTGTCTACTCGGTTCATCGTTGGATACGGCCAAATCAACTTCTGGGGGGTAAGCAGATGGTATTTACTTTCGAACTTTAAAGACCCGCCCTAAGTATTCACTACATTTGCGAAATGATATCATCAGACAGACCTGTTATGGAAGACCAAAAAGCTGGCAATGGCAATCCAATAAAGAGTCTTCTGCTTCAACACTCGACGACAAAAGCATCGGTTAGTTGAATAGCAAAACATCCCACATAGCTCCGTGAAGATGCGCTCCCCCTTGCACCGTTCTCGATTCCAAGAATTTCAACGTCGAAACATTGCAGAAGCCTCTTCTTTCCTCCATTCCAGATCCAACCCTCCGCCTTGTCCTTCATAGACCTTCTCAAGAATACGTCTCATGCGATCATGTGCATCGACATATCGAGCACTGCATTCCCCGAACACTTTGGTCACAATGCTTCTTCCAACGCCTGGGTCATCAGCGTCTCCGAAATGTTTCTCAATTCGTTTCTTTAGTGTGTCAATACCCTTGCGGATCTCCTTGAGGTCGTAAGCGGCGATAACCTTCTTCGCCGTTGAGCGAGAATGTGAGGGTTTGGCTGCGATGGAGGGGTAAGAGGCTTCGGAAGGATACGATTTCATCAGGGACTCGGTGCTTTCGATAAAGTCGAGTAATTTGCCTAGAGGACGGCGGATTACGGCGTCGATGTATTGTCTCATATGATCGTAGAATTCATGGGTTGCTTTTTCATGCCATTCGTCGAGGACAATATTGTTCTTGGTGTCCACTTCTTCAATGTAGTGATTCATATTTTCAATCATTAGTATATGATAATTCAGAGCTTCCTTGTCTTCAGGGTCACCAGTAGAGGTAACGCCGTTCGCGCCTTGTGCCGCAGCAACAGCTGGGTTTTCTTTGGCAATGAAAATCAGGGATTCGAACATAGCTTTGTTGATCTTGCCGTAAGCTTCATTGACGATAAAGCGAATCTCGAGAGATTCGTGGTGGCCCTTATCGCTGGTCGCAGAAGAGATCATGCCTTCAACGGCGCCAGAGAAGGATGGGAAGACTCGCATGAAAGAGATGACGCCCCTACGTTTCTTGATTTTGACCTTTGTATCTTCGATTCCACGTATTTGCTCGTCGACAAAGCGGTGGAACAGACCCACAAGCCGATCGTGAATTCTCTGAAGGGTGCGGGTAATGTATTCCTGGTTCGTCTCTTCGTAATCGGAGAGCTTCTTTTCGATCACGTATAAAAGGCCAACACCTTGCCTAGATGAAAATTAGCATGTCATGTCTGATGATGATGAGACGTACTTACAATTGGTCATTCCGTAGTACCCAGTCAATGAGGTTCTGCATATCCTGGGGCCAAAATGAGTACAAGTTATCCATCACCTTCTCAACCATCTTAGCCATATCCCGGTCCGGATCATAATTGTGTTTGGCAGACAAATTGGGCAATTTACGTTTATCAGGGGGCGCTGCTGCAACGATGTCGGCAAAATCGGCTGTCGACAGAGAGTTGAGATGGAAGAATTCAACGCTGAAGTTTTGCTCTTCAGCGATGCACTTCAGCTGTTCATCCATAACACCAGAGAAAGCTTCGAAAGGTTCGACTCTGCCATCTTGTCTTTCGCCCGTTGATTGTCTCAGGTTGCCGACACGAACAGTCTTTCCACGTTTGACAGTCAACTTTCGCGCCGCAGTAGCAAGAGACTCACCCTCTTTTTCCTTTTCTTGCCCAGTGAACAGAATATCTTGTTCGTCGCCCGTGGGTTTCCTTGTCATCTTCTTCCAGGCGAAGACATTGTCTCGGAATTGGTCCTGATAGACGCTCTTGGTGGAGGACTCGTACATGGATATCAATGTCTGCCATTCATAAGAATTGACCTCGCGCACGAAGAGCATCAGTGCGTTGTACATCCATAGTTCATTCCTTGAGACGTCATAGACTCGGGTGTCAAGTCGCGTTGCAATGCCACCCAGTCCAGACTTGTTTTGTTCAAGGTAGTCGCTGGTACGCTGCTCCGCGATCTTGAAGGCCATCGTCATATACTGATTGAGGCGCTTCAAAAACAGCTGTGTTTCATCCCTATAATCGTCTTTCTTTTGCGTAACCGCACGCATTTGACCGAGTTCAGCATCTGCGTAGACCCCAACTCCCGTGTGTTCATGACCTGCATCAGCCTGTCGTTTTCGATTCTGTCTAATGTCTGGGTCGATGGTGAGCATTGCCTTGTACAAGACTGCCAAGGCTTGTTCTGCAGCGTCTAGACCGTCTGGAGTACCAAGGGAAGCTTCTCGCAAATCTCGCAAGTCTTCTGGAGATATTGAAATGGTACGTAATAGATTTCGTACCTCGGTCTGCAGCAACTTCTGATTGGCTGTCTGGACCTGCAGACCTTGGCCTTGAGCTTCGATATAGGCTACATCGTCAGCCAATGTGCTCAGCTCATGCTGGTAAAGAGTCAAAAGACCGTCGAGTTCTTCGCATTCGGCAATAGCCTTGTCAAATAGGGTAGCAAGTTGTTGGGTCTTCGTCTCCTGCTGTTCAATGTGACCTAGCCAGCCTGTGGCTTGAGCACGGCCAATTTCTCGACGAATATCAGCTTGCAGATCATCAACAGTTTTGCCTTCTTCCAATTTTCCGTCCCAGCCTAATTCAGTAAGAAGATCATCAAAGTCACCGCCGCGGCTCTCAAGCACCTTCGGATCGATGTCCAAAGCGTTACAATACTTTGCAATTCTGGCTTCCTGCATTTGTCGTCGACGCCTGCCGGGAGACCGCGATCGGGCTTTGTCTGGAGATGACGGCCGTTTAGGCTTCTCTTCTGCTTGGACCTGGACAATATCCTCGGTTGCTTTGCGTTGAACTTGAATGATGGGAGGTGTGGCGGTAGGGTTGGCTTGTTTCTTTGATGAAAAGGGTGATTTGACAGAATTATCAGAAACTGGACTGGTAATAATGTCCTTTGAGTTGGGAGTGGTGGGTCGAGTGGAGTCGTTGCTTATTCCTCGCAGCAATGGCGCGGGTACAACGCTTGTGATACCGTCGGGTTCATTTGTATTGATTTCTTTCTGAGCGAGGAGGCGTTCTCCAGCACCTCCAGCACGAGGTTTGAATGCAGCCGCGGCGAGAGCAGCCTTTCGAAACGTACCAGCGATATCCTTCGCTGACTTCTTCTTTATCATAGGACCAAGGCCGGGTCGATGTTCCTCAGAATTCGTGTCGCTGAGGGGGCTCGTAGGTGTTTCTGGAACAATTTCAGATTGGCCTTCAGATGCTTTGTCCTCTGTGGTGATTGCTTTGACGCTCGGTGCAGGTTGAACAGATGTCGCCTCCATTTCATTATCCTTTCCACGTGTGCCTTCCATTTTAGAGCGTGCGAAATAGTCTAGGGACTTCACACCATCCGTCGGTAAGTCATTCGGTGTCTTTGGAGCCTGACGTGAATTCTCACCGTCTTCCATAAGGCGTTGATCTGGGGTCGCAATTGGAGTAAAGTATTTGGTGCTCTGAACGCTCTCGGTACTTTTCTGTCCGCTAACAGAATTCTGAAATGGAGGGCGTCTCCGCTCAGGTAGCCTGTCTGGGGAGGGACGAGGGCTCGGCGACTTCCTTTGATTCTCACCAGACCTTCGCGGTCTCTCACTGCCCCGCTCTGGATCCGTAGACAAAACGTCAGACCCGCCGCGCAGCCTTCGCAGCACCTCGTCTTTTTGCGTCGCAGGTGATGCGGAGGTGCCATTTGTCCCTTGCCTGAGTGCTGTGGCCTTCTCTAGAGGTTGTTGAACAGATTCCGGTGTCATGTCTCGTTGAGGCATACTGGGTGCAAACTGGCCCGGCATTCTGGGAATAGGATCTTCACTAGACATTTTGCGCATCATCTGCTCCCTGGATGGCTGTCTGCGCATTTCCCTATATCCCTCACGGCTTGGAGCTCGCAGACCGTCTCGGCTCGCAGGGGGCATATTCTCTCTAGAGGATAAAGGAGAAGCTCCATTTCGGCTCGGCGCACGCATGTCATCCCTGCTAGGTGCGCGGAAGACATCTCTTCTCGAAGGAGGGCCATCCTCCGTTACTGCAGGACTTGGAACACCCGATCGGCTTGGTGCCCTATTATAATCGGACCCTGCCGAGGAAGGAGGGAATACCTGGCTTGACTGGGCACTTCCCGTAGAAGGTGCAGGTGGAGGAAAGGGATTGCTGGGTGTCCGAGGAGCGGGCGGTGAGCGAAATGCTGGGTTAGAGGGTGCTCTTGCCTTTGCCACCAGTCTCTGTTCCTCTTCCGGTGAGAAACCTTGCAGTTCAGGTAAAAGTCCACCTGTATACTTCCGATATATCTTGACCAGGCTTTCTATGAAGAACTGCTTCGCCTTATAAGCGTTTGCCTGCCAGTAATACGGTTTTCCGAGAGTGACGACGAAGCCCGTGTCGCCAGCCCATTCTTTAAGCCGTGGGTCGTCACTCGGTGTTACTACAGAGAACGATTTCACAGGACCCAGGTCGTTGATTTCCCACGTCTTGCCAATAGAGAAGGTGCCATTGTTGTTTTCTCTAGCCTTATGGACCCTTACTTTCCCGCTTTTCCTCACGGCGACGATAATGGTTCTGGGCTTCTTGTTCGCTGGTGGTGAATTGGGGGGTGGGGGAGTCGATGTGTACACTCCGTCTTCCACAACCCGGATGTGTGTTATGTATGTTTCAATTGCTGGAGAGCTGTCAGCCATGCACGCCAGGCCTGTCCTAGATGCGAACTTACGGGTACCATCTTCGCTCTTCTTTGAGAAGCAGCTGTCGATAATTCTTCGCTTCTCATTGTCGAACTTCTGCGCCTGCGCCGCATCCGAGAGGTCTGTCGAGTCGGCCATTGACAGACTGCGCACACCGATGACCCTTTCAAGCTGGAATCGTCCAGTACTGTTGTTATGGGACTGTCTACCCTTAGACTTGGCTGGATGTTGTTCTCAGGATAGTGACAGTTTCATCGTTTCAATTACGGCGGCGCAGCGCCTCAGGAGTTTCGAGAGAGGAACGCGTCGAACGCAGAATCCAGGAACGAAATGGGACAAAACGCCCTTTACACAGCACGGCTGTCAGTTTGGATAGCGAATGCGGCTGTTCTACTGCCTACACAATATGCGGACTAACAGACTACAGGCTCTCGGGTACCTAAGTGGACGGCGTCAAGGTACATTACATGCACTTTGGTCTTAGCGGCCGCAATCTTCGCAGTATACTGTACCGTAGCATGAAATGCCCGGAGGTGAGCTACTCCGCAATGATGGCAACCTAAAGCCTATGTAATTAATTACAACGTATGTAGTATGTAGTCCGTACGGTCGGTGGCAATGACCATCAGCGTCGTTTCACACCTAGCATCGCGTTCATAAATAAATTCATTAAAGTGCTGCTAAGACTAGGATTCTACTGAGGCGTCACCATATGTGATCAACTGAGAACCAAGTACTCGATATATGATCTCTTGTCAGGACAAAAGCATTGGATCACCACAGTTGGCTATGATCTCCTCTCTGGCGACGATACAAAATCACGTTCTATATTTGTTTCTTCATATCTAGATGAATAGAGAGACGCTGTTACACCCTTCCTCTATGAAGACTCTTCCACTAGTCACTTGATCATAAGCGAGTGATTCTTGGGTCGATCAGCTCTGAGATGAGCTACCATCGATATGATGAGGGGTCACTGCAAATACTTCGAATGGGGGAACCTTTTCTCTCCTCTGCATTCTGTCGTTGTATTTAACTTGCTTGTTTCTTACTGTAAAGCCCTTGTTGCTCCACAATCCAGCGAACATGATCGCCTAACCCATAAAAAGTTTATTCCTTCTCACGAACAAGATCTGTTCGAGAGTTTGGCCAAGTGTCAGCTTTTCATACCCCATGTTACATGTACCACGAGCTCATCAACGCGGAGGTCCAAGTCTCAACCCTATCTGGAAATTGGATAGAACAATGACAATTGTCTTTCTTCACCTAAATGCTTGCATACTACCTCTGTTTGGAAGGCTGATACCTCTGATCGAAGACGCCATTTGAATACACTCGAACGATAGTCGACGGCCTCGAAAGAGAATACCATGGAGGAGACTCAGCACAATGTTTGAGAAGTCCGTGGCTTGTCAGGGAGCAACCGACGGTCAAGGCTCGTGTGCTAGACTCAGACGCTGCGGGCAACATCGACGGCGCAGGGCGATGCCTATTCGCATTGTGCTAATCTCTCGAGGACCCCTTGTTGCGCCATAGATAACAAGTGATGTAGATGTCTACTCTGTAGAATACACCGTCGGTTATGCATGCCTTAAAAGGGCATTGACATTATGATATGGAAAACCAATAGCCGTCGTTTCATTTGCCCACGACATACTCCGTACTCGACGAATATTTTAGTGTCAAGCATGGAGATGGCCGCCTCATATACCATTTACATACCTTATCGAAAGACGAGCGCCCCTCAACTGCGAACCATGCAGACAACAAATAGGTACATGTATAAAGACAATCTGTGTACCGATCTTACTCGTTCAATTGCCATGACCGAGAACCTCAGTAGCAAGCATTCATGATGGCTCTGGCAGCTCTTGTCCTCCTGGCCAGTGCCTTCATCCTATATAAAGGCTTCTCGTCAGTCATCTATCCTGCATACTTCGGCTCGCTATCAAAGATCCCTACGGCCCATTGGTCCTCCGCTGTATCGCCGTGCTGGATCCTCTGGCAAAGGTTTAGACAAAATGGCAACAGAGCCATTCACGCTGCTCACGAGAGATGTGGGCCAATCGTCCGTCTGGGGCCAACAGAACTCTCGATAAATTGTGTCGATGAGGGTATCAGGACGGTATATTCAGGTAGTTTTGAGAAGCATGATTGGTACCCAAGACAATTCCCTAACTACGGGTACGCGAAGAAGTATTCCCATTCAGTGAGCTGGTTCTGATAAATTTCAATATAGCAAGGAGCAGATGTTCTCTTATGTGCACAATAAACCCCATGGGGCACGAAAAAGAATGGTGTCCAACATATATTCCAAGACTGTGCTTCAAAGCTCGGCACAGGTCGCTGAAAATTCAAAGGTGCTCATCTCGAACCGACTATTCCCTTACCTCGAGAATGCCGCCAGGACGCAGACACCTGTCGACGTCTGGAGTGTCAACACTGGCTTTACCATGGACTTCATGACCGTGTATCTCTTTGGCCTTTCCGCAGGCACGAAATGGGCGTTGAATGAAAGGGAACGCAATCAAATGATGCAGAAGTGGGCCAACAGGAAACCATACGAGTTTTACAGGTCTGAGATACCCAAACTATCTAATTGGTTGCAGTTGTTAGGCATTCCCATCTTCCCAAAGTTCTTGGATGAAGCCAATCAAGCATTCGAAGACCTCAACTTGAGACTCTGCGATGCAGCAGAAGCACACCTCGGCCCTCTGGCAAACGTTGGGGACGACCCTGTTGTATACAAGCAGTTGAAGACGCAAATGATCAAGTCTAATGAGCAGCGCAAAACTCAAGATCCTGAGGTGGGAATGCAGCTCCTGACAGCATCCGAACAAAGGCTCGAAATAGCGTCCGAGATGCTCGATCATTTAGGAGCTGGACATGAGACCAGCGCGATTTGCCTCACATACCTACAGTGGGAATTGTGCAGAAACCCGAACTGGCAGAAAAGGCTGCGCGAGGAGTTACAGACCCTATCACCTGCGATTGCATGGCCACCGAAAACAGAAGAGGAGTTCGATCTCCCTTCCCCCAGGTCGGTCGACGAATTAAAGGTGCTGCACGCGGTTCTAATGGAAACACTTCGGCTTCATGCGCCGATTCCTGGTAATGAGCCTCGTATTACGCCGATGAAAAGATGCACACTTGCTGGATATCCTAACATACCCCCCAACATCCGGGTTCAGGCTCAGCCGTACTCGTTGCATCGCAACCCGGACGTTTTCCCTGAACCAGAGTCTTGGCTTCCTGAACGATGGCTTCTACCATCCAGCTCTGAGCAACTCAAAGAGATGCATCGTTGGTTCTGGGCTTTTGGGAGCGGTGGTAGGATGTGTATCGGGTCCAATCTGGCAATGCAGGAGATGAAGCTCGTTACCGCCGCGATGTACACGAATTATACGACGAGCATTATCGACGATGAAGGCATTGAAGAGCTCGATGCATACACGACAAGACCAATCAGCAATAAGCTGATCCTTGGATTCTCTCGCGTGTAAATTGGAGAGCGTCTCTTTCCTCGAGGTTTATTCTCGTTAGCGCAATCATTTTCGTACCTACAGTAGATATGCCTGAGTGGACCTGCTTTGACTTTTCGCCGGTGCAAGAGCCGGAAAGCTGGTAGAGTGTTTGTTAATGTTCATGTTGCGCGACGAGTGTTCATTATCGTTGTTAAGCCCTATCGAGATTCCATCGAGTACCGAATACATATTGTTGGGCTCCATGGAGCCTTTACTCAGAGTAGTCCAGGGGCAGCGCCATCCGACAATGTGGACCAAAAGCGGAGATGATCTTTAGCACTGGATTTGTGTAGGGACAATGGCTGAAGCAAACTCCTTTTCAAGACAATCCTGGGATTGCGACTTTCTAGCTTGATATTAAATTGGATCGGTCTACCATACCCCAAAGAGATAAATGTTCTTGAGGAATGCGACGATGCAAGGAGGCTCGTCAAACGGGGACGGCAGATAAGACCAACAATGACTTCATCGCAGTGTTGTTATAAAATGCATTTCAATCGCAGTTTCATGCATCGACGTTCTTGTCCTCTTCTTCATGCGCTTTTGCAGGGCTCCGTAATCTACAGTACATTGCATTTTCTAAACCTATTGATCTCCGGACTTTCCACTGTCCCATGGATCCCTGCAACAATTAGCGTTAGGGGTTAATCACCGGCTCTCACGCCAAAGCAGAACGCGTGCTCCTCCTCCGCCCAACATTGGATTTGCATCGTCCAGTGCCGTAGCGTACCATAGTAGTAGTGCTACTCCCCGATTTTAGTCGACCATGTTAATAACGCACTCTGATAATCAATGTCCCCTAAACTTTTTTTGGGCGACCGTCGCTCTCCACGGGGCACAATCCATCCAGAGATCATACGCTGTGGATTATCTTCATAGTACTCTCGGATCTCTTCACAGTCTGAACACTGTTGTAAGCGGCATCGCCAATCCCGGAGCTCTCGAACATTTGCTTCTTCTTCCTGATACAGGTCCTTATTTTGAAACAGCTGGTCAAGAACCTCACTCGAACGCACACAGTCCGCACCTGCAACCTCGCATAGGACATAGATCTTCGCAAAGGCACTGCCATTCCCCTATTCGCCGAGCATATTGAAACATCATTATAAATACAAAGAACCTGTTTGACGTTGAAGCGCGTTGGAGACGGATTAGGGACCTTGCTATTGTGACGCACCGCACTCAACGGCGCCCCCGTTCTCAGCTGCGCATCTCGCCATGTGTCGAGTTGACTCCCTAGGCCGATGCTGATATTGAGGACCGACACGCGACCACCACCAAGTACTTCTTGACTACAGAAGCGGAAATGCCCTGGCGGCCGCTGCCGCGCATAGCATTCGCGGTTGCAATATTTCCTTTTCAACCTACCCATCCGGCCGACCTACCTCTCGAATTAGGAGACGAATTATACATAATAGAGCAAGGAGGGAAAGATGGCGCATGGTATCGCGGTTATCTTGTGGCGCCACCATCACTGCTGTCAGGACTTACGAGTGTGAAAGGTCAAACGCTGGAAGCGCGGGTTTTCTCCGGCATATTCCCAAAGAACTGCGTGGAGGTTCGTGAGCTGCTGGCGGGGCCAGACGCTGGGAGCAACCTCGTTAAGAAGTTGACAAATGGCACTCATCTGGGCCAGAATGGCTCGACAGACGGCGCGAGTCGTCCCGACAAGAACCTAGTCGACAAAAGTCCGACGGCCTCCCTCGCAACAAGGGACTCCCGTCGACAGAAAGGACAGAAAGATGACGAGGACCTAACGCCATCTTCCGTACGAACCACATTCCAAATTACTCCGCTGGACGTCCCACCTCGTGAACCAGGTCAGCCGAAACCGCCGGCTCCTGTCCCAATGCTCAAGGTCGGGGATGAAACGCCGACATCAGCATCAGAGCCACTTGTGGATGAGATCGCATCTTGCCTACGAGAATGGCATTCAACAAATTTACACGAGCTTCTTCTGGCAAGGCAGTATGGTACTTTGGAGAAAATGTCCAGCATAGTAAATCAGTTGGATCTGGCGCGTCGACAGCTCCTTCATGATGTTCTGACCGCCCAGGAACGTTCTGCGGTCCGGGACAGGGCAATCTGGAATCTAGTCAAAGGAAACAAAATGCTAGGCGGCGAGGTCATCGTTCGTGATCAGACGCGACGTGGACGCTTAGTGACAGGAGATGATTCGGCAGTCGAGATGACAAAGCTACAATCCATCATGAGCGTTTTGGGTTCTAATCCTCTGTCTCAAAGTGAGCCGGCTTCCCTTCATCACTTACTGTGCGAGGTGAAGGCTGTGACTGGTCTATCTGCCTCATCCACCACACTCTCAGCTTCGCTATATTTGGGGTCAGAATCTGGTACACTTTCCCCTCTATCGGAAGCCTTTCACATTGAGCTACCCGCCAACGAATCATTCGCAAATCTCGCTCGCAGCAGCAAACTCAAGACAATTTTTACAGATCTTGGTGCTAGTGACATAGGTGAGAAGAGCGCACCAGCGACTCGAAAGGTGTATCTTGTCGTGAACGTGCAAGCGTTTCAAACCCCCAGACCTCGGCCCTCCTCGCCAGGGTCTAGTGCCTCACCATCCCGAGAAGGAACACCAACTACTAGGAGCAGCACTGCATTGAATCCAAGTGGCAGAGGATCAGTCAAAGCTGGTAGAAGAAGCTTAATGTTTGGTCCAAAGGGGAAGACAGCCATCAATGGTGACAGGCCTTCGGTAAGCCAGGGCGGCAGATCAACACCAATTGAGCGGGCTCCATCGAGCGACCGACTGAGAACAGCTGTAGCCAATGGCCAAGAACAAACTGTTTCACGGACTGTAGGAGTCGGCGTGCTGGAGGTCGGTCATCTCCTCAGACAAGAAAAAGATGTAGACTTCACATTGAATGTTTGGTCCGCTGCGGGACCAAATGACGAAGATAGCGAAGAACTGAGTCCAGCAGAAACATGCATACCCCAGCTCTTACGAAGTCTCACTGGCAGGTATGTGAGATCGCCACGTGCCTCGCGCATCCATCTTCATCTCTCGCCGCATGCTGCACCGGATGCCGAAACGCTCATAAAGAAAAATCCAACCTCGATGTATGCAATAACCAGAACGAGAAAGATTGGTTTCTCTGAGGCCCCAACACAAGAACGATCCGATATATACCTAACTCTTTCTGAAGCTCTGATCCCAAGGGGCGCTTTACTTTCACATCCTGACTATGGACAGGTGCCGCTGGCTAGGTCGACCAATCTCTTCAATTTGCAGCTCACGATGGAAGTCAGAAGCTCGTCGGGGAAACGAATCGAAAATTGCATCGTCCCGGCTTCAAATAGCGTTGGCCATACAGCGTGGCGCACCAACGTCGCAGCGCAAGGCTCGCGATGGAATCAAACAATCTGCCTCAAGATACCACCCGAAGAAGTGCCAGGATCACACTTGATTATGAGCCTTGCAAACGCTCCCGAATTTCCGTTTGCACTCTGTTGGATGCCTCTATGGCACGACAACGCTTTCGTGCGTGATGGGCGTCATACTCTGGTCATGCATGCTTACGACAAATCGACTTCGAGTATGGTCAATGGACGAGGCGCCTATCTTTCATTGCCATGGAACTCATCCAGGCAAACTCGTATCAACAAAGACGAAAGCGTAACTGGCCCAGCGGCATCACTGATTGTCGAAACATATCTCTGTAGCACCAAGTACTCCCAAGACCCAGTCATCCTATCTCTCATCAATTGGAAGACACGGACTTCTCCACAGCTATTGGAGTCACTGAAAAAGCTCGTTTTTGTGCCTGAAATCGAGATCGTCAAGCAGCTACGAGATGTTTTCGACGCTTTGTTCGCCATCTTAGTCCAGAAAAACGGAGAAAAAGAGTACGAAGACCTTGTCTTCAACGATCTTGTTACTGTTCTTGGCATTGTTCATGATCGCCGGTTCAAGCTCGTCCCTCTGGTTGACCAATATGCAGAGACACAATTCAATTATCCGTTTGCCACTTCATGCTTAATGAAGAGCTTTAATAGATTGCTCAATGACGCATCCGATCCTGCTACATCAAGGCTGTTGCGAGCCACGATCAAGGTTGGCCAACAAATCGTCAAATTCATTATGCGAGCAAGGACATTGCAAAAGCTCAAAGAAGAGGAAATCGGCGTGACAAAAGTACAATCTACCTTCAATTCGGATATGTACTCCGTGTTTGCAGCGTTGGAGGCTATGATGAGGAACGATGCTCCGGCATTGATAGGCAACAAAACGCTCATTGTGCAACACTTCCATGGCTGGTTACCCGAACTTCTGGTCGGATTCAGCAGAAAGGAAGTCATCCAAATAGCTATTCGATTTATCGATGCGGCAAATGACGTCAAAGGGAAGCTCATCCTCTACAAACTTGTTCTGATCTTGAACTTGACGCAGTTAGAGGATGTGTTTGTGACTCGTGAAGACAGGGAATTGCTGACTTCGCACTGCCTCAAATGGCTTGCCCCTTACTGGGGTGACAGCGGTCAATCAAACGATCAGTGGCGGGACCAAGTGAGACTGTGTTCTTCTATAGTCGCAGAGCTGTCAAGGCACCCTGTGGACTCGATATTCAGTTTTATGCCAAAGATTGTCAGTTCATATTGCAATATTCAGTTGCGGGGTACTTCTGAGAAAAATACTCTTTCACTCCTTTTCCCAAAGTCTTTTCCATTCCAATCACGCACTGGGAGCGTGAAGCAGAATTTCGACGAAGCATTGTTGGAATTGGCCACCTTAATGGCTGCTCTTTTGCAGCTTGGCGCGCCTCCGTCTTTCGCCCTGAGCGAAAACGAATTAACACCATACATTCTATCAAATCTCGAAGCTCACCGATCGATTCTCAGTTCCGAAGCGTATCCTTCAACATGGCTCAGCCTGCACGTCTATCACCATCGGTCCGCAATGAAAGCGCTTGAGCATATCTCACAGTTGCTTACTGAGCACTTTTTGCCATCACCGGATCTTGCGGAGCAATTTGACATGGAGATCTGGAAAGCCTTCTTTGGCACGCTTTTGAAGCTTGTTAGCAGCAACGCGTTGGCCTTGGAAACATTCGCAGAGCAGAAACGTCGTGCCGTTTGGAAAGTGGCGGGTGATGTTCGAGAAAATGGAGCTGATCTTCTGCGCCGAACCTGGGAGGCCATTGGTTGGGAATCGAGCACTGACGAGCGCCGCAGATATGGACTCAGGCGTCTTGGTGGCTATCAGGTTCAATATGTTCCTGGTCTGATACCTCAAATCATGGAATTGAGTCTCAGCGTCCATGAAGGCTTGAGACGAGTAGCCGTCGAAGTCCTGCAAACAATGATTGTTAGCGAGTGGGCCTTGAGCGAAGACCTGTCTCTCATTGAGACAGAAATGATCGCCAGCTTGGATCTCATTTTCAAGACCAAAAAGATCAACGAAAGTGTCACCCAGAAACTCTTTATTGGCGAGCTTCTGAGCCTCTTCGAGACAATTGAAACTATGCCGGACGATGCTTTGTGGATCGCGATAAAGGAACTTGTGGCGACAATCGATGAACTAATGGATCTCCTGGTTAACGCCCATGGTGGTCCCATGACAGAGAGCGTCCATACGATGAGGCTCATGGAATTCATGAAAGACATGCAGAAAGAGGATATCTTTGTCCGCTACGTGCACGAGTTGGCGGAGCGAGAGGAACAAGCCCGAAATCCTACAGAAGCCGGTATCGCGTTAAGGGCACATGCGGAGCTTTACGACTGGGATTCTGACAAGACGGTAGCCGCCATCGAGAAACCGTTCTACCCAGAACAACCTGCTTTTGACCGCAAGGAATCTCTCTATTTCCAGATGATACAACTTTTCGAAGACGGCAAGTCATGGAATAACGCTCTGGCCAGCTATCGAGAGCTAGCCGACCAGTACGAACATGTTGCGTTTGATTATGCAAAACTTGCAAGAACTCAAAAGGCCATGGGCAAGATCCACGAGTCCATTGCAAAAGACGACAGGCATACACTGAAATATTTTAGAGTCACCTATCTTGGTCTTGGTTTCCCATCCTCGTTGCGGGAGAAGGAGTACATATTCGAGGGCTTACCGTCGGAACGAATGGCCACTTTCACCGATAGGCTGCAGAAACTGTATCCAGCCGCGCAGATTGTCAGCAACAAGGACCTAGAAGACCTCGAGGGCCAATACCTCCTTGTTTCCAATGTAAGCCCGCATAGAGAACTTGAACACCCAGTCTTGCAACGTGGAAGGGTTCCACAAGCAGTTCGCGACTTTTTGTTGACCTCAAATCCCATTCAGTTCACAATGACCTTGCAACGGCAAACGGCCGGATCAGATGTCAAAGAACACTGGGTTGAAAAGAGCATATTCACTACAGCGGAAGCGTTCCCTACAATCCTCAAACGCAGCGAGATTGTGTCTGTTGACATGGTCCGACTCTCCCCCCTGCAGACTGCGATCGAGAGGGTCTGGCGCAAGACCGGAGACCTAGGTTTGCTCGAGAAAAGAGGCATTTCTTCCGAAGATCAGAACTTATCCGCCCTGACGGAGACGCTAAACCAGCTCCTGGATACGTCGCCGAACTCGCAAGCCTGCATGGCTACCTACCGCCAGCTGATCAAAGCGCCCGAAAAGGGCCCATCCCCCGTGAACGACGATGGGGACGCAGATATCAATGATGATGAGATGCCTGAACCACCAAGAGATCCAACAGAGAACGCACTTCTTGTTGCACTTGCTGACCACGCCGCTACGATTAAACGCTGTTTGAGCCTCTATACGAGGCCGTCATTGCAAGCAACGCGGGTAGAGCTGGTTTCTCGGTTCGAAGGTATCTACCCGGATGACGTCCGTTTGAAAACTCCATCCTCTTCTCATCGCCCGAGACCGCCTTTCTCTGCAGGCTCTTCTCCGCCTCGAGTCTCAATGGACCCGGGCGGCAAGATTGCGATAGAGCCTCAAGAAGACCGACAGTCCCCGTCAATTGGCAGGGCCCTATCACCCGAGCCCCCTTCTATATCAGGTCGTCCATCTCACGACAAGCATTCGCGAATGTCTCTGCACTTCCTCAAAGGAGCTACAAATGCCATGTTCGCTGGGGACCGCACGTCGAAGGACATGTCTCATATGCAACCCCGAAGTACGAATAATAGACCGACGACCAATGGTTTCCATGCTACGGATGTGGACTCGAGTGCTGCAGTTATTCCCCACGATGCGTTTTCGAACTCGACCAATGCACACGATCGGCTAGGACTTAGCTCCCGCGCCACAAGCGCCTCGGATCGGTCACGGAGCAAGTCGCGAAACCGGATGTCATTCTTCGGTGCTATGGGTGACGGCGACCAGACCAACGGCCTCGAAACTCATACCATTAGTGGCTTGGCAAGCCTAAGAGGTGGTGGCGACGCCAACATAAACGGTAGCGCAGATGACCAACGACCACTTACTTCTGATAGTTCTCACGGCGATGGAAGCCAAAGTAGTCGTGCCATCAAGAAACGCTTTAGTCTCTTGAAATTGGGCAAAAAGAAAAGTGAGGGTAGCGTACGGATAAGTGAAGTTTTGGAGGAATCATAGATGATTTACATAGCCGTTGCAATGTCGTTCTTGTTTGCTGCAATTTAGCAGGCTTCTTTTTTGTTTGTTGCCTTAAGTTCCCGATCTACGGTTCGAGGAAAATGTTTCTACCTTGTTGTACCTTGTTTGTCTTACTTGATTGAAGCTCAGCCTAGTGGCCTCATTTAGGTCTTTGTACGTTCTTTGCGGATGTTTCCCTTTGTCGATGTGTCAAAAGTACCAACTTGTCGAAGAATCAGTTGGATGTCTACAAAACACCTACCTAGGTAGTCTTCGGATAGAACAGTATATGGATAAATCAGGGTAAATAAAGGACCAATATAGCAAGGAATGTGCCTCTCTTCACCACGATGTACAGGCTACGCAGCCTTTCTACGGTACTTCCGACCCTGGTGATCTTTGCCTCTTTTGTTCGTTCGGAGCAACGTATTGCACCATCGACCACGATACACGACAGTGAAGAGAGTACATCTCGGAAGGGAGGGAAATTTACATGGAAGACCGGCACATATACCATCAATCATAACCAGGGACCTTCTTCTTGGACGCGTAATGATATTCAGGAGGTCAGGCGAGATACTCTTCTCCGCGTTCCCTCATGGACATCCAATCGGCGCTCGAAGGCCGTTCTACGGGAAGATCATCAAAGGAATGATCAGGGGTGCCAACATCATTATACCCGATCTAAGTATGCGATGGGAGACATATCAGTCACCTACTCTAATTCAAGGGAAACAAAATCGCAGACCCATGCAAGTGAAGCGTCAACTTGGCCGGTGATCGCATACGTTATGCGCAGGGGACGGAGCAGATCTGGCGATGTACGAAGCAACGGTGTCATTCGTGCTGCATATCAATTTAACAGGCTCGGTGTGACTCAGGGGATGTAACCTCTGCTGCAGGAACCGACGGTTATTCTCCGGCCTTAGCAGGAACGAACTGGTGTAATTCGGCTGTAGGATTGGAATCTATCGTGCATGTCCTTGGACCTCATAGCAGGTTGAAGCTCCACAAGGACGGTCACAGACCTTTTCCCCTCAAATATTGTCTTGTTCCGTACCAAGAGCCAAGCAATAACTGTCTTTCGTATGTGGCTGAATTCAGCCATCGGTTCCGGGGTATCTCTTTTTCCCCACATGAAGCTCGGCACTTCTGTGCCATCCTCTTACTTGCATCCCAGACTTTGTCTTTTGTCCTCTGACTATACAACAGCTTGTCATCTTTCTTTCATATTTAGCCGAGATATGTGCACAGAGGTCTCGCTCACGGGCTCCAGTTACATCGCAGGCGATCTCCTTTCGGACATTTGTAGAGCATAGTCTGGAGCTACCGTGTCGATCATCCATCAACATCCAATACCATTGTCGCAGAGAGAGGTCAGGTGACAACTTCACGGGAGGCAGCATGACTGAATTCAAGGAACGTAGATCAAAAACATGTTGAAGTCTATCTTGGCACGATGTGCCCCCTTTGGGACCCAGTTTATCCTCGTGGATGAGCTGCAGAGCCTGTGCTGTTCGTCGCGGGGTATTCAACACCTGCCAAAGTGACCTCAGACATGCTTCTCTAGGCCAAGTGTGCGGGAATTTGTCCTTGATTATGCACAAATCGACGTACGACACTTTCCTCGCTTGCAAGGGGAAATCTGCAAGGTTCACTCCAGCTGAAGAAGGGGTAGCAACGGACGCACCGACATCTGAGTACGGGCAGCATGGGCCAAAATGAAGACACAGCCGGTGCGAATAACCATGGAGCAAATCCAATACGACGTCAATTTTATACATGCTAAGGCAAGGATATAAGGTAGTATCTGCACCCAGTTCTGCATCTCATTTGCCCTGCAGTCTTTTTTTACATCCTTCGATTGATACCTCCTTTGTCCATTTATTGAATCATGCTCCTTGCTTCGTTCTCTGTTGTATTGGGCAGCCTGTTGGGCGCTGCCACGGCAACGACCGTGTCTCTCAGCGTTGGAAGTAGTGGTGGAAGTGCTGTCTCGCCTCTCCAGTATGGCCTAATGTTTGAGGTTAGACAACTTCGCCTATGTTATGACTGATCGTCTACTGATCCGATACTAGGACATCAATCACAGCGGTGATGGTGGCATCTATGCTGAACTTGTTCAAAATCGAGCTTTCCAAGGAGCAACAACGGTCTCCCCGTTTACCGCAGTAGGGTCCGCGACGCTGAGCTTAACGAACACCACTGTTCCTCTGTCCTCAGCATTACCACAGTCCATGGAAGTTACATCAACTGGTAAAAACGGAACTGTCGGATTTGCTAACTCCGGTTGGTGGGGCATCGAGGTCAAACCCCAGACTTATACCGGCACTTTTTACGTCTATGGAGCTTATTCTGGTGGCTTTACAGCAGCATTGGTCTCCGACACAAATGGCCAGACTTTCGCGACCGCCAATATCAACAAGTCTTCTGTGGCGAATGCTTGGACGCAATTCAACTATACCCTCACGCCCACTGACACTGCTCCTGACGTAAACAATAGTCTTCAAATAACTTTCGACGCCAGCAAGGCGTCCGGATCCCTCAACTTCAATTTCATCAGCCTCTTCCCTCCTACTTACAAAGACCGACCCAATGGCATGCGGATCGACCTCATGGAGGCTCTAGCCGGTCTAAATCCGTCCTTTCTCAGGATGCCCGGAGGAAACAACCTCGAAGGTAACCCCACTGACGGCTCCATAAGATGGACTTGGAATGCCACCATTGGTCCCCTCATTGACCGCCCGGGCCGCCTTGGTGATTGGGGCTATGAGAACACAGATGGTCTCGGCCTCGTTGAATATCTCTACTGGTGCATTGACCTCGGGATGGAACCCATCCTCGCCGTTTGGGACGGTCTCTACCTCGACGGTACCATCATCCCTGAGTCAGAAATCGACATTTATGTCCAAGATGCCCTGAACGAGCTGGAGTTCATCATGGGCGACTCCTCAACCACCTACGGTGCCCTGCGTGTCTCCCTCGGCTACGGCAGCGAGCCTATTTACAACATCAAATACGTCGAAGTCGGTAACGAAGACGACATCGTTAGCACCGAAAGCCTGGAAACTTACCAACAATATCGCTGGGACGCATTCTACGACGCCATCCACGCGGCATACCCAGACATCATCGTCATTGCCTCAACCATCGAAGTCACCTATCCTTCTGGTAACACATCGTACGGAGACTACCACCTGTACACTCGACCCGATGATTTCGTCAACAATTTCGACCAATTCGACAATTCATCTACCGTTCATAAAACTCTTATCGGCGAATACGCAAGTGTTCAACCTAATCTCCAGGGTGAAACTGGAACCGACTGGTCAACTGGAAGAATGCCCTACCCATTCTGGGTCGGCACAGTCGCCGAATCCATCTATCTACTCGGAGCGGAACGAAACGCAGCAGCGATCCTCGGTGCATCGTATGCCCCCACGCTCCAAAACTTAGACTCATACGAATGGACTCCCGACCTGATATCCTTCGATGCCGATACCGACGACACCACGCTCTCCACGTCCTGGCACATGATCTCCCTCTTCTCCAACACACGTATCGCCGAAGTCCTTCCCACCAGCAGCACTTCATACAACACAAGCTACGGCCCCGCATACTGGGTTGCAGGCACCTCCGCCTCATCATCCGGCTCCTATGTTTTCAAAACCTCGGTCTATAATTCCACGGGAGATGTAAACTATTCCGTATCCTTCCCTAGCACCTCATCCGGAGCGACTGCGAATTTAACCGTCCTTACCGCGCCGGATCCATACAGTGAGAATACCGTCGGAACTAATGTCGTCATCACGACCAGTAATACTGTCACAGCTAGTGGGAATGGATCATTCGCATTCAGTGTTCCAAATTATGGAATTGCGCTCTTGGTTGTCGAGTAAGTGGGCGTGTTAGTACGTGAGTAGCATCTGGATACATCAGAATAAGGCATTTTGGACATGAATCTAAAGGTCCTTATAAGCAAATCCCTAATACAGTGTAATACTTGTTGTGATTTCAAAGCCTTACGCGAATAGTTAATTGCAAAAAAAAGACCTAGAATTTGAATGACCACCATCATCATCGTCATCGTCATCATTGAAAATTTGCTCCCTATGCCTATGAATGTTAGCTGGCATGGGTGGGTGGTTGTCTGAATATACAGCATCTTGGTAAAACCTTCACCTGTGCAATTTCATTGTCCCCTATTTATTTCTCCCCGAAAGTTTCTGAAGGCAAATATAAGACAAATCTCAAAAATTGTTTCCATCGGTGCTTCAGATAACACTCATATCTGCTGCGTACATATATAAAGGTTAATAGTATAGATAAGATTAAATAGTGTCTGTATGATTCTGTATGAAGTCCCATAGAAACTTGTGTCTGCTTGTTCATACCGACGATTCTCTTCAGGGTTTTTATGACACATGTATAACTAATGTTGCACGAAATATTATGAATGGCTAAGAGATTTCTCTTGAGCTTGAGTTATGTGACATCATGGGGGAACAAGTTCTAGGGATTTTATATGACCCTAGATCTATTGATGTATACATAATAGTATGATGTGTGTATTCGTGAGCCAAATTTGGTCAGGAGCCAAGGCCACAAAGTCAAGCGAAGGTAAACTTAACGCCACACAAAATGAAAAGCCTTGATTTGTAGACCGACAGAGCCAGTCAAGGATGCACGATGGGAATAAGGTATCCTTGCTTGATAACATGAAATCGGGAATCCAGAACCGGGATAGCATGGGCCAGAACATGACTTAGCTTGAAATCAAATGTTGCAGCGATACAAACAATTCATAACAATAGGATGATCATCCTTATCAATACAGCCCTGAAACGCAGCAATAAAGCAATAAACCCGCTCATCGATACCTCTCCAGCAATGATGCAGCCTTTCAGTTCCTTCATCTGTTTGCTCTCTCACCCTTCCTTGACGCCTTATTCTGTGGCATGACTGGCGGATCATACTTGAATTCCCTCAGACGCTTTTGGATATCCTCATCGCAACCACGTACGCCAATGTTCTCCAATATCTCCGCTTGCATCAAGAGTCTCTCGGCCTTTGTCAGCTGTGCTTGATTCGGACCAGCTGTATAGGAAGATTGAGAAACACTGGCACCCGCCGAGCCTTCTGCTCCCCATCGATTGGACACTTCCCCAGTCACATTTCGTTCTTCTTGCTCAGCCCACTCTGCTTGAAGCTTGAGATCTGCAATTTTCTTTTTTAGCGCATCTTCTCTCATTCTCTTCCATTCCATCTGCTCGGCCACGGTCATCACCGGTTCGTAATATTCTGGAGCCTGCCCTGGCTCGTAAGCTTCAGGAGGAAGTCGCAACGGTGGCAATGTTACCGAAGAAAACGAATCCGTCGCCCCTGATGAGCTTTCGACAGGCCGACATGTGCCTTCGTGGCCATCATCACTACCACTTGCGCCAGAACATCGGGGACAAAGACTGAAGGAAAGACCGCTATAGATTCGTTTGGGGACGCACAGCGAGATACCGGTTACCGGTGTTGGGCAGTGGTGATGGTGATCGAGGACCGAGTCGCGTTCGCAATCGCATTCAAAGACTTGATAGTATTGAATACATGTCGGCGGTGACATTGTGGTAACTGAATTCTCCAGACTCGAAGTGTTGTACAGACGGCAAGGCTTGGTGAGGCTAACGCCAGAGACCAGGGGAAGAAAAGCAAATGTCTTTATATCCTAACAGTACGGCACAAGAAAGCCTTCGTTGGCTGGATCTTGTACTTCCATCTCTGTATACCTCCAAGTCATGCTATCCAAATGGGGAACTTGAGCAGCAGCACGGGTAGCAAGAAACGAGGCAGCTCTCATGGTGGCACGACACTTTACTCAAACATCGCACGGCGGCGATATTCAGAAAGGAGCACAAGGTCCTCGCTTCCGTCCATCTGGGAATCAATTGAGGACCTGCCAAGTCGCGATATCCACGTAGAGGCCGGATGTCTCCTGTGGGTTGATACCTAATCCTGTGTGGATACTGTACAACATGTTGGAGTGAAATTCCTGACAACACCATTCGGGTTATACGGCATACATGGTCGACGGGTCCTTTGACTCTACAGCTACGTGCTACATGACAGGCCACCTTGATATCAATACTAGCACAAAATCAAAGCCATCTGTCATGTTTCACTTTTGACAGGTATTGGACTTCACCGCACTTTCCTTGTGATGTATCCCGGAAGTGTTGTCGTACAGGTTGAATGCTACCTGGGCGTCGTTGAGTCGTTCTGTCTCCCATGTTTTTGATTGGAGGAAGGAAACTCAAGGACGTTTCTAAATATTCACTCGGATCGATCTTAGCTTTCCTAGTTTCTGACCTTTCAATAAGGTGATTGGCTCATGTTTCAACTATGTTCCCCCTTCATATATTTCCTTGGATTTCGAAAATGAATCATGCAGGCTTGCTTTCAAGTCACGCGTTCGAGTCTGTGCAACATTGCACCAACTTTCTAAAGTCTCTACCCTACCATCTGAGAATGCATCGCAGGGGGTGCGTCAGCATTTATCTTTCCGCCTGTGTGACGGGTCCGAGCCATTCCATGTCTTATCTACCCCCCAGACAGGTTATCACAACACCTTTGGTATACGACTGTGCATAGATATATATGAGCCAATCTCAACCATGCCCTCGAACAAGTCAAAAGAGAGCCAGTCCATCTCCCCTACAATGGAGTGTCCATCTCCTTATTGAATTTGTCATATTTCCCTGTGTTATCAAGCTATCTTCCATTACTCCGCTCCGCCAATACAACGTAACCCATCTCTGATCCCAATTGCTTCCTCACCAAAAAAAGGTCCCTCACCACCTGCCAGCGGGCTTCCAGTTCCTATGCCTCCTTTTTCAACTGATGCTAAGCACCCCCCTCCCCTATCCACTATCATTACCCGCCATCTAATACTCTCAATACTCTTTTCAAAACCCCTTCCTTTTCCTCTCGTTATTGTGCCACAGATTTAACGTAACACACAACTTTAAGCCACCGTGCAACCGTTTCAAAATTTCCCCTTACATGGCTTTCTGGTCATGGGACTTCTGATCCTGCAGCAGGGATATCAGGGAACCCAAAGTTCCGAGAGCAATAAATTTGCTGGGATTGATGAGGAATGTATCAGCGGTGGTGTAAGAGTTTGGAATCATGTGAATGATATGAGTTGTACTACGCTCGTCGGGCTATTTTATTGGTCTATTTTTGATCGGTATTATTATATCTGCGGTGCTTTAATATAAGGTATACGTTAGGCTATAGGAGTAGTATAAGATAGGAACATTTGCTGAAATGGAACAGGAGTTTGGAACTCTCAGAACAAATGTTTGGCAGGAAGATATGTTAGTTAGAAAATGGCTGAAAATGTCGATATAAGAAGACCTTTTAACAACGATCCCAACCATTCAAGTACTCAAGGATTCCCCCCCCCCTTTTTTTTTTATATAGAATTTTATTCTATTTTATTCTTTCTCGAAAGTGCAATCCATCCCGTCCAATCAATGAGTGAACTTCAATTTCTCCCACTTCATCAACACCCCACAAACGATCAACATCGCACCACAAGCAATGACCTGAATGTAAACCTTATCGATCGCATGCGTGATAGCCCTGACGGCCGCTTCTCTGACCTCTTGATCACCGCTCTGCAGCACAGCGGACTTCGTGCCTGCGATTGCATCGCGGATCTGGGCTTCGGTGAAGCCTTTGCCGGCGAGAGCATTGGAAAGATTCTGAAAGGCAGAGGATTGGAAGATTTGACCGGAGACGCAGAGGGCGATGGCGACGGATCCGATTTGTGCGATGTTCATGAAACCGACGGAGTAGTTGATTTCGGACATGTCTGGGGAGAGAGAAAGAAGGGAGGATCGGTTAGAAGGGAGGGGTTTTTTTATGGTGAATGGATCATGGATGGGAGAAAGAGAGAGAGAGAGAGAGAGAAATAAAACTTACTTCGGGCTTTGGCTGCGGCTAGGGCATATCCTCCTTGTCCGGAGAGACCGACGCCGATGGCGAGGATTACAGAGAATCCATATACTCGGGAGGTTGGTGTGTCGGGTTCAACGATGTGCATGACACAGCCTCCAACGACGATAAAGATGCCGCTCAGGATATACCAGAAGCTGTAATATCCAATGACAGGTAACAGGCCCCCTTGCAGCATGATGAAGGAGACGGCAACAACAATCGCAGGTAGCTAGATTGGAGGAAGAAGCATGGTTAGTATAATCAAGTCAAAGGACTGGTGATGGTTGTATCGAATTCGGGGGGAGCCTTACCAGTCTAACAGCTGCTTTGATAGCCGAATCTGAGTGAGCAAATTGAAAGTAGAGAGGCAGGTAGTAAACCAAGACGAAGAAACAGGTACCACCTCCAGCCATGGTGATGTAGAACAAAACCATAGACCTTCTCTTCAAGAACCATACCGGAAATATCTGTTCATCTCGCGTCGTGAATAGCGCGTAAGCTTGCTGAACGCAGAACGAGATAAGAAGGATACCAAATACAACCATCATAGCGATCCATCGTCCATCGTCCCAGTCCCATTGGTTTCCAGCCAGACTGAAAGCTAGGATGAAAGTCACAAACACTCCGGCGATCAAGACAGATCCGACCCAGTCCATCTTTTTGAACCTTTCTTTGAGCGAGAGATCAGGTCGTGGATCGTACGGGGGCATGCAGAAGAGGTTGGCTGGCCCGATGAGAGCAAAAAGGCAAACATTGATATAGAATGCCCATCTCCAGCTGGCGCTGGACGAGGCAAAGCCACCTCCTATAACAGGCCCAAGCACTGTTCCAACTGCCCAGACCAACCCGATGAAAGCTGTGTAGATAGAGCGTTCTTTTGCTGTCGTGTAGACGGTCACAAAATTCAGTCCACCAAGATAGATGCCACCTGAATTTACTATCGTCAGAAAGATGAAGATGTGACCGGATACGAGGAACACTCACTTCCACCAATACCGGCAATGACACGACCCCAGATCAAAGCATCCATGCTCGGTGCTGCACCGCAGACCGTGCTCCCGACTTCAAAGATGACCAAAGATATAAGAAATAGCGTCTTCTGATTGAACTTTCCAAACGCCATCCCAATAGGGAGGATGGTTCCGGCAGATCCCAGCGGGAACCCAACGCCGACCCAGGCAATCTTGCTGATTTCACCCAAACTCTCATAGATCGATGCCTGCACATCAGCAGCAATTGTCGTGTCTAAGCCGTAAAGGAAAGCACAGCAAAGCATAGACGAAAGTGCTGTCCAGAAGATCCATGGTTTTGGTTTTGGTGCTAGCGTCCTGTTCGCGTCTTCTTCTTCGACTGCTATCGCTTTTTCGTCGGCGACTGCATTGTCGTTGTCTGTGTTGACTGAACGACCGGGACTTGGGGTTCGAGTTTGAGGATCACTTTCGCCCGGTACGGTCAGTGTATTATTGTTGTTGCTTTCCATTGTCGTTGGCTTTTCGGGGTCATTAGAGATGGGTTGTAATTCAGGGGCGTTAGAAATCTCGGTACCAAGTAGACGGGTTGACAAGAGAAAAATGAGATTTCCCAGAGGGCTTTTGAACTATGGAATTGCCAATGAAGAAACGACTATAAAACATCTCCATTGAGGATAGACACGAGGTGCTCATGCGTCCTATATAGCAGGCTGGCAAAGACGGGTTAGTCACATACGTAGTATTCGATATCTGACCTAAGGCGGATGTTACGCCTACTATCTTCTTACGACATCCCTCGGGCTGAACATAGAGATGACCATACTCCCAAAAGCCCTATAGCCCTGAGTGTGTCATCATTCGAGAGTCAGCAAAAGCTAGATAACTCGCCTTGTGGTAAGCCGGAGCCAAGATCCTCCGGCTTATACGAGCTAGAGATTGGGTGTCAATCATCCCTCTTGGTGTTGAGGTTGTCTATTGGCATAAACATGCCAGAAAACAGATAACATGATCACGCATTCGGAGCCAACAAAGGGTCGAGAGCAGTCAGAACGAGATTGTCAAGTACCTGATTAGGGTGGCATGCTGACGTGATACAGATTCCTTTGAGAGAGACACGGCTGGGATGGCATATATGCAAGCATCCTAATTCCGCTATGTCCAGGACAACGAAGTCAATCTTGGCTACCGAGATACGCGAGATTTGAGGAGCCGCCTGCCTTTTGATCACTGCCTTGATTGAGTATTCGTATTCCATTGCTGGATTTCCTGTTTTGTCAGCACCCAGACTTTTAAGACGGCTACTTGTAAGACCTCGGTGTCCCGGGAAAAGCTAATGCCCGAGAGGAATCCAAGCTGTCGTTTACATACTGGCGCCACCTTCAGGTAATTAGGATTACGGATTGTGTTGTGATTGCTTCAATCAGAAACATATTTTTATTAAGGATTCAGCGCTTGGAAGATTAGACGGGATGGTCACTGATACACCTACAGCATCTCATCAGGACCCAATTCCGGTCGAGGTAGCATTGAATAGTAAAAGTTCATTGATTGTGCCATCACCCCGGTAAACTACTCGCAAACACCGAACAAACTACCTATCTATGTGTATGTACTTAATTTGCCTTCGAAGGCTTTAAACTCCGTTGCTAATTCAGAAAGCCCCTGTGGTTCGAATATCATGATTGACCGAGCAACCTGACAGAACAGACCGCAAATCGCCTTGATGAAACGGTTCATTGAGAAAAGCATAGAACACATCAGTGAGCTTCGCTTGTGATCCTTCTCGAGACACTGCACATGCCTTCAAGGTGGATTGGCCAGGGATAGATGACAAATGCTGCCCAATCAATATCGCTGCTGTGGGACAACGCTGTACCGAATATCTTGTGCACCGTCGAGACTGATTTGAGTTTGGTTCGGCTGAACTTGGTAATAGCTCCCACTAGAGGTAGGTTGGTTCATTGTGTATTGTGCTTGGTCCACCGGAACATACTCACGCGGAACCTGTACCCGGTCATTTGGAAACACGCTGACTGCTCTATCTGACGGCCGTACGCTTTGAAATCGTTGGAACATACGTTCTTGACCATAGGGCTCCGCTGGCCGTATATTTGACATTCGTACATATTCCTCCCGTGGTTGATGGCGGTCTTCGACATAGACAGACTGGTGGCGCGGCTGTTGATAGTCTATGACTTGTACAGCGCCGCTACGCTGAGGTTCTTGGGGCGCATAAATAACTCGTTCATAACCTTCAGGCCGAGGAGCGACACTAGCCCTGGTGGAGAATTGTGGAGGCGGCATGTCTTGTACATACCTAACCTCACGTTGCGGAGGCTCAAATACAGTACTCGCTCTGGTATACTGAGGCGGACCAGTTTCATATGGGTCTCGCATAATTGGTCTGGTGGCAGGAGCCATAGAAACTTCACGTAGAGGTGCAGTATTTTCGTAATACCGATTTCCTGCTTCGTCCACTATGATACGCCGTTGAGGTTGTTGTGGTGGCGGGGGCGGCGCAGGCATCAGGGAAGCTCTATTTGTAGGATGATCCATAACATGCTGCTCGCGGTAAGTTGGTGATGTTGATGCTGGGACGGGATCAGCTCGTACATATTGAGCAGTTGTTTGTGCTGCAGGTCCCTCGTACATGACACTTCCTCCTCGGGGGGCAGGTCGGTCTATAATGGCATAAGACTGCGCCCGCGTGTACTGAGAATCCGCATAGGGAACAGCTTGTGCATACTCCGGTTGGTGCCCTGCTTGCATATGCTGCAAACTGGCCACTCTCCTGAGATCTTGGTTATCTCTCGCGACCTCTCGATAGATCGGCCGAGAGACAGATCGAACAGAAGCAAGTTGACCTGTGGGAGAATCAACAGCGTAGACAGGACGTTGTGGATGTTCCTGGGCTCGTTCAGTAGGTACGTATCGGGTTTCTACAGGCGGCTCGGCGTCTATGTATATAGGTCGATCGGAACGTGGAGCACCGGTGCCGAGCGGGGGAACATCGTGAAATGGCGGTGGCGAGACGGGCTCATCCTTAATTGGCGGCCCCGGCGAGTGTGCGCCTCGTTTATTGCGGCCTTTTCTACCATCTTGAACTTTCCTACGCTTACGTGGCAGCGTCAGAGCCTCCGGGCTTGTTCGATCAGATTCCACGCCGCCATTTTGGCGGGTGCGTCGAGTCTGCGAGAAAAAGTTATGCTTAGTCTTCACGAAATCGTTGAGGAAAGAAAGGCGGCTGGGCAGGGCAGCCCTGGAATTTGAGAGGGTATTCCTTACGGTCCTAGTATCTGATGTGGGAGACTCTCTTCGGGTGTACTGTTCATAAATTCGACCACTAGATCTTCTCTTGTGGCCCGTTTTGTGCGAAGCAGGGGCGGAAGTCGCCAAGGATGGTTCCGCCGCTTCGGGAGGTGAGTATTCAGGTTCATCGTCGAGATCATCATAAGGTACAGCCTGGGCATCAGGGGGGGAGTACCGATCGGAAGGATCTTGAGGCTGTTGATATGCGTGATTGTATCCACGAGAATCACGTCGACTCAAAGCTTGCGGCTTCGAAGCGCGTTTGGCAGCCTGTTGAACGTCATCAGATACGTCTTGCGATTGGATTTCACCTTCGTCATCAAGATCAATGGTTTCCACGTGCGCTTTACGCTGCTTCCGACGCGACTGTTTGTCTTCGCCTTCCTCTGGCGTCGAGTCAGGAGCGCGACTAGAATAGAATGAATTCTCGTCGAAGGAGTCGCTGGCTGATGCATTTGCATTTGCATTTGCATTTGCTTCTTGTATCTCACTCAACGTGATGGGTTTCACAAATTCTAAAGCTTGCTCAAAAACCTCAGTAACGTCAAAGTCCGGTTTCGACTCGGCCACCCCAGGCTTTGTTCTTGCTTCATTTCTCTTTTGTTCTGCCTGTTCGCGTAAAGTTTTTTCTAATCGCTGTCGTTGTAATTGTATTTCTGCTCTTACGAGTTCATCCGACTTGGTGAGAAAAATTGGATCAAGGCCAGATGGAGCGGATGTGCTAAATGTTGAGCCTTTCGTAGAAATACCATTCGTCCGGGGTTGCACGTCTGCAACATCACCTGTAGGCTTACTCAAATTCAAACCAGGAACCTTTGGCTCTGGAACAGAGGTAGAGGTTTGTGTAGGAATCGACCACTGCACAGGTACAGGAAGTTGCGATAAATCAGGGGGAAGGTCGCTAGTGGAGCTTGCAGATACTTTAAATCTTGGATGAACACCTGCGAAGATCTCATCGTGCAATTTGAGGATTTTCTGGTATTCAGTCACCTCATCCGCTGCTCGACGAAGACCGTTAGCTTGTGTCGAGTTACTGGCGACAGCCGCCATGGCCGCAGTTGCACAATGGCGAGCAGCAATTCTCTACCGCTCAATGAATCCAGCAAAGCTGTGCACAACCTATCAGACAGTTATCTGCGATGGCGCTGCCATTGCAGGGACTGCTACACGTAGCTGTTGTGCAAGAATGATGAGGTTGACAAGATGGATTGTGGACAAAAAGAATCCAAGTTGCGAAAAAGATGCAGCTGCGCTGTCCTCTTAAAATCGGGGGCAGGTGCTGCAGTTGCGGCCACTAAGACCGCGTCGGGAAATCGGTTCTCCGCTCGAATTTTCGAGTCACTCAAAACAACTCTGATTCATCCACCGAGTCATCGCCTCGTTATGGACCATATGCTTTACTGGTGGCAAGAGCCTCTTGATACTATCTTTTTGAATCAACACACATAGTATAGACAATTCCATACCAGGTTTGCAATCGGTTTTCATCTTCTTCAATTTGTGCATTTCCTTTAATATCAGGCTCTGTTCCTCTCTGTGCTTCATCCGGTCTTTCGAACTTTCAGGATGACGATAACACCCAATGAATCCCAGGATGGCCGGGTTGTGTTCTTCTTCGATATTGATAACTGCCTCTATTCGAAGAGCAAGAAAGTTTTCCAATTGATGCAGGAGCTTATCGATTCGTTTTTCGTTCGACATCTGGCCTTGTCCGCGGAAGACGCCTTGATGCTGCACCACAAGTATTACAAGGAGTACGGTCTAGCCATTGAAGGACTTGCACGTCATCATAAGATCAGTCCATTAGAATTTAACCGGGAGGTCGACGATGCGTTACCCCTGGACGAGGTTCTTCATCCAGATCTAGAATTGAGACAATTCCTCGAGAATTTTGATCGAACAAAGGTGAAACTTTGGCTATTCACGAATGCCCACATAACGCACGGTTCGAGAGTTGTCAAATTACTCGGTATCGATGATTTGTTCGAAGGCATCACCTACTGCGACTATGCAGCGGAGACATTACTCTGCAAACCCGCAGCTGAAATGTTTGAGAAAGCTGAAAAAGAAGCAAAAGCTCCAAGCTCTTCACAATGCTTCTTTGTGGGTCAGTACATTCACATATTCCTTACATTACTGAAATTCTAACTGACCATCCTCAAGACGATTCAGCATTGAATTGTAAACATGCCCAACAACGCGGATGGGAGACTGCCCATTTAGTTGAAAAGGGTGAGCCTCAACCTGCCGCAAAGGCTTCGAAATATCAAATCAGCCACTTGAGCGAGCTTCGTGGTCTTTTCCCACAGCTCTTCAAGGCAGAAACATAGAGAATCGTTTCGGACTTGAGACCCGAACATGACTGTCCAATCGCCTGCATCACAAAGGCCTCATCTTGGCCTCCTTTGCGGACCACTAACGACGTCACAAGTCAAAAGCGTCACTCATGAGCAAAGCTGCATATATCGAACCCAATTGTTTGCTTCATCAGCAATCAGACAAACACGAGAGAAAATTCACTTGTCGCCTCTCGCAACACATTGTCCTACATATTCGTCATACATATCTATCACGATCCACGCAGCTGCAACAAACCATCTCAGTGGGAAACAGAATCGCAGATATATAGACCTTTAATGCACATAGAAAAATGTTAGACTACAAGAATAGACTCAAGATATCATCTCATAGAAATCCACAAGGAATTCCTTTCCTTATTCCTCGTTTGGCTTTGTGTTCTTTTGACGTGTGTGGGTAGCACCCAACTACTCTATGTATAGAGCATGTAAGGCGTAGTGAAGCAGGAGAGTAAATGGATAGGAGTGTATGTTTAGTTTGAGGACTGATAATCCTGTGATTACTTTATGTCACTGCGCGAATACTACCTGAGGTAGGGAATAATAAGTGATAGTGTTAGCGGTAAGGAAAGGAAAGAAAGGTTGTATAATAGACATGAAGAATCTTGTCTATCATTGTTTTTAATTTCTATTCAATATCATGAACTTGCCAAGGCCGAGGGTCTGGCGTGATAGCCATGCCGCAGCAGTCTGTCCCGATGAACTGCTCGTAGATATTGAAGGTCTTTCATGAAAGGTATATAGCGTGGGTGCATGATCTCCGTTAGACTCGTCTAAGACTACGGTGCTAAATTATGGAGATGTTCTAGGGCCCCGCTGACTTCTCAAGCTCTGTTGCACTTTTGAGCAATGCATATGATGATGCATATCATGCTGTATCATTAGTTAGATCGTAGATGCAAGACACATGTTCCCCGTCATACCACAAGCGCATTTAGGCGACCTTGGCTGCATATTTTGTCTTTGCCTCATCGAAGAGGCTACTCTTCTCTTCCAAATCCTTCAGGAGTGCATGTTCCGAGCCTGCGGTCTTTAACCTTTCTATCAAAGCCTCTGTCTCTGATAACTTGTTCCCTTGAAGGCTGGCTAATACTATGCTGTTCGCAATGGCCTCTGGATCAGCCTCGGCAGACGCCAGAACTTGTTGCAAGGCTGCTTCAGCTTCAGGTAGACGTCCAAGATGGATTTCAGAGACAGCTTGTCCAATCAGGGCAGTAGTTGAAGAAGTTGAAGGGGCCGATGCCAGTTCTTCGTAAACGTAAAACGTGGACTGGTATTTCTCGCCGCCCTGCGGAAATTGAATTAGCATAAGTGAAATTCGAGATATCTTTCATATCTCCAAGGTCTCCAGCATCGAGTTCACAAGAGACCGAATGTGTACAAGCAGGAAACAACAGGAAAAAGACATACCACTCTCAGGCCAACCCATGCCTCGGCCAAGTTAATGACTAGATTATCCTGTGCCCATCTCTTTGCAGCCTGTACCTCTTTTAGGGCCAGGTCCGTTCGATTCTGTATCAGATGTATCTGAACAATCAATGCTACGGCCTCGAGATTGCCTTGGTGTTTATTCAATAGGTTCAAAGCTTCGTCGTACTTCTCATTGGCGGCGAGGACCGTGCCACAGCAGACTTGTACGGTGGCATTCTCTGGGTAGTTTTCTGCCAATTCTTCTGCCGCAGATAGTGCACTAGATGTTTGACCAGGAAGCGAGGATTGGGCGAGTGCCTTCACAGCCGTGGCTTCAGGAGAGGAATCGGATTCCTTCAGCACTGAGGCGGCATCTCCCGACGCAATGCGTGCGCGCAACTTTAATATCGAGGCTGCTGTTTTGCTCTCGTCTGAAAATGCGGAGGTATCGAACTCGATGACCGTCGTGTACTGTGATTGGTAAAAGGCGGTTAGGATGTTGATGAGCTCTGGTATAGCAATGTCAGCAGGGAATCCACTAAGTGCTCGCGAACACCCAGCTTACCTCCTTCTCCCGAGAATGGATCCATGATGTCGCTGGTAAGACCGGTCTATCGTTTATATCAAGAGTTGAGGATCCGTTGCTTCACGTCCTCTAAAGGCGGGTATGCTGTGGTCGGTCTGTCCCCAACTCGAACATCTTGTGGAGAAGGGATTATTGTAGGTGGGGAAGCATTGTGGTGACAACTACATATTGTGTCCTCAAAGTGCAGAGGTAATTACAATATTGTTACACGGCGAATATGTGCGCCTTTACATATCAAACCACCTACAACAATTGCCTTCGCCCTTTACTGCGGCAATCTAGAGTGTTGATTTTGACCAAATGTGGAAGATGCATGAAATATACTATACTAATTCCGGGGCTGACCAGCAAGGTATGTTACACGTTTCCGAGACTTTGTTAATGCTTAACTGTGTCTTGTTGATCAAGAATGACTTGGAGCTCTTTGAAATTGTATGCGGTTGCTGTGAAAGATGTAGGGACCTCTATCAGGTAGTCATATATGTGGTCCAGAAAGAAGCTGAAGGTCAATTCTACAATAGGAGATTGTTCCAACACGGATGGCGCACATTGTCCACATATTGCCGACACCCAGTCGCAAATTCTAATGCAAGCAGAGATGGGACGGGCAATAGAAAAGTCAAAGCCTTCATGGGGAGTAGAAAGAAAGTCCGGCATGGGAGTGCAGAAAATGGCAAGCTTCGCTTATTGGCGGTACTCTGAGTAAACAGCTGCAATATGTAGAAGATCAGCGATGTTGGGTGCTATAGTATGTACAACGGAACACTACCATGGCTCCAATCCTTTGAGCCCGAAGGATCGAGTGGCCCGGTGCGACCTGCATCGGGGACTTGCAGACCCTCAAACAGGTAAAGGAGGCGAAGGAACAGCCGAGTGAATTCTTCGAGGTTCAGAATGACACTCCTCCGGGTAACTTGACGCTGCAAACCTCACGGAGGAAGATAAATAGCAAAACGACAGGACAGATATTGTCCAATATGATAAAATAGCTCTTCACAATTATTTCGCTGGATTTATTATCAAAGCAGCCGCCCTCATCCAAGTGGATGATTGGTTGGGGTCCAATATAAATGCGACATGAGGGAGCTATCGTGCCCCAGGGCAGTCGCTGCGATCTAGCCTGATTGCATCGTACATTCAGGGGTAGATGTTATCTTGGTTAACAGCGTCATGGGCGCAGCCTCCTACATATTGCGACTACGAATCTGGAAAGCTATGATTCAGCCACTGTCGCGTGAGAATGAACAATCGCTGGTTTTGGCTAAGAAGGAAGAAGATAAGTGCAGTGTTGCGACAGAGATCGAGGCGGGTCTTTTGGTGTTGAGCTTTGTACTGTGTAACTTCTCTCGATGTTCTAGTTGACACTAACGACCTTCTAGAAGACTACCACTTCGGTGCAGCCGTTGGATGAAATCGAAGCAAAAGGATGTTGAGTGTCGAAGATGATTGGCGATCAAGTCTGAAAATTCTGAGGATCGACGAGGGGCGAACATCCAATGGTGTGTACGGCTACACACACACTGCTTCCTGTGTGAGAGACCAAAGTGCAGGATAAATCTGTTCAGGGCAGTTAGTTTGTTACAGAACAAACATTCTTCCTTTTCAAATCAACAACAATCTGGACAACACATTGCTTCTCTCTAGTAAACTCGAGCCATTGTTGGAAAGATGCAATTCCGTTCCATCGTGATCTTTCGGATGAGATGTAAACCGATGTCAAATATTGTATTCATCATCGCTGATAGCGGTGGATCTTTGGCTCCAAGCTCAGAACGCTAAGATCAAAGACCCTAGAAGATGCATGGAAGCCACTAAGAAAGTCTGAACTAAAGTTACCCCAGTACTGCGCAAGCTTCAATGGCAAAGCTTTTTCCTGGCAAAAGCTTCTCCTTGCCTCCACACAAACGGCTGGCCGCTTTCGATATCCCTGTCAACATTCAAAATTATACTCGTAGATGTTGGCCTTTAAGGAGTACTCTGGAACCACTACCTGAAAATTCTGCGACGAATGTCGACCTGAAGCCTGATACATTATAATCCATCTGCCAGATTCGACCTTATGCCGCGATGTCGCTGCGTAATCAGAAGTTCTGACAATCATGATAGAGCGCTGTCTGCGACACACATTGCCTTATAGGTGTCAGAATATGTCCTCCTATCCTGATCAGGTCGCTGCTCACGAGATATCGAGCTTGTCGCATTCCAATCGAGATTGTACTTAAACACCAGTCCAAAATGAAAAAGGAAATTATGGCACCAGACCAGCTCCTTGAGGTGGATAGCTTTATGAGGCTTTCCGCAAGTCTGACATGCTATGCGAATCCACCGAAGTAGATACGCAAACGATAATGGAACAAACATTATTCAACAAATTGGCATGCTGACAGAAATGTTGAAATAATAGCCTCGTGTCCAGATTCTGGTTCGTTTACGAGCGCTTGTTTGAGTCCACTTTGGAATAAGAGTTTAATGTCAGATCACACTTTTGTTGAAGGATTTAGTCAAACCTACCAATGAACATACGCCAGCCTATCTCGTGTGTTATCTCTATAGGCTGACTTTTGTTCATTGTTTGCCCTTGAAAACAAACAGTACCAGTAGGCCAATGCGGACCAGTTCCTGCATGCGGCGTGTACAATTTCGATGGATCTCTGTAGATCAGTTGCCTCACCAGAGGAATCTAGTTCGAAATGCAGTTAGTAGTCCGTAAACCAGCTGTTGATCGGTCGCTTACGACGTGCAGGCATCTTGCGTGGTCATTCAAGGAATGGGACCGTCGAGAGATTGAACCCGGAGTATTTTGTGGTCTTCTTGTTGCCATCACCGTTGGATAGATCCAATTCTGAAATGCATGTCAGCCTAACAGCCATCCGAGGTTGACTGTAAATGTCAAGGGAGGCAGCATGAACTAAGGAAGGGATGCAATGGTGTGTTGCTACAGGAGTCAGCAGAGGAATTCTGGATCACATGGTGCAATCAGCCTTGAGTTCTGCCCCCAAAATGCAACACAGCAACGGCTGGAGGGTAAGTTAGATGGCAATGAGGAATTGACGAGTTGACTTTGGCCTTGTTTTGTTTGGGTTTTGTGCGATCAGATTCGAGACATTGGCAGTATTTCATCAATCGAGACCTCGGAGCAACTCTGTTTTAGCCTCCACCCTTACTCACCCCCCTTCTCTTCCACCCCATCTGCAGCCACTGTCATTTTTCTAGTGCGTTGCCTATTCGACACTATTGCTTATTAGAGGATAGGGGGGTTGCATCTCATGCAGCAGGATCGATCCATTGGGAATTCCCCTCTCAGATACCCGGGGGCACATGTACTTCCCATGGGTACGTCTAGGCATCTACCATGACCGACACGACACAGGGTCGGGGGACCATATAGCATAAAACCACATTGACTTCCCCCCCTCCCTTCCGTGTTCACTGTTCGTCAGGTCAGGATCACGTCTCCGATCACACACTGCCGACAAAATCCTTTCTATAGCCGGAGTATCTCATACTTTTCACCATGGCAGAGAAAGGGCCTACCTACGCTTCAGGCGAGTCAGCATCATACGCCGCAGATGAATCCAAGAGTGAGCGCGTGGCATCTATCGCCCATCGGAAGGGGGTGAAGATGGGGGAAGCTGCTGATGCCTATGGCGATATTCAAACCGCCGAGGAATACGGATATGTCACCAGAGGGTACGTTCTCGAGACTTCGCTGTATTCCTCGTTCATTGCGTTGACTGCCTCATGACAGACTCAAATCCCGTCACATTCAATTCATTGCTCTCGGTGGAACCATCGGTACTGGTCTCTTCCTTGGTATCGGCCGTGCCTTTACGCAAGCTGGTCCATTGTCCGTGCTTCTCGGCTATACTTTTACCGGTGTTGCCGTGTTCTCTATGATGCAGTGTTTGGGTGAGATGGCCACATGGTTGCCTCTTCCAGGTGCTATTCCACAATTTTGCGCCCGTTACTGTGATGACGCTCTCGGTTTCGCTGTAGGCTGGAACAACTGGTATTCTTGCTCCATTACTCTTTGTGCCGAAATCGCAGCAGCTTCGTCGATCATTGGCTACTGGAATGGAGCTGCTGATATCAACGTGGCTGCATGGATCTCGATCCTCATCGTTCTTGTCGTCTCCTTGAACATCTTCGCCGTCTCCATCTATGGTGAGGCAGAATTCATCTTTGCAAGTATTAAAATCGTCACAATTGTTGGTCTCTTAATATTGGCCTTCATCATTGATTTGGGCGGCGCCCCTGGTCAAGGTCGTCTTGGATTTCACTACTGGAAGGATCCAGGTGCTATGAAAGCCTACATCGACTCTGGAGACAGCGGCCGTTTCCTCGGTCTCTGGTCTACTCTCGTCAACGCCGCCTTCTCCTACGGTGGTGTTGAGATGGTGGCTGTCGCCGCTGGCGAAGCCGAGAACCCGCGCAAAAACATCCCTAAGGCCGTCCGACGTGTATTCTGGCGTATCCTCTTCTTCTACATCCTCGGCTCCCTTGCCATTGGTGTCCTCATCCCCTACAACGATGAACGCTTGCTGAGCGCCATCGAAGACGACAGCGTTGGTGCCGCTCAATCTCCATGGGTCATTGCCATTGTCCGTGCAGGCATCCCAGTCCTCCCTTCCATCATCAACGCCGTCATTCTGACGTCCGCCTCGTCAGCTGCCAACGCTTTCTTGTACACCGGATCCCGCTACATGTTCGGCTTGGCACAGAACCGCCAAGCTCCTCGCTTCTTGCTCAAGTGTACCAAGACTGGTGTTCCCATCTGGTGCGTTGCCATCACCGCTTCGATTTCGCTCTTGACATACATGTCGTGCTCTTCTGGATCAAGCGCAGCCTTTACTTGGTTTCAGAACTTGACAACCATCTCCACCCTCTTCACCTGGGTCTCTATCCTGACCTGCTACATCCAATTCCGCAAGGCCCTGATCGCCCAAAACGTCGACCGCAACACACTCATCTTCAAGTCCAAGTGGCAACCATACCAAGCCTACGGCGCCCTCATCTTCTTCTCACTCATCATCTTCTTCAACGGTTTCGACGCCATTGCCGGATCTTGGCAATACAAAGATTTCATCACTGATTACATTGGTGTTCCAATCTACTTTGGTCTTTTCTTCTTCTGGAAGATTTTCAAGCGTACGAAGTGGATCAACCCAGCTGATGCAGATATCTACACTGGGAAGAATGCACTAGATGCGGTCGAATGGCCGAACGCCACGCCTACCACTTGGTATGGAAAGGCTTGGGCATGGCTTGCGTGAGACCACGCCCAGAAACTCCCGTACCACGCTGACGGGATGAGAAAACGGCCACTCTACGGCGCTGACACTGTTTCAAAGCCGCATCCAAGAGTTATTTTTAATATAATATAATAGTCTTAGGTAGTAGGTCTTAATTTACTTTACGCCAAAGTTTTAAATTTATATTTTTAATGACTTTAATAGTGACGGTCTAACAGTATATATAAGAGTTTAAAGAGAAGTGTCTTTTAGATAGTGGTTTATGAAATGTTGAATATTTTATTTAGTTTCAGTCGACTAAGATTTATCTATAATACTGTAATACCATTCTCATTTTCAAGTTTACCATTCGAAATTTACTTCTTTTCTTCCTTGGGGGAAAAATAAAACCCTAAGAGATAGATAGATCCCCAACCGCGTCCAAACATGTTTCCTTCCAAGCCAATTCACAGGTCTCCTTCAAGACCTTCGCCGCCCAGACGAAGTCCTCTTCATCCAGATAGATCTGCGCGCTGATTCTGGTCCACAGGTTTCCTTTATATTCGTATACAGGAAGGAAAGTTTTATGATCTGTCAGAAGGAGTTTTTCGATTTTGCGGGAGAGGAAAGTCGCTTTGGAGGTGGGGAGGGGGAAAGGAGGGGTTTGTGAAGTGGTGGACGTGGTGGTCTGGGAAGAAGGGGAGAGGAGGCTGAAGGGGAGTTTGATGTTGGCGAAAGCGCAGTCGCGGAGACGGTCGGGTTCGGGACCATGGTGTTCCATGACTTCGGTGCCGAGGGAGGAGGCGACGATGTCGCCGCCTTTTCGGGCCAGGGTTTTCAGGTACGTGAAGATTTGTTCTTCGCCGCCGCAGACGTCTTGACGGAATGAAGCGGCGTTTGGAAACACGTGATATGGTGTGTTGTCGTCGGTGGCGATGAAGCGGAAAAGCGTGGTGAAGGGGTTGCTATTGGCAGGGAGGTCGAAAGGGCTGCTGATCGTGTTGGTCGTTAGCGGTTCGAAGCCGTGGGACGTAGGGTAGGTGGTTCGGATGAGGTGTTGGTTTCGGCAAGGGACGTGGAAGATGGCTGAGGGCCGGGGGGCATAAAACCATCTGTAGGGAAACGGTCAGTTTGACGCTCTGGATATCAACACTAAAATGGCATATAATGGGCGGATTCCATTCATCTCCACAAATGTGAAAGCGGATGGAGTGGGTATGGAATTATGTGGAAGGTGCATAGGGGGAAACACAGTGGATTATTATCAAAATAGATGATGCTAGTAACGTACTTGTGAGAGTTGCTCACGAAGAAGTCGGCGTCCAATTTTGAGAGGTCAAGCGGAATCTGCCCGATTGCATGAGCGGCATCAAGGCAGCTGTAAATGCCTTCTTCCCGACAGGCCACGGTCAAGAGCTCGAATGGAAATCGAACTCCAGGTACCGAGACAATAGTGTCAAAGACAGCCACTTTGGGCTTCAACCCCTTGCTCCTGGCATCTTTGACAACGTCTCGAAAGTTTTGAACAATTTTTTCAAACGAGCAGGGCAGTTCATAGTCGACTTTGCAGGCTTTCAACCCTGGATTAGTCTCCAGCACGGACAAGATTGTCTTGTTACAGGCTCCGTAGATGGTGTCAAACCAGATGATCGCGTCGTTTGGCTCATAGACCAAATTTCGGAGAACAGTATTCACTCCGGTAGTGGCATTGTGAATAAAGACAAGTTCCGAGGACGGCACATTGACAACAGAAGCCGCGGCCTCACGAGCCTTGTCTAGTAGGTCATAGGCATCATATCTGATATACTCGTCGGGCCTCGCCTCCATACGATCTCGAAGATGACGTTGTTGATCCCGGACCTGTTTAGGCATCGTGCCGAATGACCCTGGAACTACCTGTCAGCGTTGTAAGATTGCATAAGAAAAACTGATGAGCAGACCATGGTTGAGGTTTACGAAATCAGGATCAAATAAAAAGTGTTCCCTCATGGGTTTGCCGAAAGGTGTGGCCGTTTCAACAGAACCCATTCTGATTATATAGGCTCGAACAAGGCTGACTTCAAGAAGAAAATCGCTTTGTCTTTGTTGGCGACAACCGTTTGCCGAGATGTGAGTCTACGTACAGGTCGTCGAGGTGGACAAATTGCTCAAGGCAGGGTCAATGCACCACGAACAGTATCAAGAAATTACTAGGGAGAAAAAAAAGGGAATCACTTCGACGGTTCATTGGGAGGAGGAAATGGGTTTTTAACATATTTGTCCGACATCGCGGGTGAGTCACGGTTGGACAAAATCCAATGCCTCGGATAGCTGCTTATCTGAAAGTCTATCTAAACTACGCGGGAAAAGATAAAGAAAAGCCACGGATCGGTTTATCTACCCACAATAGCCAGAATTCCAAAAGCCATCCCCATTCATATATTAATTATCCTAGAGTAATTGATGAATCGTGCTGATTACTCAGACTTAGAAAGTGTGCAGTGCAAAAAAGCTCCCTTGGCCATCTGCGATTGGCCGATGATAACCGTGTTGAGGGGCAGAGAATCTGGATAGTCTTGGCTAGATTTCCTATTCTGGTCTAGTTCAGACTGTAATTATCGATTGAATATTTTACCGAGGGCGCCCTTTCAGTGACAGGAATACTACTGTACCTAGATACTGTACATAGCACGGGAGTGCCTGAGAAGCTTCACCAAAGGTATAGACATCCGTCATGTCTCCTCAGACTTTGGGACAGAATGTGACAAGTTTGTTAGAACTTCATGTACTGTACCCATATACCCTATGTCAAGGCACAGGAGAAAGATCTTCATTAGGTGCGAACCAAGGTACAAGCTTTTTGGTATGGTCCTATGATTTATACCTCAAGCCCAGCCATCTGAGTCCCTTTAGCTACTATGGATGAGGCTGACCCAAGTTTTATGCAGATGTGGATGCCATAGATATGTACTTTTTCAATACTATATTATAATTGATAACTTTTGGATTTCTGTACTAGATGCAGTCCGATGTTGAATAAGGCCCTGCGCCATCAATGCCAAGGTTGCATGACTCCTTTCACAACTAATGAATGGCCAATTCAATTTTCCTGCTCAAATGCTGGAAGATCCATCCAACTGATCATCCATCTGGCGGCCAACTATATTTCCTGTAGCCAACAGCCTTCAATCATGGCTGTCCGGGCCAAATGTCATCGGCAATACTCCTCACTAATCTCAATTTGTTCTTCATGTCCTCCCAACCCAGCAGGTTTCCTTCTTCGTGACTGGCGAATCCACATTGTGGGCTTACACCAATGCGGTCTAACGCTGCTTCTCTGGTCTGTCCAGATCCTTTGGCGATGATGTCCGCAGCTGCAAAGATGCGTTCTTTCATTTTCACCTTGTCTTCGAGTTCGGGGAATTTGGAGGTAATAACACCGAGAATGACATTCTTGTCGGCGGGAAGGTGGAGGAGAGGTTCGAAACCGCCGGCTCGGGGAGTGTCATATTCGAGGTAGTAGGTGGAAACGTTGAGTCTGGTGAAAAGCTTGACGGCAATGCGATCGTAGCCACCTTCGGAGAAATGGCGGGATCCCATGAAATTGCCTAGATAGGAAATAAATGTCAGCATCCACGTATTGATGAATTACGATAGGTTAACATGGCTATGAGATATCGTAGAAGGAACACAAACCTCGACAGATGTGAAGACCGAAGTGCATCTTGCTGGTATGTTTGGAGATGCAGTCGTTGTAGCACTGGATGTAAGTATCCAGCAATTCCTCCAGGGTCTTGATATTCGACTTGTCGTCATCCCAGCCCTTGATCATTTTCTCGGAACAGAAGTCTACCACAAGTCAGCCTAATTTAGGTCCATCCCAAAGAGGTAACCCACAAGCGAAGTTGGGGTCGTCAATCTGAATGTTGCGCACACCCGCCTCGTATAGAATATCCAACTCGGTCTGATATGCCTTCGCAATGTCCTGGAAGTATTCCTCATCGCTGGCGTAGACGTCTTTGGGGAAAGCATTGCCGTCTTTATAACGCAAATGGTACCACACCGGCGTGATCATGGTCATTTTGATATCACCCCATCGTTCTTTAGGGATTTTCGTCTTCAAGTAGTTGAATTGGCCCACCAAAGTGCTCTCTCCGGTGTGTCTGATCTTCCCAGTGCAAAGACACGACTGTCCTGGCTTGTGACCCTTTTCCAAGAACCCAGCAATGTCTGGCACATATGGGCGAAAGATCTCGATATCGGGATTTCGGATCTCGGTCATCCCCTCCAGCTCTTCAAAGAAACTCCCCCAGAAAACAGCTCGCCTATATTATCTCCTGTTAGCACCTTTGTACGTCTTCCGCTACTTGATTGCGCTCGTCCTCAAAGGTTTCCGTACCTATACTCTCCATCGGAGACCGCCCCGAACCCGCAATCGAGTTGAACCTGGACGATCTTGTCCACCGATTCATCTTCGATTTTCGCGACCTCCTGCTGCGACAGCTCCTTTTTCTCGAACTTCCCATGCGTCTCTAGAAGCTCCTTGGGTCTCAGCAAAGAGCCCAAGTGCTCTGCTCTGAATGGAGGATTTCGATGAGCCATGGTTTTTCGTATTTGTTAAACTTCAATAGTAAATAATTAAGTTTATGTGCAATGAGAGATTGCAGAATGAAAAGCCCCCACCTCCGTCGTATGCGAAAAACAATCCAACCCCGCTCAATTGGATCGTCATCGACGCATTTACCCGTGAGGCAGACATGCACTTTCTGTTGGACGATGGCTTGGCATTATTACCTACCCTTTAATCTTTAGAGAGAGGCACGCCCAGTCATTTTGCATCATTACATCGATTTCACCCTTTTAAAACCTCAATGCTATTTGGGACTGCTTTTGTTGTGAGACTACGGATTACTGAAGATGGTGAGACTAGTATGTATAAGAATAGCGGAACGAGTGTTTGACTCCTTCTGGGCTGAAAAGTTTGGACATTGTCATCTTATGGGTGACCTGCTTTTGGTGGAATATTCCATCTGTTTAATTCAAAGTATTCACAGCTCATATCTCATAGCAAGAACATGAATTGTGCATCTCCAACCAGCCAACCATGCGCACATTTGTTCTTTCTTGTATTTAGGTTTCTTCAAAGCAACAAATCAGCTCATTCAGTCAGCACTGCCATTCGCTTTCATCGCTGGAAGGCACAATAAACCAAGAGTTGTACAATCCCTCCCGCATGTAGGTTGAGAACTGTCCTCTGCATCCATGCCTAGTCGTAGTGAGGTCCACTGGCTGCCTTGCACGGGTCAATGCCATACCCGATGGTGGCCTCTGCAAACTCCTCTGCTCGCCGCAAGGTGAGCAAGAGTTGAGCAGCTCTTTCGATTTCAAAGTAGCGGAACGCAACTTCCTTCTGACCGTTTGTAATTCCTTTGTCGACAAAACATTCAAGCTCTCCTCTGGCCTCTCCGATTCTCTTCAGAGCCATATTGGTATATTCTTGTGGGCAATTCTTGACGACGACAACTCTGGTAACACCCTCAAGTAATTGCTCGCGAAGACGAGAGCTGACGGGCTCGATGTCTGGAGAAATATCTACCATAGCCACGAAACGATTGACAAGTCCACCTGGTGAATTGTGAATGACACCGTTTGCAGTGGCATTGTAATAATGTCTGGCGTCGTCGCCTGCTGTGAAAGTAACAAAGGCACGGGTCCCTCTGACGCGCATACGTTCGACTGCTCCATGGTAGACGAGACAGATTATCATTTGAGCGGTCGCTGTTGATGGAAAGCCAGTGATGATGACAGTCCTCGGCTGAGATCCTGCAGGAAAGTCAGAATGCGAGAGGTGAAAGCTGAGAGACAGACGTGACTTACTCGGTGTACTACGGCCTTCGGGTCGGACCCATTGAGAAAAGTAGAGCTGCTCCTCCGGTTGTTCTGTTCGAGCCATTGTGTGCAACAAAGGACTTGACTCGTTTCTCTCCTCACGCTCGTCGGTGCCCATTTCGCTACCAGCAGAAGGACTTTTCTGAGAATCACTTTGGTTCTGATTCCGTGCTAATGCAGCAGGGGATTGAGAGTTTAAGTTATGTAGACGGGAAACAGGGAGAAGGACAGGCTGTAGTGAACTGTAGTCGGGCTCACATCCTCTCATTCGTTGCTCGGCAGCTTCACGAAATCTTGTCACTGTGTCAGTAATATAATTACGTGGATTTCCACGCCAGACAGGAAGGTGGCCTAGGCCATTTGCGGATGCCTGGGCATCTGATCTAGGAGCTTGATCCAGCTCCAGAAAGGCATCTGGAGTCCTCGTGGTCAGCGTCAGAGAGGTTGAGAGGGCCAAAAGAAGGAAATTCACCATGTAAAGAGGCCGTCGGGGCCAACGACGCATACCCAGCTATAGGGAAATTGGCTGGAGCATGGGGGATGGAAGGGATCCCTGCCTGCTCGAGAAATGTGTTGAGGTGGCCCTCGTCGTCTAAAATAGCGAAAGCACTGTTGCTGGACGACATTGTCGTCCTAGATTAATTACTGCAACAGTTGTTAGCGGGCACCCCCGTCATCGCAACAGATTTGTAGGCGTACGGAATTCAAGATTTGAGGTAGCGATGTTGTTGACGAAAGTAATTGTAAACGATATGAAACGGACGCAAAATTGGTGCGTATAGGAATTGTAAGTGTTCATCAAATGAAGCGTGTACAGCATCAACGACTTGAACCAAAGGCAAGCAGGGCGAGAGAGTAAACAAACTTGTCCAATATCACAAGCATCCGTTCAAAATAGCGTCCTACCGGGTATTGTTATGCCCGTCCTGGCGTTACTCTCTCACAGAACCATCATGGGACCCTTGAAAAATCTGCAAACATCCGGTATGACCAAAGATTTTTTGAAATCACTGGTCCATCCTGTACGAGTTTTCATAGTTTCTGGTGTCCAAAAGTCTTCATTGATATTCTGATGATGGTCATCCGTCCACATTGGTCAAGTGGGGATTGGTATTATTTCATATGGCCTTTGTCCAGGTACAGGTTGTTCCAGCATGACCTGTAGAGCTTGCCTCCCGCAGTAGCCAGCATGGCTAGCTTTCCTCTTCATCTTTGTGAATGACCCCCCAGTTGGAAGGGTATCATCGTAAACCCATACCCTTTCTTCGACCTCGGACCCAGCTGTTGCAGCTCGACGAGGATTGTACCACGGCAAGCCCACGATATGGTTCAGTAGCGAGTGCATACCAGTGTACAATCGTTCAAACCGGCGAGTGAAGCCCAACCAAGACAGTGTCCTTTCATCATAGGCAACGCGAACGTAGGGATTCAGGTAGATGCCACTGTCTTCAGGGTCCGGGCTCTGTATGTCTGCATGGATAAGGCAACATTCAGATGCGTCCCAGAATAAATCCTCCTCTGCACGAAAACGAAAACCCTCAGCAGGAGCTTTTCGGAGGTCCCCCGCCGTGTTGAGTTTGTCAGCGAAGTTGAATTGGAAATACTTGGCGTCGAAGGCAACCATACCTCCCCAGCAGCTCTTGACCATGACTGCATCTTTCTGAGCCAAAACATCCTGTCTGCTTCGACCGCGCCCAGAATCTGTGAACCAGGGGTAGAAAGGAAGGCCCATACTGTACCCTTCGGAATCTCTAGTGGCGAAAGTGTCGTAGAATTTGAAGGGGTTAATAAAATCAACAGCGCATGCGGCGCGGTAGTCCGTCCGTCCTGCATCTGTATCTTGCGCTTTTGTCAAGAAGAGAAGATGTGCGGCTTCGATGGGATCAAAGATAACATCATTGAGATAGAGAATTTTATCAAATTTAATCTCCAAAAGCTCTAAAGGTTTCAGAGCTCGGTTGCGCACTTCAGCCAGGTAAGTAATTCTCTTAACCCGCCTTGTCCCATCTGGTAATGTAAAGTGCAGCAGCGTTGATGGATCGAGATTTTCATCGAAAATCAATTCATGCTGGCATCCAACCTCTTGCCCCATGCTTTCTAGTGCCTCTCTAGCCGTTGTCCCTGCATTGTTCTCGTAGATACTTAAAAACACATTGTCTGGCCCCAGAATGTCTATCAGCCCCAAGACTGCTTTGCTCCAAGGGCCCTGTGCAAGCTCTCCGTCAGGATCAAATATGCTGGCTGCAATGAATATCTTCTCGTTTTGTGGATTTGCTCTTCCTGCAGCATTGGATGCGAGCACCTGCTGCCGCAGAGTATTGTACCTTTCCGGAGGATGTGTGTAGGAAGGTCGTAGGATTGCTGTGAATATCGCCAGGCAAAGAACGGTCAAAAAGGCGCTGTGGGTGAAGAAGCAAATGCGCCTGAATGGACGCCTTCTAGGAAGTCCGACATTTCGGGCAAGCTGTCGCGAACGTTGGGCCGATCCGAAGGTTTTGCGTCTCAAGTACGACAGGATTTCGGCCCAAGCGGACCTTTCGTGCGGCAGATATGCTTCCGATGTTAATGCCCGTGTCTCAGGATCTTCTGCGTCCAGGTCGAAGCTGTCTTTGGATTCAACAGAGTCGCGGCTGCGGAGTTCGTATTCGTCGTCCTGCGCTCGAATTTGAACCATAGCGGTTCTGTAATTGTTTTATGGATGCGCCTTGCTGAGACCCATGTGCAATGAGTGCAATGATCTTATTGAAATCACCCAGACATGAAGACAACAGACCCTCACGAGATCCATGTCAGAACCAAGCCTATCTTGATTTAGGAGAGAAGCTCTATTATTTCTGCGTCTCGTAATTACAGTCTTCCCCACAGGCATCACTGTTTAGGGGGCTGTTGGTGAAATTCAGGGTCCGAGTGCTGTACTCCGAGTTATTGTTCGAGGATTCAGCCCCGCAAGGCTCTTCGCCCAAAAGGGAAAATTGCCAGCACGTGTTAAATGGCTCACGGTCGCCGTACGGAGTATACCTGGATCAATCAGAAATGCATCAGTCTATCAATTGACAATTTGTATACCATAAAAGTGGAATCACTGCATTTGATCGTCTATTATGCGGATAGCCCATACTGGAGCATCAAGAAGTCCATGCTCTAATACTCTGGTTGAGAACTGCTGGACTGACACATCACCTAAGTCGTACTAAACGACGGGCCGTTCTTCTACTGAACGGTGTCGATCGATCGAATACCTTTCCAACCTCACTGAAACCATGCCGCGAGTTCCCCTGTCCCCCACAGCCCCGACAACAACCACCTCTACTTCATCTAATCCCGCTTTCTTTCCGTTCCAATCTGGTTCTAGTCCAGCTCCTAGCACTCAATCCTCGTCTCTGACGAGGGCGCAGCGTACCGCGGAAGCCCGAGCTGCTTTCACAGCTTCATTACGCTCTGCCGGTGCTCATCTCGATTCCGAGCTACAAGCAAGAGCAAAGGGTCTGCACGATACTGCTGCAGCTTTAGAGAAGCAGGAGGAGGACCTTCAGCAGCAAACGAAGGGGCTGAGGGCGGAGAATGAGAAATTGGAGGCTTTCATGAAGGAGCAGAGGCAAGTCTTGTCGGAAATGGGCTTTCAAACGAGGCAACAAGCTGAAGAGCTTCGGGGCTCAAGTGCTGCCGGTAGAGGTACTAGTGATTTCGTGGAAGCCGAAGTTATAGCTCAAAATGCTGAAGACGCCATTGGGGCAATAGATGCTATCAATATCGAAGATCTTGGCGATATTGATACATTTCTCCAAGGGGTTGAGAATGAATTGCTTGTTCTTGAGGAGACTTGTCGGATAGTCGAGGAGGACGGTTCGTTTCAGGACGAGGATAGTACCCACTGGACCGGTCCAACTTTTGACGACCACCTTGAAACCGAAGCTTTACAACAAGATGAATCGTTCCCAGAGCAAGCGATTGGCCCAGTCATCCAAGCTGGATTCGAAGGTGGAGACCATGAACGACCGACGGTCGAACGACATTCACTGCCAGGGCGTGTTCTCCAATTTGAAGTCGATCTCGAAAGCGGTCCGCGGTCAGCTGAAATGCCACCCTAATTACTCGACCAGGTTACAACAATTTCCACGGTACAAGAGCCTTGTCATGAGAAAGAGCAGCCCGTCGTATACGCTCCCATTTCAGACTCCAGGAAACTTGATAGCATCCCAGAAGACATGAACAGCCTGGCCATCGACCCTGAACAGTACCGAGGATAAGATTCTGCACTGCTCGAAACTGATGGTACATGGAAGAGCAGATGATGGAACTGATGAATATAACGCAATTATGATGATTATGACTCTACAAGAAATATGATACGAAGTTTACGACTGATGAGTTGGATGGTTTGATTATTTATCATACTTCTTTGGATATTTGGATCTACGTATCAATGAATGACTCTTAACAATGATCACGACTATCTTTACAACTTTCGATTTAATAATGTTTTCGAAGTGTCCTGCGCTCAACCGATGATTATAACAAGTATCGAAATATCTCGACAGCTGTTGGTCATGAGTGATATACTAGTCAAACTGATTGAGAATCAATGATGTCTCTACCAAACGATCCGTTCATTTTATAGCCAGGGAGCTATTTGCGGCTTACCTGTGTGTCTGCATAGTTGGAATGTAGAGAAATGTGACCTGTTCTACTATTTACAAGCCCGTAACGCTTCGCCAAGCCAATGACATCTTCCTCCACAACGACTGAATTCCTACACTATGATCAAATCATATACCAGAACCCTGCAGGATAATAAAGACCAAATTTGAGGTTACGAATTAATATCGCCGACAAAAGCAATGGGAGACGGCAGTCCAGATCCATTTCCGTGGGAAATCGGAGTTTACGATGCTCACTGCCACCCAACCGATACAGTGGCGTCGTTGCCAACAATTCCCCAAATGAAAGCCCGAGCTCTGACCCTAATGTCAACACGAAGTCAAGACCAAGACCTAGTAGTTGAAGCGGTGTCGAAGCTCAGGCCTTACTCGGGTCCTGAAGAAAAGGACCAATCCCACAAAATCATGCCCTGCTTCGGCTGGCATCCCTGGTTCTCGTACCAACTCTACGATGACACCGAAGACGATAGCAAATCGCCACCTAGTCCGATTGAGCATTACGAATCTGTGCTCCAGCCCAAATGCACAGATCAAGCCTTCATAGACACCCTTCCAAACCCTCGGTCTCTACGACGATTCCTCCAAGAGACCGAGTCCCGACTCCTATCCCACCCTCACTCCTTAATCGGTGAAGTCGGTCTCGACCGCTCCTTTCGTCTCCCCATCGCCTGGACCGAATCCGAAAAACAGCAACGAAATGAAGCATACACTGAAGGAAGCCGAGAAGGTCGACCCCTCTCTCCGTACCACGTACATCTCTCTCACCAAAAGTCCATTCTCAAAGCCCAGCTCCGTCTAGCAGGAAAACACGGTCGATCCGTCTCAATCCACAGCGTCCAAGGCCACGGGGCAGTCTTTGAAGTCCTTCAAGAGCTTTGGAAAGGCCACGAAAGACACGTCCCAACAAAACGAGAACGAAAGCGTCAAAAAGCCGATCCCGGTTCTCACCACACCGCGGACAACTCCCTCCAACCATCCCAAACAAACACCTCTTACCCTCCTCCGCCTCTTCCCTACCCACCCCGAATATGCCTACATTCCTACTCCGGCCCACTTGACCCCCTCCACCAATTCCTCAACCCCACCGTCCCCGCTCAAATCTACTTCTCCTTTTCCCGCGTAATCAACTACCCGGACCCTCAGAAACCCAACCCCAAAGTCGAAGCCGTTCTCAAAGACCTCCCGGAAAACAGAATCCTCGTAGAAAGTGATTACCACTCCGCCGGTCCCGAGACAGATGAATTATTAGAATGGATCGTGAGAAAAGTCTGTGAAATCAGAGAGTGGGATACCAAAAAGGGGGTAGAGATTCTAGCGAGGAATTGGAAGGAATTCGTTTTCGGGAACGAAGTAAACGCAGGGTCAATGGAATCCAATGCTTAAGTTCGATGCTGGTATGTATTTATATTAGGAATTTGAATTTATACCTATTGGGAACTTTGTATAACTATACTACCGTACTATTATAGATATTATATAAGTTACACGAAGACTATTACTACTGCTAAGAGAAAGAAGAAACCCTTTCTTTCTTTCTTTCTTTCTTTCTTTCTTTCAACAACGCCGAATTGATAGTTATATCAATCATTTGTTTATCCATCCATCCATCCATTCATTCATTCATTTACCAAACTACACCAGGAATCTTCCCTCCTTACTTCCTTCCTTACGTACTTCCTTACTCACATAGGTAGTTAGGTAACTACTGTATATGCTGTACACTCCGTAGATACTATCAAGATAGATAGATAGATAGATATCAATTCAAAATCCAAACAAACACTTAGTGACCCTACACTACACTATCCTATGTATAACTATTTCCTTACTTCCTTTCTTCTGTTCTGTCTCCAAAGAAGATGTTTGATAATGATTATTCATCTAAAATGCAAATTCACGTCCACGTCCACGTCCGAATCCAATATATACATGGGTTGTTATGACTTGGGTGGTTGGTTTGGTGTTTATGACGATGATGAAGAAGGATATAGCTTGCTCTTCATCCTCATTCTCCTGTTCGTCTTCGACTCACCTTCATCCAAGCAATTTAGGATTATTTCCTCCCTTCCTTCCTTCCTTCCTTCCTTCCTATCCACTCCCCGATCTCGCGGTCCCATCTTCTTTCGCGTTACCATTAACTCTCTTAATCCTCTCCAGCGATTCCTCTTCGGAAACGTCGTCGAATTTCCTCTTCATTTTATTCCCAGCATTACCAGCCCCAGCGCCGTTCCGCACTTTTCCCTCTTGATCTCTCTCGGCCATGTGATTCGCGATCATCATTTCTGCCTTGACTTCTACCTTCTCCGGCACACCGTCCTTGGTATTCGGTTTCATGGGCGGGATTTTACAGTCGATGACGTAACTCGTTCCGCTTTTCACGGTTCGCACGGCTTCGGGTAAAATTTCGTCGAGATCGGCCCATGTGTTTGCGTAGCCTGTTCCGATGGAGCCTGCGCTGGCGGCTCTGGCGATACCGGGGTAGTCGGGTGAGGGACGGTTGAAACCGATGTTGAGGTCGAGATTGGAGATTTGAGAACCTTCGCCGGCGGGGTGGACGAGATGGAGGGATTTTCGGGGAGCGTTCCAGCCGTTGTTGTTAAGAATTATGACGAGTAGAGGAATGGAGTAGGCTTGGGATATCCAGTAGACGGTCTCCGGGTGGGAGAAGACGAAGCAGCCGTCGCCGATGATTTGAGTGACGAAGGTGCCTTTGTTGATGCGGTGTGAAGGGGAGGTGGAACTAGAGGCTTGAGTGTCGAGAGCAAGTTTGATCCCGAGGGAAGCACCACCCGCCCAGCCGAGTCCGCCCGCTCCGCTAGACATGTAGGAACCAGGGGTGGTGCATTGGAGTTGGTCGTAGATTGGCATGGTGTTGGTGACGGCTTCGACAGCCCAGATGGTGTCTGAAGGGCAGTGTCGTTTGAGGAGGGCAGTTAGGAGCGAGGGATTGAGAGGGGTGGAAGGACCGGATTTAGGGGTCGCGGCAATGGTGATTTGGTTGAGCGTATGGGAGTACGAGTTGAGACGGAGTGTGGCACGAGTTTCCGATGAAGCATTCGCGAGGAGCTTCTGCGGGACGGCAGAGGATTTCATGTACGTGATGAGCTGGGTGAGGGCAGTGTAAGCATCAACTTTCCAGCGACCGATGGCGTCGATGTAATATAACGGTGTATATGTTTTGAGGGGATCGACGTCGACGTGGTAGATCTTGGCATCTTTGCGTGGTCTGCATTGTGTGGGAACCCATGGAACGTCGCAGTCCAAGACCAAAATGACATCTGCCGTTTCAATACTGTCATGAGCTGAATACTTGCCTCCAAGCCATGCCGGGTGATCCGCTGGGAAACACATGTCTCCGATCGACATGTCGACCACCCGCAGGCTCTTGATTATGTCCGCAAGACCGGCAAGCTCGCCCACGGCTTTGAAATTGCGTCCAACGTATCCCGTGATAACAAGGGGTTCCTCGGCAGCGAGCAGTGCATCTGATATCTCTTCGATCGCTGCTGTAGGTAGTCCTGAGAGGCCCACCGGACGCCACACTCTCTGATCCAGCTGGTATGGCTCCATTTCTGCCTCAAAAACCTCTCTGGCCGCACAAAGATAGGCTGGTCCTTTCGGGGCGGAGGTTGCAAACTGAAGAGCACGAGCCACCATCTGTTTCACATTCGTTGGAGTTCGGATCTCGTTTGCGTACCTGCAGTACTGTCTGACGATGGCAGGTTGATCAAAGACGTCCTGAAGAAAGTTGATGAATTCCGTTCTAGAACCTCGAAGCTCACCGTCCATGGTCGAAGGACACAATCCGGCGAATATCAATACCGGTGATCTAGCGATATGAGCGTTGTGCATGGCACAACTCAACGCTTGTGTTCCAACGTCAACGTGGACGATCACAGCTTGAGGCTGGCCCGTCACTCGAGCGTAGCCATCGGCCATTGAGAGAGCAACCATCTAGCATACATCAGCGAAAGTGTTCCCGAAAATTGTGTAGTGAGATCGACCTCGTTCGGACATGTTATGATGGTGGGGAATTTGCCTTGCTTATACTTCAGACCTCTGGTCATTGCTTCCATCAACGGCGGGTGATCGGAACCCAGGTTGACAAAACAATAGGTGACGCCGGCCTAGAGATATCTGTCACCCAAAAAACCTATTCCCTGCCATAGTCATCACTTACGTCCCATAATGCCTCAAAGAACGCATCTGAAGCTGTGTAAACCCTATCGAGCTCGTCAGGAAATCAGAACCAAGCAGGACAACAGGTTCGAAATGTGCTCACATTGTTGCCGGATGCCACTGTATTGGCTGCGAGCGAGTTGACCTCTTGAATTCCGTGACTTGGATGCCGTATGATATATACTGTACATTTCCGAGACCCTTGGTGCAACTCGTTGCATATGCGGGGCGGCTGACACAAAGACTACCTCCGCCCGGGTCGAAGTCTGTTAGGAAGGAACAACGGCCGGCAAATGGGACAACAGAGCAGTCTCCATTTCCCTGCTGTACGGTTGAATCCAACCGCAGACTGTACATACTTCGAGACAATGGCTGGGCGGTTATAGGGTCAATTCTTAGCCTCTTCGAGCGATGCGGGGGGGGCGATTTACGCCAATGGTAAACGGTGATCGAAGCGATTAGCGTTCCTGACGATAGCATAGTGCCTCGGACCAAGATAACGGCAGTGGAGAGTTTGGTTGTCTGCCTCCATTCATCGTTCGACATCTGTTCGGGAATTGCATAATATCTTGGAACGACGTGAAGGTGGAAACCCCGGTGCGGATTCGGTCAATTAGCACAGACCATGTGCTGTCTAGGAGCGGAGTGATGCACCCAGTGGAGTCGAATCGCAACCATGATCTACATTTGACTTGAAGCGAACAGGACAACAGCTTGAGGTTGCAGATGAAACATACATTGGGCTATTGCGAAATCAGAAAACCAGACACCATCATTTGCGCCGGCAGTTAGACCTCGTCAACGCAGGGATCGAGGCCATTGATGTATCGTCACCGTGCATGGTTCAAAGAAAGCTTCTCAGACCAAGCTCGTAGTTCGTGCGATGCTGTTTTGAAGTCAAGGTGCTAATGCGGGAAGGGATTTGTTTCATCGTGTGTAATAGATTCAGTCCCATCAATGGTGTGGCACAAGACATTCGCATTATGGTGGTACAGTCTGCAGCCTTCCGCCGCCGCTTCCCAAAAATGTATCCTAGCTATGCAAAGACCTTGACCCTAATATCAGAAAATATATACCGCTCAGAAGATGTGAAAACCCCAATCTCGAGTCGACTTATTTTCCTATCCAACCCAGAAATAACAGCGCCAAACAAATGCTCGCTCTCATAAACTTTATTACCGCACCTTAACCAACGTTTTCTTTCGTATGCTCATTAACATTCGATTCACATGTTTGCCAGCTCGTTGTCAATTTGGCGATCGAGGAACGCTCGTTTCTCGCCTGTTAATTCGGCTTGCAAGCGGTGTTCCACAAGTGCACGAACTGCGGAGGTGATTAGTTACAGCCTTATGAAACGATGAACGCCCGGAACTTACCTTGCTTCTTCGTAACACTTTCAAGATCCACTTCAGCCAAGCAGCTTCGGATGGCATCGACAATGGCAAACTCGTCAGGGCCTCCGCCTGGAGAACCCCGAAAATCGATGGAAACACCGCGACTGTGTATCCCGGCCGTGCTCACGGGCGTGCCCGAGGTTGGAATGCCGCTGAGACTTGGCCGGTTCATATGGTATCCTCCCATGCTTGCGCGGTTCCCGCTAATGTTGGTAATACTGGTAGGCTTTCCGTGAACAGATACGGGCTGATCACGATATTGTGTCATGTTAGACATGACCGACTGGCGATGGAGAGGTGGCGCCATATATGGCCCCATCGATGGATGTTGCAGAGGGAATCCCGTTAGTACAGTCGACGCGGGTTTCACTGAAGAATACACCGAGTTCATGTCGTCCATCTCATACCCGGCATCGCCAGCATACGGCTCATCATAGTACTTTTCGAATGTGGCGTTCACGTTTCCTCGAGGTCCCGGAAGGTTGTTTGTTGTTGCATATTCATCCCAGCGTTGCAATGGGATTGAACGAGGATCGAACCCTTCGTCATCAACGGCGATCACCTGTTTATTGCCCTTCTCGCCAATAACAACTCTTGTGTTTCCCCATGAAAAGTTGTCTTGATTCCAGAAGGAATAGATTGGCAGGATAAAGCTGTAGACGGGGAAAGCCAGTATGTAGATGATCATCCACCCCACATGTTGCCACTGCCTTCGGATGATGAAGACGAGAGCCTGAAGACCATATACTGCTGCAATCATGATAATGGAAATCAATGGGAACTGACCCTCGTGAGCTGCAACCTTGTAAATGAGGTAGGCAATATAGACTGTGGTCGCAGGGAGGATGATCGTGCCGAAAAGATCAATAAACACAACAAAACGCATGCTGAAGCAGCAAAAGCCGCAAAGATCCTTCAGCAAAACAAGCTCTGCAAGGTTGTGGATCGTCGAGTTGATCCATCGTCGTCGCTGGGAAAGCAATACGGACCACGTATCGGGAGCGGCCGTTAGAGCGCAGGCATTCTGCAAAAATTTGAACGACATGGCCGGGAAATGCTTAGTCATCAAGGTTGTCAGGTACCGATCCTCTCCCAATGCTAATAGGTTTTTCTTGTGAAGAGTATCGACCTGACCATCAGCATATTCAGCAATGACTTTGTCAGAAATGATCAGAGGTCGTCCCTTATCGCTGGTGCGCAGTCTATACATGCAAAAGCTGGTGAAGGAGTTAGGCTTGTAGATTATCATATGAAGAAGTTACTTACCACCCTGGAAGGCACGTGACACTGCCAAAGAGCGACTCAAATGACTTGGCCAAATGATGAGAGATGTAGTATTCGTAAACCTGGATCATCGTCCACCAACTTCTCTCCTCGTTTTCCAAGCTGGTCTCACCGCAGATGCCCGCTATCTTCGCATCGTTCGCGCATGACGCTACGAGTCGATTCAAAGAGTCTTCACGAACGTTGGTATCCGCATCGACCATGAGAAGGTACTCGTACAGCTCAGGATCAACACCGATGATGTTGTTGATCTGGTGAAACATCTCCAGTTCCAATGGCGACATGGGTGCTCGGTGGTGGACACGATTCAAAAATTGAAGGAGCAAAACCTGAGAGTCTCTCTTGCCTCGATTTCCAGGCTTTGACCTTGGCTGTTCCGACTCTTTTCCAACCTTGACAACAACAATGTACGGCACCACGTTGCCTTCGAATTCGTAAAGCCCGGAGTAGACCTTGCCGTAGTTCAGCTGTTCGCTGCCGGTCCCAACCGATCGAAAAGGCAAAGCCGGAGGGTCGATCTTGGGGTCTACTCCTAGAATATCGAGGACAATCTTCGGGGTCGGGCGGTCATTCCCACCTCCGACGATCATGCCATCGCATATCACGCAGATAAGCTTCCGCTTGTTGTCGTATTGAAGAGCAGTCAAAGAGTCCAATCCTTTTCGCAGCTGATCTTCGCCTTCTGTGTAAGCTGGCACCTGGCAGATCACGAACTTGTCTTGCGGTGCCGGTTTTCGCTTGGAACCAAGCTGCATAGCTGCCAGAAACTTGACCAGTATGACCGCACAGAGAATGATTGTGAAGGCAAGCAGAATGTAGTTGTTGACTTGACATCTTGGAGTCTGCCGGAAGTCCACCTTGCCGGCATAGAACGCATTGTCGAGGCATGTCAGGCTGTTCTGAAATGCGACACTGTCGCCCCACCTATCGGTGACATCTTCACCGGGATGATTTTGGAATATCTGCGTCACTGCGTCGGGAAAGAACTCGTAAGTACTGTAGCCGTTCATCAGGTCGAGGGTGTAGAAGTAGTTCGTTAGATCATAAATCTTTTGGTTGATGATGACCCAATACCGTTGATCGTTCTGCGCTTGCATGGTTACATTGTGCTTGGTCACGACAAGATCACCTTTGTAGTACTCCTCGATCTTCGGGACGAATTTGTTGGAATACCAATTCCAAGAGTGTAGCGCGGTGGAGTTGCTGGACTGTAGAATTGGACCTGACGTATGCAAGGCCTCGGAATATTGCACAGCTGTTGTGTCATTATTTTGCATGGTGACTGTATCATCAACATCCAGGCCCGAACACGCCCGGCTCAGAGGTGGAGGAAAGTAGGCGTCGAGGTTTTGTCCAGCAAAAGGCAGCATGTTTGAAGAGGTTGTGTCAATACCGTTATCGCTGTGCTGTAGTTTCCAAAATTTCGTAATATCGTAAACCTTTCCGTGTATGCTGACATAAAAGTCATCTTGCCCCTGGTGATAGCTGACTTGCTTCGCATTCCAAGCTTTGTTGTAGTTCGGACATAAAAGTAGTCCAAACTCAATGATGTAGAAGACGACAAGGGCATTCAGGAGGAAGATCAGAAGAACGAGTACGAGCTTCTCCCTCCACGCCATGCGGACATCGGGTCTTTTCATCCGACCAATGTAACGGAGCATTGGGGACGGTATCCAAAATGTCAGCATCCAAACAAGACTCACCCACATCCGCCGACCTGTGCCTATCGGCTTTGTCTCGATTTTCTTGGGATCTCCAAACTCCGGATCCAGCTCGCCGTGGTACTGACCCATGTCTTCATCGTAGTACGGATCGCCTCTGTGATCATCGCCTTTGGGCCCGAGACCATAGTCCCCGCCCAGTGTCTTCTTCACAGTCGGAGCAAGCGATCTACTCCCTCCAAGAGTCATGGAGCTCTGGCGATGATCAAGTAAATTTTCTCGGCTCTGATGTGCCTCATCGGTGCCTTCGGCCGCCGGGAAATAGTTATCGGTCACTACTTCGGGCGGTGTTGAAGAGTACCCTGTCTCAAATGGGTTCGCTCTGGGATCCCCCACCATCGAAGTAAACGGTAGAAATGAGGACGTAGATTTTGCATCCAGCATAGCCTCTGCCTCCCACCAAGCCGACTCTCTCATCCAGACACGTTCATTACCGATCACCACCTCCCCGTTGCTCCAGCCTCTCTCGAGGATCCAGTTCTCAATGCCGTCTCTGCCATCCTGACAGCCCAGCTGTGAGTAACGTTGAGTGAACTCTCCATAATCGAAGTCCGCCGTAAAGTCAAGGTGCCTGTTGCGTCGATTCGCCCATTCTGGCAGCCTACAATCGCGCAACTGGCGAGACACCGTACCCGCCGACCATGTTGAGTTTGCCGACGCAAGGGTCGGGATCCTGGCAGGTGGCTCGTCCGTGGGATGCAAGGAAATTTGGAACCATACTCTGCTACTAGCCAAGGCGTATGGCAAATCAAACCGATGATGGTCCACTTCCAAATCTTGACCTTCAACGGGATACACGAGTTTCCGGAGGAATCCACCCACCTCGGCTTCGACGGCAATCTTCTCCAGGGTCGTTTTCTTTTTATCGTTGACATAGCCCCGTTCCTTCGCTACAGGGCTACCCTTCATGGCTAGATCCGCCTCTACTTCAGAGACAGCCTTGGACATATGCTGGAGGACAGACTGGCCCGCTGGAATAACTTCTATGCCGTCTTCCTTCATTTCTGCATTAATACCCAAGGTGTCGTCGAACGTACTGCGCAGAGCAATGGCTCTAGCGAGATGCTCGTCCGGTATCTCCACCACAGTGAAGCTGACGTTGTCGGTCTCTTCGTCGTCCATTTGCAGGTAGTCGCCGCCGTGAACTGCCGCCTTGATTGATTCATTTGCTTGACCAATAACCCAGTCAACTAGCAATTCATAAATGCTAGATATCAGCAGTTCGCGCTGGGTAACATCCAATTGAATGAGACTCTCCGGTTCGACTCCCCAAAGCTCACCAACATCTTCGCAGACGTCTTCCAGCACATCGTCGTTGATAAGCACATCAAGAGCCTCCCCAAATTTGAGGATGCCGGCGAGGACGGAGAGGAGTCCACGGAGGTCTGCGCCCTTGATACCTATCTCCTTCAGACATCCTCGGAAATCCTCAGCGGCAGCGTTGTCGTCAACGTTGTACAGGTACGCCGGTGGTCGGTATGTAGACGTCTTCTTCAAGAGTGAATACGACGATGGAGACTTGAGACCAAGAAATTCCTTTTCCGCAGGCGTGGAGGCAGATGTGAACAGGTAGTAGAAGACGTCGAAAGCTCTATAGCCAGATTCTGATGGCAAATTGAACAAGCCTCTATCAACATCAATTCCAGATTTGGAGAGCGCCAGTGAGATGCCGGTAAGCGTGCCATTGAGCGAGACCGACAGAGTTGCAGCCAGAGCGGATTGTCTGGATGTTGAAGCATTGAACGGAGTTACACATGTGATGAAAGGTCGCAGGGCGCCAAGTGCGGTCTGAACAATAGCCGGTGTAGGAAACGGAAGGTTCGAAAGGTAAAGTGCAAAGACCGAAGGCGTCGAATGATGCAGCGTGCCCAGGATGATGCAGCTGTCTTCTGCTCTTCTCCGCACGTGCTCCCACGCTCTAACGGCAAGCTGTCTGTCGAATGTGCTGGTTGGATCGCCATGCGAGTGTGAAGTGGAAGCTGTGAGCCATGTGCTGACCGCTAAGCTTGTGCTTGCATCCAGCGGGTAGGTCTGTCCTGATTGATAGACCGTGTGAAGAGCATCGAGCAACGAAGTCGTGGACACCTGGGTGGACTGCTGTACCGCTGACCTGGGCGTCCCTGAATTCGCCGGATTCGAATATGACGAATACCTGTTTGCCATACTGTTCGTCCTCGCATCCACCACTCCCCTGCTGAACCCTCTAGATCCGGCCTTTTGCAGCTCACGGCCAGAGACTCAAGCGGTCACTTCGACAATGTTCCTAGCCTCGAGGGCACGAAGCCCCAGGTTGTAATTCTTTCTCCGATTCCAAAACTATCCTCGCATTTGTCGCAGAGATCCAACCGTCGATTAACAGTTCTTCGCTTCGAGGGAATGATAGGATCGTTTGTCTCGCGACAGAACGAGCTGGAGGCGCGCAACAATGACTAGAGTCGAGAGAGAACGTGAATCAATGTATGAGATGCGGTAACGAATGTCGCGCAGCATCGATATTGCACCAACAGCTGCTTCGGTAAGATATACGTTTGTTGTTGAACACACAGTTGGGAACGAAGAAGTTCCAAAGGACTGTACCAAGATCTCTACTCGATCCAGACCAATGAGGTACAGTATTATGAACTGGTCTTGAGCCCTTCGATACGAGGTGTAAGCATTGGTACGGTATGGCGGGTTTCATTACCGCCATATCATCAGCAAATAACTTTCTTATTTTCAGCCTTATTTTCAGTGCCCCTCAAGCACGTACAGAACCACATACTATGTAGGTAGCATGAGACGATATGCTCACCATTTGCGTCTCACATGGATTTTCGGGCTTATTCTGAGCAAGATCCTTGCGTGTTCCCCGTGTTGTTGGCACTTGGTCATTTGCTACAGTACCAGGTATGGTACTGGAGAAAGCATCGACGAGGCTCTACCGATGTAGGTATCTACCTACTATGGTATGTCCCTAGGTATTGTTTTGGTGGTCAGCTTGTAATGTTTGGTAATTTTGGAAAGTTGTCCGGGCTATTTTTGGACGGTGGGCACCCGATGGACCGTTCCTGCGGTGGATCAGCCCCCCTTGCCCACTGCTGCTATTGCTACTGTTATGGATTGATCACTGCCAATTGCGATTACCTTGAATGCTATTTGCTCTGCTATCTCTGTACTACTATGTACAGTCTATCAGGCAGTTTACTAATTACTATGTATGTATTAACGTCCTTACAAACCCCTGGAGTTGCCACGATCCATGCATCCCTCTTGCCCCTGTGGTTGGAGACCTCCATCAAGCTTTTTGCCTTCTCTCATTCCTCATTGTACGCTGAGTAAAAATCGTGGTATGGACAAAGGAGGGCTGTCACCAAAGTCAGGGGTGCATTTACTCTATACATGTTGGCTTGTTGTGGTAAGCCCACATGTCTCACTCTATCACGGTAATGAAGCACTTCCGAGCGTATGCCCGCTGAGCCTCTCAGTAGTAGAGAATGTTGATCCGAGAACGAGGTAAGACATTCTTGAGCATTTCCTCCCGGACTTGAACCCAAGGAATGTGTTCTCCCTAATACTATGCACCTACCTAGGTCCATGTACAGGACATGTTCTTATTATAGGCGACACTATCAAGTGGCGGTTTATCCGGATTCACTGAGTGTACACAGTAGATCATCATCTGGAAATGTGGTCAGGGGCATTTTCCACCCGGGTACCACGCGTATCAACATACATACAGTACCATGGTACATAGTATGTGGTACTGTGGCAGGTATCGACCAAGTAAGACACAGTGATAACAACAAGGATTTAACCTACCAGGTACATACTAATTAGGTACAGTACATATTATGGCAAGACCAGTCTAGATGTACTGTACTGTACCTAGGTAGTCATTAAGCATTTCGCTCCCCTCTGTATTTCCGTTCAACATGCCTCTATCTCTCCAATTTTCTCATGTCACCCCCAAATTCCTATCCAAGAGTACCCCCAAAAGAAAAAAGACAAAATTTTTTTTTTTTTTTTTTAATTCTTCAGCGGGCGCGTGCGTGTCATTTAAACTTTCCAGACCTGTGGTTGCTTGTGGAACCCCCCATCGTAACCTGGGGCACAGAACCACAATTACCATACTTAGTAGTAAGATGATGCAGTGTCGTTCTTGGGCAGTGGGTATTTACTGTACATACTAATTATGTAGTAGACCGAATGCCCCAATTGCGAGACATATGAGCTCATTTGGACTCTCCTTCAGATCTAGGCCAGAGAGATCACTTTGAAAGATGTATTATTTTGCTATTAGAAACGCTGGGCATTTCGTGATCTAGCTGGATTGCTGTGCAAGAATTCAGACCTGTTTCGCCTGTTGGTAGCCGTGGCGAAGCAAAAGTTTCGATTGTTTGTTGTGAAACATCCGCAATAAGCGAATGTAATTTTGGTACTGTATCGCCATTACCAATACGAGCTCTGCCGCCCACGGACGGGACCTGAGTATTGCGGCCAATGTCGAGTCGCAACTGTTCATGCACATTGCAGGGAGCATGGTCATTTCTTTCCACTAGCAAGACATTCGATTCTACCAGAGTAACGGGTGAATACTGCTTCTCGAGTGAAACGGCCCTTTGGTGTTATCAATAGCTGGCGTCCTTCGCTTCAATTGTTTTCAATCGTTTATTCCTCAACAAGCATTGCATTGCTGAAAACACCACTCGCTTACTCTTCAACGCACTGCTAATATTGACAACGGGTCACGATCTTATCCTTCGCTCTGCGCGCCCGTCAGACAAGCACAGCGAGAACCGTGTTATGCACTGAGAAGCAGAGGCTTGCCCGCTAGAGGCGTTTCAAGCCATGGCCTCGGCTTCATACTTGGGCAATTCGGCAGCCCACACGCAAGCATCGCTACCATCCTTACCGGCGCATTTGCAGACAGATTCTCATTTAGCTACACATCTAGCGAGCAGGTTAGGATGCTGATTTGGCATGGTTCAAAGCCCTCCGTGCTAACAGGAAACCAGATACCATGTATCGCTACCAACCGCGCGACTGTCCTCTCAAGCTCTTATATGTATTAACACGTTTACCTCATCTGCAAAGGGTCCAGACGGAGGGAGGGATGGGAGTGCCATGGGGGAGGCTGCAGAGCTAGCTAAAAGAGCCTGGACTCGGTTAGGGCATCGCGGCGAAGACCAAGCTGTGGTGTTTCTGTAGGTCGACAACGAGCAGTGCTTTTATCGGGATGCTGACTGGGATTCAGAGGAGAAACGGGCTCTGGAAAGACCACCCTTCGTTCACATTTACTGTCCTCGCTATTGTCCTTCTCCGCTACTCCTCTTTCAACAAAGCTGTCTCTTGCGGCGTTTGTGTTTGATACGCTTACCACGACCAAGACGGTTACAACACCAACTGCCTCCAAAGCTGGTCTGTTCTTTGAGCTGCAATATGATGGCGCTTCCGGTACAAATCCGACCCTTATAGGAGGAAAGCTACTTGATCATCGGCTGGAGAGGAGTCGCATCTCGAAAGTCCCTACCGGAGAAAGGAGCTTTCATGTGCTGTACTATTTGTTGGCGGGGACAAGTGCTGCGGAAAAGTCACATCTGGGCCTAGACAACCAGATTCATATATCGACCGGAGGGTCTCTGCAGAGAGGTGCTTCGATTTCTCACAAAAAATGGCGCTATCTCGGACATCCCACGCAACTCAAAGCGGGAATCAACGACGGTGAGGGATTCCAGCACTTCAAGACAGCACTCCGAAAGCTGGAATTTCCGAGGAGTGATATTGCCGAGATCTGCCAGATATTGGCCAGTATCCTCCACTTGGGACAACTGGAGTTCATGACAGCATCTGCCACCACGACCGGAGCAGAAGAGAGCGGTGGCTACTCTCACGAAGGTGGTGAGACCATAACCCTTGTCAAAAACAAGGGTACTTTGGACATTGCAGCCGCTTTCCTGGGGCTAAATGCATTGGACCTAGAAGCGACTCTCAGTTACAAAACAAGGACAATACATCGTGAGCGTGTCACTGTTATGCTCGATGCCAAGGGAGCTCGAGACAATGCAGACGAGCTGGCTCGGACGTTATATTCGCTCCTGGTCACTTATATTATCGAGAACATCAATCAGCGGGTGTGCGCTGCCGAAGAAGCTGTTGCAAACACAATCTCCATTGTTGATTTTCCAGGATTCGCGCAAAATGCTGCCACCGGCTGCACACTTGACCAACTACTCAACAATGCTGCTACCGAGTCGCTATATAACTTCTGTCTCCAGAGTTTCTTTGAGCAACACACAGATATGTTGGACAGCGAAGAGGTTTCGGTACCGGCCAGCAGCTATTTTGACAACTCCGACACGGTACGTGGTCTGCTCAAAAAAGGAAATGGTCTTTTGAGCATCCTTGACGACCAAACTCGAAAGGGCAGGTCAGACAGCCAGTTCCTAGACGCGCTACGCCGAAGATTCGACAAGAAGAATCCCTCGATTACGGTCGGTTCTGCCGTTTACGCTCCCGGAACATCTTTCACGTCGACCGGTGTCGCCGCTTCATTTACCGTTAAGCATTATGCAGGGGAAGTCGACTATCCGGTCAACGGCCTCGTCGAGGAAAACGGTGATCTAGTGTCCGGAGACTTGATGAGCTTGATCCAATCCACGAAGAGTGATTTTGTGCGCGAGCTGTTCGGCCAAGAGGCCCTGCAAACTTTGGCACATCCCAAAGAGCATACGGCCATTATGCAAGCACAGGTTAGCTCAAAGCCCATGCGTAAACCGAGCGTTGCTCGCCGTGCACATAATTCTCCCATGAGATCGCTCAGCAGTCGCCCGACCACACGAGATCGTTCCCCGCTCCGTGAACAACACTCCGACTCTGACGATGCGGTTGACTCTTTGAGTTTGGCTGCACCTACACGTACTGGAACACTAAAAGCACCTTCGGTGTCAGCGCTTCACAACGGGGCGGCTTCTCAATTTCTATCCTCTCTAAACGCTATCACAAAAGCTCTGACTTCTCCCAATCTGAATCCGTACTTTGTCTTTTGCTTGAAACCAAACGACCGCCGTATTGCAAACCAATTTGACAGTAAATGTGTTCGCTCTCAGCTGCAAACTTTTGGCATTACGGAGATAAGCCAACGCCTCAAAAACGTTGACTTCGGCGTTTTTCTTCCCTTCGGTGAGTTCTTGGGTTTGGCGACAGGCGATGTGAGCATTCTAGGAAGTGATATGGAGAAAGCTCAGATGGCACTTGACGATCGGCGATGGCCCTCGAATGAAGCCCGCGTTGGCAGTACGGGGGTCTTTCTCAGCGAACGATGCTGGTTTGAACTTGCAAGGCTTGGGGACCCTGTAGGTTATCCCACGCAAGGCGGTTATCATGACGAAGGTTTCGCTACGGGCGAAAGGCTCGGACCGTACAGCGACTCGAAGGTTAACCTTCTCGCGGGCAGTCCATCTCCGTACGCCGAAGGTGGCAAACCTGGATACTTCCCGAAGGAATTCGACAGTCGCTCAGAGGCAGGTGCTTCCGCGTTCAACACGGGAGATATGTTCCGCAACTTCGAGACACGCGAAGAACTGGCAGAAAAGGCCAACGAAAAGAAAATGGAAGAAGTGGACGACGTCGAGGTGACTAGGAGCCGCCGACGATGGATGGCGCTCGTCTGGCTTCTCACGTTCTTTCTTCCGGAAGCGCCTCTGAAATACTTTGGAGGCATGATGAGAAAAGACATTCGAACAGCCTGGAGAGAGAAATTTGCCATCAATCTGCTCATCTGGCTGAGCTGTGGCTTCACGGTATTCTTCATTGTGGTCTTACCGTCGCTCATCTGCCCGACACAGCATGTGTACGGCGCATCAGAGCTGAGCAACCACAATGGCAAAAATGGCCACTCGGCTTTTATCGCGATACGAGGTATTGTGCTCGATCTAGAAGCCTTTATACCGAGTCACTACCCAAATATCATTCCAGCGTCATCTCTCAAGAAGTACGCTGGCGTCGATGCAACTTCGCTTTTCCCGGTCCAAGTGTCAGCCCTTTGTCAAGGGAAAGACGGTCATGTTGACCCAACCGTGCTCTTGGACTACTCTCCCACCAATGTCTCTGGCTCCGCTTCGGTGATCGGTGGCAACGATGCGAATGCCAAATACCATGATTTCCGGTACTACACCAATGACTCGCGGCCAGATTGGTTCTACGAACAAATGGAAATGCTGAAATCCAATTACAAGAAAGGCCATATCGGTTACACTCGTAAATACATCAAAAAGCTTGCTTCCAAACAATACTCTATTGCCATCCTGAATGGCAGGATCTACGATTTCACGGATTATATCAAGGGGGGACGCAGGGCTGTAGCACCAACTGGGAAAACGGTGCCGTCCGACGTTGATACTGATTTCATGGATCCTTTGGTGGTCAGCCTGTTCCAAGAAGGATCTGGTCGGGACGTTACCCACGATTGGAACCATCTTGACCTTGACCCTTCCATGAGGTCTCGAATGCAATTGTGTCTGGACAACCTGTTCTTTGTAGGTGTCACAGATACAAGAAATTCGGTCAAGTGTCTGTTCTCAAGATACATACTTTTGGCCATATCGGTCCTTCTTTGTAGTATCATTGGGTTCAAGTTCTTTGCAGCCCTACAATTTGGCCGCAAGAACCTGCCCGAAAATTTGGACAAATTCGTCATTTGTCAAGTACCCGCTTACACTGAGGACGAAGAATCACTTAGACGTGCTATTGACTCTGCCGCACGAATGAGATATGATGACAAGCGAAAACTTCTGGTAATCATTTGTGATGGGATGATCATTGGTCAGGGTAATGACAGACCTACCCCGAGGATCGTCTTAGATATTCTAGGCGTGTCTGAGACTGTTGACCCTGAGCCTCTGAGTTTCGAGAGTTTAGGGGAAGGGCAGAAACAACACAACATGGGGAAAGTCTACTCAGGCCTGTACGAGGTACAAGGCCATATTGTACCGTTCTTGGTCATCGTCAAAATCGGCAAGCCATCAGAGGTCTCACGCCCCGGAAATCGAGGTAAACGAGATTCACAGATGGTGCTTATGCGCTTCCTCAATCGCGTGCATTACAACCTTCCGATGAGCCCAATGGAGCTCGAAATGCATCACCAGATCCGCAACATAATTGGCGTGAATCCAACCTTTTACGAGTTTATGCTCCAGATCGATGCGGATACGGTAGTGGCTCCTGATTCTGCCACGCGGATGGTTGCCGCCTTTCTCAACGACACAAGGCTTATCGGTGTATGCGGCGAAACATCTCTGCACAATGCCAAAACCTCGCTCATCACAATGATACAGGTCTACGAATACTACATCTCGCACAACTTGACCAAGGCATTCGAGAGTCTGTTTGGATCCGTTACTTGTCTTCCTGGATGTTATAGCATGTATCGTATCAGAGCCGCCGAGAGTGGCAAGCCACTATTCGTCAGCAGAGATATTGTCGAGGCCTATTCCGAGATCCGAGTTGACACCCTTCACGTGAAGAATTTGTTGCATCTCGGCGAAGACAGATACCTCACAACATTGCTCATGAAATTCCATCCAAAGTACAAGACCAAGTACATCTTCAACGCTCATGCATGGACGATTGCACCCGAGAGCTGGAAGGTCTTCATGTCACAACGTCGCCGATGGATCAATTCAACCGTTCATAATTTGGTGGAATTGATTCCTCTACAACAACTTTGTGGCTTCTGTTGTTTCAGCATGAGATTCGTTGTCTTTGTGGACTTGCTCTCTACCATTGTCCAACCTGTCACCGTCTTCTATATTGGGTACCTCATTGTCTCTGTCATTCTCAAGCCGAATGTGATACCTGTTACAGCATTCATCCTTTTAGGAGCAATTTACGGTCTTCAAGGAATCATCTTCATCTTGCGTCGTAAATGGGAAATGATAGGCTGGATGATCATCTACATTTTAGCCATGCCTGTCTTCTCTCTCGGTCTCCCTCTTTATGCTTTCTGGCATATGGACGACTTCTCCTGGGGTAATACTCGTGTCGTATTGGGCGAGAAAGGTCGCGCAGTTGTCATCTCCGACGAGGGAAAATTTGACCCGTCATCGATCCCAAAGAAGAGATGGGAGGAATATCAAGCCGAGCTATGGGAAGCGCAAACGCATCGAGATGATCGATCCGTCATTTCAGGTATCTCATATGGCACGAAGTCCTACCATCCAGCAGCATCAGAATATGGGCAATACGGCTCTCGACCTGCGTCTGTCATTGCACAGCAGCCACATCGTGATCTTACTCCCAGTCGAACAAGTTTACTCCCTAGTTCCGAATTTGTCGAAGGTAATCTCGCCGCTAGTCGTCCAAATGCCAGCATCGCCGCCGATCTGGAATTGTCAGACTTTACCGGTCTTCCAACAGACGAAGCACTTTTGATCGAAATTCGAGAAATCCTCCGAACCGCAGATCTGATGACTGTTACCAAGAAAAAGGTCAAGCAGGAATTAGAAACGAGATTCGGTTGCAATTTGGATAGTAAGAGGGCGTATATTGGATCGGGTAAGTTTTCCCTCTTCCTGAGTATCTTCAGAGTTCGCAAGCTAATTGATATCCCATGAACAGCAACCGAAGCAGTCTTATCCGGAGATTTATGATTCACCACTATTACTCATGAATTGATATTCTAGACTCATGACTGACAGCTGCAAATGCATCAACGTTCGCGACCGCATATTCAAGGCGTTCTTGATTATTCTAATTCTACAGCGAGGGATCTTTTTTGTCACTGTCTTTTGAGCAAACGTATTTGCATATACTGGGTGGGGGTTCCGGAATAAAAGAAATTATCAGCTTTCATAGGATGGGATGGAATGGATACACATGATTTCTGGGTTCTAGGCTCTGGATTCTAGAGTTTCTACATTGGAATCATATTTGGGATTTAATGGGAAAAGGAGAATACGATACGATATTCTACGGTACAGTATAATCCAGTATACTGCACTTGCAACCCAAGAAATGAAACCCATGGGAAAAGAGTCATTACGCACGTATGTATATGTAATATTCCTATAACTAACTACATGAATTGATGCATCATATTGTACATACAATATTATATTATAATACTGTAACTATAAATATAACTTAGTTATATACCTAACTATTTAACTCTCCGACCTCTAACCCAAACCCCAAAAATATTCCTATCATCTCCGGTCATGAGGAATTTCTCAAAGATTTCTTTCGGAGTATCGATTTCGGGTTCGATTGGTGTGGAAGTATAATTATAACCATCACGGTCATTGTTACTCGTGGCCACCGCTGCTGCTGCTGCTGCTGCTGCTGCTGCTGATGTGGCATCAGATTCATTTTGGTCCAGAACACAACAAGAAGGCATATCGATCAAAAGAGCGTCGAATTCTTTGTCTTTTTGGAAATTGCCGGTTTTGCTATCTAGGTTGCAGACGCGGGCGCCGCCGAGAGTGGAGAGGTAGAAACATTCGGGTAGGGTTAGAGGGGTTTCTCGTTCTTGTTCTTGTTCTTGATCTTGTTCTTGGGTGGAAGGCGAAGTAGCGGAACATGAAAAGTCGTGATCATCATCATCATCATCATCATCATTCCAGGGTGGTCCGGGCCGAAACTTTTTATACTCGTTGCCTACCTCGTGATATGTTTGTCTTGCGTTTGAGACTATATAGGCGAGTCTGGCGGTGTCGAGGATGCTGGAGGAATATCCGCCACCGGAATCTGTTCCGAGACCGATCTTCAGGAGACCTTGGGATAGGAATCGACGGATCGGTGCGGCCATAAAGGTTGGGATGGTGGTGTTACTGATCGGGCAATGAGCGATACCGATATTGATGTCGATGAGACGTTGAATTTCTGATTCGGTGTTGAATATCGTGTGGGCTAGAATGGTGTTTGATGTTAGGAGGTTGTAGTGACTGTATAGATCGGTTTCGGTGGCGAAGTCTGGAAACAGTTGGCGTGTGTAGGCAATTTCGTCAGGGGCTTCATTGAAATGAGTTTGTATCATAAGGCTTGGGTCGGAGAGGGCTAGAGAGCCAAGGCCAGAGAGTAAGCCGGGGGTACAGGAAATTGCGAAACGGGGGGTCAGTATGGGTTGGATCAGATTGGCGGAGGGGTCGAGTTGACGGATATGTTGAATCAGGGATTTGGTTTGAGCGAGGGATTCGGCGCACGAGGAATCACGGTAGAACTCAGGAGAGTTATGGGAATCCATGTTGCATTTTCCGATCAGAGCTCTTTGACCCTTGGCAAGGCAGATCGATGCCAGGATCTGGGTGGCTGGTCCATGAAGACTACCATAGTATGAGGCTGTGGTTATACCTTGGCGAAGCATCGAGTTGACGAGAGAGGTATAGGTTCGTTGCGCGTATTTGGGATCCTCAAATCGGGCCTCGTGGGGGAATGTAACGTCTTGGAGCCATGACAGAAGGGGTATACCGCGGCCTAGGCCGCGCTGGGTATATTGGGGGGCATGATGATGGGTGTCGATGAAGCCAGGGATGATAAATTGGGTTGGTTTCAATCTGTGGACGTGAATTTTCGGAATGGATTTGGTTGGTGCATGTGTGGTTGATGGCGTAGATGACGATCCTGATCTGGTTTGTCCTGCATCTGATATCGCTATGGACGATGCTTCGATCCCAAGCTCCTTGAAGAGAACTGATTCAATTCGGGAAGGTGCTAGATTCTTCTCGAAGACAATGATCCTCCCACCAGTGTCGGGCGTCGAGATAACTAAGAACCCATTTTCCACTAGCTCGATTTCTGCAGGTGATATGGAGTGTATTATAGTGCCATGGAAGGCTTCTAGTGCTCCTTCTTCCATCACTAAAGATGTCTCAGGTGCAGCAACACAATTGAAGTGCAGATGTCACAATCAGTCTGATAAGTGCAGGAAACCAGAGAGTCTGACGCGCGGGATGTGATGTGGTGTGTCCACTAATCTACAGCAGCATCCTATCTGGTGAATTCGGCACTGGTGACTAGGGATCGAGGTTTATAATGATCCTAGTTCATTATGAAGACTTACATGTAAACAGGTAATTACATGGCTGCGATCGCGATGTCGTTTGTGGTCTCGCAGATACAGACATAGACAAAGATAGCGGTCCCGTTCCAGTGTCGGATATCGCCGGATTTCGTTCGGTCCTTTCACTCCACGGAAAGTTGGGGAATATTACTATGTAGAACAGGACAGACTCGGGAGGATTCTTAGGTCGATGCTTTTTACTCTTCTTAGTTCCTTTCGACGATCTCGTTGATGTCTTGCTTTGCTGATAACGAGGTTGCAGTGCATTTTTGAAACACACGCCAAAAGCCAAGCATATGCTGATCGGATGGGATGAGATGGGATGAAGTGAGATGAGGTGAGCAAGGATCAGGAGTTATGTACCGAGGAAGGTGATGCGATTGAGAGAAACAGATTGACCACAAAGATATTACCAAATCACCGAATTTCCTACATTTACTACTGTACATCATAGTGATTACGGTCTACTACCCCCGAGTCATTCAGCTGCTGCTGCTGCTGCTGCTGCTGCTGCCGCCGCCGAGGCAATAATTAGCGGTTTCGGATAAGAGATTGCTCCGTGAAAGATTTATAAACTTGGTACTTAGCAGAAAAAGCCACAAAAGTATTATTCTTACTCTTCAGCTGGGTTATGGTCGACACCGGATCAGTTAGAACGAGTCAGAAGTTCCAAAAAAAGCACCAGGAAGGTTCGACCGGGGAAGGACGATCTGCTCAGATATGATACCCTACTGAGGTTTGCAGGGACTAGTACCTTTTGGTTCAAAGATAGGGGACTTGGATCGTATACGAAATTAAACACCGTGTCCTTGATGTTGTGGTGACGAGGATCGTCCTCGAAGCAAAATATGGACATATTGGCTAGGATGCTTCGGGATGAAAATCTGTAGCAATATGCACAATGAACGCTCCTGACTCTTGACCCTTCCACAACACCGCTGGAATTGTCGTACAAGTCGTATATCCGGAGCTTCTAAAGATCTTGGTCCGGCGATAGTGGGACGATTGAGTCCATGTCCAAAACTCTTACCTCAGGCATCCGCATTCCAGGACGTCGGCAAAACAAACCGAGGGTCTGCAGAGACATGAGGTAGAAGTCATTCTGTTTCACATTATATGTAGACTCTGGATGCGAAATCTATAATTTCCAGAAGATGTCATGTTATCCTGGACGGCAGCAGGCAACCTGTTTTACGAAGATCTCAGATAGCTAGTAGCTAATTAGTCACTCGGAGGCGGAGAAACGGAGGTATATCCTCGAGTAAATCGAGTAGAGTCCCATATGCGCGGAATGTTTCTCGTGCAGCTTCCGGTTGTACAGGAGGGATAGCGTCGTTCTATAGGACACAAAGCATGATGCAAGGATATAACGGCGGACACCTTTTGGGCAAGGTCAGACGGTGTGACAAAGGCCCCAAGTTTGAGAAATACTCGCCTCAAATGGTGCAATCTGAGGTCAAATTTCCACATTCGAACCAGGACAACATTGGAAATGACAGGAGTTCAACACCAGATCAGGGATCTTCTTCCCGACTATGATCCCTGATGGAGAACATAGGCTGATATTCGGCTCAACGGTGAAAAAAAAGCCGCCCATATAATGTCTCAGGCTCAAGCCCAACGGCGTTCTACAACGGACCGCAGTATCCACATGATTAATCTTAGGGAAAGATGGCATCGTACCAGCCGGCTGTGTGATACGGGAGGAAAGCAAGAGTCATGACTTGGAATCATGATCAGTCCCAATGTAAATTTGTCCCCATCTGACCGCACATTTGCGCCACTGTAAAGGGCAGTCTACCATTCGAGCGTTTGGGTGCCTCTGTAAGAAATAGTAACAGCACTGTACAGAGTAGCTTGGTGGTTTCCATCTTGCGCCATGTCTGCAAGCATGGTAGACATGACGATCGCCTTACCCTCAAGAGTGATACTCCCACGCTTCAGAGGGGTTGGTCCTAGCTTGGCGTCACCGTTGGCAAAGATTCGTTCGTTCGCTTGAACTGGTTGGCGCTAAACGGATTGTGAAGAGAAAGGGCGAAGATGGGAGGTGAGATTTGCATGTGCGTGGGTGAATGAAATGAGGAGAAGCGAGCGGTTGGCCAACAATTTTCCTTTTTCTGATTACAGTATCCTCGGAGACGTATTGTGGCATGATTTGACCTTGAACCGATAGAAAACACACAGAATCAATAGGAAGCTTTTAGAGCGACAACAAAGTTTCCGCCAACTTTTGTCGTGATCGCTGCAGCACTTTCTGGAACGAAGCTTCAATCACAAGGCCGAAGCTTAATTTTGGCGTGAATGAATGAGCAACCCTTATCTAGGGGGTAAAGGACCAACCTGTAATTAAGGGAGACCCAGATTACACAGATACCGTATCTGGATGGAAAGAGCCGAGAAATACAGTGTATGGACCTCCTTTCGTGTAAAGGACCTCCAGTACCTCCAGTATGGCGGCAGATATGAAGAGATACGAGTCAGGATGATGTCGTGTGTGTTGTGTGCATCCGTGTGGCCCATTCAAATGACTGATACCGAAGACTGTGATGATGAAGATGATGGCGAAGCTGCATGGAAAGCTGGCGGAAAGGGGGAAATGATCAATCCAACTATCAAATGTCTACCCTGAGTATATCCCGTTTCAATATCCAGATCAGGTATGCGTGTCTCTTTGATGATGGATCTATTGAATAGACCTACTTGACACTGAATCGGGTCGCCTGATGTCCATGTACCTGTCCAAGCAGGGGGGTATATTATGCTGCTGCGAGTGTGGTGGAATTTCATCGCTGTCCTCGTCTATCCACGTCTATCCTCGGACTCGCCTTCTCCTTAGCTTCCTTTTTTCCTGTCTGTTCCAGCAGAGACAAGCACAGTGGTCGTGGATAACGATACGATGAGCTAGTGCGTGGAAAGGCCGATTTCCTCACATTTGGTTGGTCCTGTAAATTGTAAATTCTTCTTAGTTTGCTTCTGTGCCACCATCCACATCATGAGCGTCGCCCTGTCCCCGTTGCTGCTGTACGTGATTATTGGGCTCCTAGCAAATGGGGCTAAATACTTGGTGGGATCTTGTAGTGCGAGTTGCATCATCTGTCTTCGCTATTGTAATTCACCGTCGCACAGAACGAAAACACGCATGCACCGGTAGTTGCCAAGAGGGGGAGAGACTTTCACAGCCATGGCAGCCAGAAACTCGATAATCATGATTCAAGTCCATTACTTATTGAAATCGATCGTGGCCTCATTCTTCCATTTTCTGTACATAGTAGTTGGTGCACATGGGTCTTGTCTTGTTCCCCTTCCAGAACTTCGAGATCCCTGTATCCCCGTATCCTGCTATCAGTGTGTTCGCCCCCCTCCCTCCCCTCCAATCCAATCCCCGACCTATCAGCCTTTCTACAGCTACGATGGTATAATTACTATGTATGTAATTCTGTATTTGCTGAATCCACTCTTCATCTTGCTATGGTACAGTAGAATACCTCCCAAGTGCCTCGCGGGCCTACAATAATCCTCCCATAATACCTACACAGTCCTGTAATTCGCCGTTGTACAAGAAAGCTGGTCAGAATTCCCTTTCCCCATTCAGCTTTGACCAGATTCCTAAACTTACAGAGGCGATGCACCGAGGAGCGGTCAACTTGCAAGGTACTGCTGCGTAATACCCGTATCGGAAATCTGTCAACCGAATACTGGACTGTGATTGTACTATGTACTTGTACCGTCTGTACCTATGTACTAATTACTTACTACCTTATGATAATTATGTGGTGCTAAAGGAGTAACTACCTAGGTACAGTACCTAATTGTGGGACAGTACTGTACCTGAGGGTTGCAAGGCTTGGGAGGTAATTAGATCGGGTACAGGACGGTCCTTTTCATACTACTGTACATAGTAATTACAGTACCTAGGTAGGTAGGTACTAAGTATGGCACAGTATGTACATGTGTCTATGCCTACCTAGATATGTATAATACTGTACCAGGTATAGTCCTTGTGGTAGGTTCACCCCACTATCAGCACCCTAACCAGCCCTGGTCGGTTCACACGCAACCGGCTGCTCCACGCTTATCAGAGTTCCCAGACCCTCGACCTTGATTAGCCCCGAGAGTTGCTCATAGTTGCCCTCTCGGTAAAGACCATCGCCCTCAACCTTGAACGACTAATGATGCTTTGCTTTGATCTTGTGCAAGGAAGAGACAAGAAAACGCCCCACGACTCAATCTTTCATTTCCTGGCCGGTTCATTCCCTTTTCATCAATCCAATGCCCATACTGTACTGTACTGTACTATCTGTACTAGTCCATTGTACTGTCAATACTTCATTCATCATCGCTAACAGCTCCCATCCACTCCCACCCCCCCTTTCTCATCCAGCTAATCATCCCGCCTAATTCAACTAAGTTCGCGGTATTGATCATCCTACTAATTACACTATCCGATACTGTAACTGCGCCCGCCCGTAGCCAAAAATCACACGACCACTTAACTACTGTCGTTGCTCATCGCTCACGATAAGGAATCTCAACCTCGTTCTCTACTCGCCCTGGTCTTATTCGACCCTGATCAAATACCCTCACTCGATTGCGCCTCTTCACGCGACACTAATTCTCGCTTTTGACCCGGCTATCGATACATTATCGCTGCAGACATCGTGGGGCGTCGACAAAGGCATGAGGAGATCGATATCGCAATGCACAAGAGAGCTGATTCAGCTTCAACCGCCAATTGATAGCCCTTCACTAATCTTTCTCGACCTCGACCAGTAGCCTTTCGCTGTCTCATTGACTGCCACTGTCTTGGAATTTTTAGCTATCGCAATGGAGATGCAAACTACCTCCGAGGTCTTGTATCGCCCGCCGGCCTCCGATCTCTTCTGGTCGCATGCCACTCGGGACGCACCAAGATTCGAATTGGTCGCCGTGAAGAGGGACATGAATCCAATTACAGATATCAACAAAAGAAGCCAGCTCTGTTCCAAAGGCTCGCCCCCCAGTTCCTCTCCGGCAGATTCTTCGGCCTCGGGCTGGTCACACCGCTTATCACAGGAGGACTCGCGCTACAGTCCTGGGACATCATATGCCTCCTCGACATTCGGCTCCGAATTAGTCGCCTTCAAACAAGCTGTTCATATAGATTACGCATTGCGTCCTCAGAACGGAGGCCGCGCCTCTTCCGCCCTCACAACGATCTCAAAGGCAGGTCTACAGCAGGATGATAATGCTTCAGATAAGGACAGTATCAGTGCTCTGAAACATCCACGATCTTTTCATCAGTATACTCTGTTCTTTCTCGACGGCTACTCTCCTTTCGGTGGCTGTCCTGCTCCGTCCGCCGAAACAAAGCATCAAGTCAGCATGTTGTCTTCCATGGACATCTTTCTCAAAGAACGATTATCGTCACACTCCGTGTATGGTCCCATCGCCGTTGATACCAAAGCCGAAGGGATGTCGACGGCGTTTGAGGAGCCTTTCAATAGGTTCTGGGCGGTGCTTTATCTTCTCGAAGCAGAGAAGATGGATGAGGGTTTCACAGCTCTGGATGAATGGTGTGATTACATCAAGGGTATGCTTCGAACCCAACAACCGCCGCTCCTCAGCCTCATGTCCATGATGTACGACGAATTTCGCCAGATGGGAAAACCGGAGATTGCAGACAGGGTGCTGAACTACCTGACCAACCTAGCCGAAGTGTATTTTGGCAAACACCATCCCATGAGTGTGATGCTGTGGTGTCTTCGTGCATCCAACATTGCTGATGAGAAGGCCCTCCCAGAGCTTGCATTGGAGCGAGCAGTTCAGCAGTTGGGCAGCATCCAACATGAACACATCATCCTTCTCCTAGAGGATTTCAAACTGCGCTGGACTCATATCTTGCGGCAACGAAACAAGACTGAAGAGGCTATCGTAGTGTTAAAGAGGATGTGTGTCGACCAGGAGAACGTCTACGGGGCTACATCTCCCAAAGCTATCGAGCCATTATATGTCATCGCGAGAACATATTTTGCCGCGGAAAAGGATCTACCCGCTGTTGTCGGCTTCCAAGAAGTCCTCCAGAGGACCGGTGAACTCCAGACTGAGCATCATATCTGGCTCCGAGCTTGTGCGCATGGTCGCCTAGCACAAGTCTACAAACGACTTGGCTATGACTTGCAGGCCAGAAGTCACGCATTAAGTCTTTTGAGCGAGGCTGGCAAGATCTGGGACAACGATCATCCGCAGAGGAAGGTTTGGCTTTCCAGAATTGAGAAAGAAAACATCCTATGAGTTCTTTGGGAAATACTGATACCTCCATCAATGTACCAACAGCTACCAGGCCACAAGATACTATGTTGACGGCCAGGACCTTAGCGACACATGCTGGGCTTTCCCGTACGGCTTCAATATCAACGGTCTACACCAACTCCTCAATCCCGCGGCCCATCTGGGTGTCAGTTTTACGAATCTACAAATTCTCTGATGACACCCTCATCCAAGGCACTGTACCTTGCATGAACACGCGTCGATGCTGGATGCACAGGACTCTAAATAATATGGCGATCTTGTTATGGAGCAGGGCAAAATTACACTGGCAGATCACGCTGTTCTCCGCAGACTGGACATAAGATAAGATTGGCGGGGCTCCCCGTATAAATGGAAGTACCTTGCCCATTGGCCTCACCATTTGTCGATCGTGCATAAAATTCCCATCGGTGGATTTGATCGACTCAAGATGAAAGAACGATTTGTCAAGGACGAGGCTCGGAAAGTCCATAGTGAATCATGTTGGCGAAACAAGAGACTCGAGACTCTTCTAGTCGCCGTCGTTTTGGTCAACCTGGGATGTCTGGTGAGCCGAATCTCTCATCACACCTTTTCGGTTGCAGTCATTGATCACCAGCAATAGCTACTCTCGCATCATTGGGAATCCAATAGCAGCTTCTGGTGGCTCTTCAATGTAGTATCTGACAGCACCGGGCCTCCACCGCCAACCAGTCTCGCACAGTTTCAGCAATGTTCGATTGACAATTTCCTATCGACGGGACTGCCTTTCATGAAAGGCATTGAGGCTCCAGGTGTCGACGAGTATATTGAACGCCGTCAACGTCTAGCTGTAGCGCTTGACGAGGATGGCATCGATGCATTCATCGTGGAACCAGGCTACACGTTCCAGTACTACGCCAATGTCAGCCAGGAGGACTGGGAACCATGGGAGGTATGTCTCCCGCATTGCTAGGAAACCGGATAGTCTGACGAGACGTTTCAAAGCCCGAGGAACGACCTTTCTTGATGGTAGTACGTCCAGAAAAGGACGATCGGGGTGTGGTTTCTGCCAACACTACCTTCCTGTCCCCAGCATTCGAAGCAGAGCGTGTACGCCTTCTCGGGATGCCCTTCGCTGAGCCATTGTCGATTGTTGGGTGGGAGGAACATTGGAATCCTTACACGACTCTTCTACAATCTACCTTGTTCGCCGATGTTCAACTGTCCTCGGCTCCTAAAGTCATGGTTGACGAGGAGATGAGAGATTATATCCAAAGAGGACTGTCCCTGAACGGTTTTGACGTTGTCGGACTCAGTGGTAATGTAGAGGCTGTACGACAAACGAAATCCTCAGTGGAGGCAGCAATCCTGAGGGCCGTCAACACTGGCACCGTAGAAGCAATTCGTCAAATGCGGAAATGCCTCTACCCAGGTCTCACGGAGGGTGATGTGGCACAGGTGCTCGATAAGACGTTAGAGGCTGCTGGCCTGGATCCATTCTTCGATATCGTGCTCTTTGATGAAAACGCATCGAACCCACATGGAGGAACCAATGGAGCCAAGATTTTGACATCTGAAACTTTTGTATTGATAGACGTAGGCGCCCACTTGCACGGTTACTCCAGTGACGTTTGTCGCACTTTTGTTCCACCATTTCTACCGAAAACTGCTGCGATACAGCGAAAGTTGCAAAAGAAGATGGATGTGTGGGATGTGGTTTTCCGAGCGCAGACAGCCTCCATCGGCCAGTTCCAGGAGGGAAATTCAGCTGCCAGCGTCGATATCGCCGCCAGAAAGATCATAACCGACGCTGGCTATGGCGCGGCATTCACCCATCGGCTTGGTCATGGCATTGGCATCAAAGCTCATGAATCTCCTTATCTCAACAAAGGCAACCACAATGTCACACTTCGACCCGGGATGGCTTTCACAAGCGAACCAGGAGTGTACTTGGTCGATGAATTTGGCGTCCGGCACGAAGACATCTTTTTAGTTGCAGCTGACGGAGAACAGCCAGAATGCTTGAGTGGAGATCGAGCAATCGGCCCTTGGGATCCTTAAAGGCCGACGCAGCTCTATGCGTCTGTGTTGAATGACAATCTCGTTTTCAATGCTGACAGAGCTGCTTACCGTACATGTTTACGACGATTCTGAGATCTGTACCATTAGTCCTTATTGCCCATGACACGGGTCACCAAAAATCACTGGAAGCACCAGAACAACCTAGGGAAAAGATACTATAGTAATGACTCCTTGAGCAAATTTATTGAATTGCCAGTAATTGTTCCAACTTGCAAGAACCGGTCCTTTTAGAGACGATATCAAAAGCTTTACAAAAGTGCCAAGTGCTGAATGCTCAGTTGTTCAGATTGCATTCAATTGACAGCTTCCTGTCCTGGGTACAGGATACTGTTAAAGCGAAACAGACAAGCGTTATACTGTACAGTACCATGCCAAGACCATATCCCCAGACAATTCAAGGTAATATTATTATCCCCGCAGGTATTAGGTGGTAATTAATGGGGTACAGTAAATACCATAATACCTACCTCATTACTCCGCAACTCCAGGCACAACACCCCAGCCAATTACAGTAGTCCAGCAGCCCTGTCCGTCTGTCTCTGCCACTGTTCCTGTCTACCTACTTACCTAATTAGGTACAGAGTATTAGGTTACTTAGGTATCTATCCCTAGGACTACAATTTCTTAGGTACTGTAGGTATGTAGTAGCGTACCTACTCGTTGTACAACCCAATCGCACTCACATACCATCCAGAGAGACATTCACAACTTCATTTTCATCTTTCCTCATCTCTGAAAGAATGAATTCCAGTCATCAACCAAATTCTTTCTTTCTCCTCTTCTTCTTCTTCTTCTTCTCCTCCTTCTCATGGCTACAGTCTCCGTAACCTGAGGCTTTGGCTTTCGGGGTTTTTTGGCCCCTCGAGTTTCGGTATCCACATACATACCTACATACCTACCTAGGTAATCCATCGATGACATAGTTTTTACCTGATGACGTTTTCCGTTTTATTCCATTAAGTATTCGAACAAACCGGAAAGTTTTTAATTATTTAGGGCCTCTTTGAATGCAGAAAACTGTTCCTACCTAATTAGGTAGTAAGTATCTGGACCGACGTACAGTACTTGGCTGAGCTGGCCGGACAAGGGATGCGAAAGGGATTGGGACCAGCCCCGAGGTGGTTTTTGGGCCTTGTTTTAGGGATTGGAATCGAGGTCATCGGTTACCTTGGGTTAGGTAGGTACATACTGTAGGTAGGTAGGTACTGTACCTTGGTGTTTGTAATTACCTGGTGGTGAATGAAACCGTGGCTTGAGTTTCCCTTGATGTTTGCCTGTGGTATAGCGCTAACGGGTATTCGACCTATCTGCATGACATATTGTAGCAGTGTACTTGTGTACAGTACCTACCTACCTAATTACTTATGTCATTGTTGTGCATTTGATTGATCATATGACATACACACATACGCATACAGAATAGAGACACGGCCGACCGGACTAATTAATTACATCTTGTTTCTTGCCAGAGGCTCATTCCAGTACTTTAGATTTTTGGTTTGTAAACTTCTCGACTTGTCAGATTCCTGGTTGTAACTAATAGGTCAATTGTCTACACGGTGATTCAAGTCCAAGTCAAATCAAGGTCAATCTTGTTGAGAATTGTATCCGTCTGTTGCCTCTTTTCTTCATACAAGGACACAGGACCAAACATTCCATTCGCCGTTTAATCTGTTCGGTTCGTGCTTGTTCTCCCAGCCAACCGTCTAAGTCGGTAGTCACTCACCATGAGCGCGTCTCGAACTGCGATGCTCCGATCAGCTCGGACTGCTCGTGCAAGACCCCTACGCCAGAATTGTTCTCGTCGCTTTCAATCAACGTCTTCCCAATCCGCGCAAGACTCTACTGGGGGAGGTGCTCACACGCGTGCAGCTGTTGTCGGTGGAATTGCTGGAGCCACAGGTGCATTGACCCTGGGATATGCTTGGTACCACTTTTCTGGTGCCAAAACGGCGGTCAGTACGGTGAAGCAGACAAAAGATTACTACGAGTCCACGATCAACAAAGTGAAGGAAAATGCTCCGGAGCCAAATGAGGCTTTGGACTACCTGAGGAAGCAAGCAACGTTCTATGCTGGTTTCGTGCCCGGAGGCAAGTCGGTTGTCGACAATACTTTCAAAGACATCGACTTGATTCGCGAGAAACATGGTGCAGATGTGGACAAGATTGTCAGTGAGACATACAAAGAGCTCAAGCAAGTCACCGACAAAGGTCTGAGTGTCGAGTCGGCATCTGAGGCATGGCAAGTCTTGTCAAAGGCTCTCGGTAGGATTGCATCTCTTGCTGGCGATGCGTCTCAACAAGTCATAGAAAATCATCCCATGTTGAAAGAAAAGGTTGGAGGAAACATTGACCAGCTTCGATCATTGGCCGACAAGCTGGGACCTGAAGCTAAACAAAAGTTCGACCAGACCTGGGAGGAAGTACAAGATATTCTGAAAGGCGGTCTCGATGCCAGCACCTTGGATCGGATTCGTCAACTTGTCCAAAAGAAAACATCAGAGGTTCAAAAACTCGGTGAGAAAGCATGGGAACAAAGTCTACAAGAAGCAAAGCCATTCCTCGATAAAAACCCCCAGGTCAAGGAACTGCTGGAAAAGAACCGATCTTCACTTTTGTCAGGGAACATCACCAAACTTTTCCAACAGCTAAAACAGGCAGCCACTTCAGGCAATGCTCAGGGTCTTGAATCATACATCAAAGAGGCAACTCAGAAAATCAAGGATTCATCAAGTGGTCTCGAAGGCTATCTCGACATGCTTCCCGGGGGTTCGGAACTCTTGCCTAAATTCGAGCAGTTCCAGGAACTCAGCAAGAAGCATTCCAAAGACGCGGAGAGATTAGCGAAAGAGACCATAGATGAAATCTCACAGGTGTTGAGCAAGAAATTGGAGGAAGGCAAGAAACTGATGGACGATGCTTCACAGAAGAAGAAGTGAGACATACTGGACCTCTACGGGAAAAATTCGAGGAGGTGATGTAAACCCTACGGCACAGTAGCATTGTACCATAGCAATAAGGGAGCTTTTTGTACCATAGTTAAAAAGTTGTAAGCTACGATCATCAGATCATAGCTATTCAAAAGAAGATAATCAAACTTCCGTGTCTGTAGGAAATATAACATTAATATCAAAGACCCTATAACTAAATGAAGAACAGGAGCATCTCGGATCACAGGACAGTTCAATTGCGCTAAACCCCAAATCAGGACTAGTGCATCCGTGTCTCGGCGCGGCTTGCAGAGCTTCCACTCCCGTTCAAACCTCATCGACGAGAGAAGCTTTTAATCAGGACTACCGAATCTCCGCTCCCTCTCTCAAACCACGACAACCTGACAGTCTGAAGGTAGCTCATCGCGAACATTCAGACATCATCAGAGCTACAATGCTGTCTTCAAAGATTGTCAGACCCGCCTTTGCTGCGGCCACCAGACAGTCACGTCGATCTGCAATCAGAACGTACGCATCTGCCGCAGCCGAGTCAAAGCCTCCCATCGCTCTTTTCGGCATTGATGGAACATATGCCAATGCATTGGTATGTATATCCAATCCATTTTGCATTTTTACAGATGTTAGACACGGGGTCTGGATATGATTGGGGATGGGATGGGATGGGATTGGGCTTCAAGTGATGCACCAGTGAAGGAATTAAGAGACGCCCATTGAACCTCGTCCAGTGCACATTCAGACCCAGAAAATTGTTCGCTGACCTCTATTTTCACTCTTACAGTACACTGCTGCCGCCAAATCATCAACTCTCGATACCACCGCTACCGCCATCAGCAGCCTCAGCGCCATCTTCAAGAAGGACCCAAAATTAGCTGAGATTCTCCATGCGCCAACCCTCTCGGCTGCCGACAAATCGTCCATTGTTGCGGAATTGGAGAAGCATATTCAAGGAGGTGACAAGGCGACCGTCAAGAACTTTCTAAACACTCTGGCTGAGAACAACCGATTGGGTGTTTTGGAGGGCGTTTGTGAGAAATTTGCTCAATTGATGGGCGCTCACAGGGGAGAGATTGAGGTCACTATTACTACTGCGGCCGTACGTCCTACACATTTCCTTACCATCATATAATCACTGTCGGCTTGCTACCGAAACCATACTTCTGACATGTTTCTGCGCCAATGCGCTGAGCATCGACGAAATACCACACTATTCCCTTCCACATCATTATGCACGCTTCGCCATTTCATCCTTTTCATTTTTTTCCCCCTAACCAATCACTCATGTTATATCCCAATCGCACGAAAACACTAACATCTGTCTTCATAGAAACTCGAACCCAGACTTCTATCCCGACTCGAATCCGCCGTCTCCAAATCCGAATACGCTTCCGGCAAGAAGCTCAAGGTTATCACCAAAGTCAACCCCGAAATTGTTGGTGGTCTTGTTGTCGAAATCGGTGATCGTACCATTGATTTCAGCGTTTCCTCAAAGATCTCAAGAATGAACAAGGTTTTGACCGATACTTTGTAAATAGTGCCCTTATCGGCTCCTCAAATTAAAGAACGGGTCGTCCTTTCAACAGAAAGAATGGAGTGGAATGGAATGGACTGGTGTGGTGTGGTGTCTATGAATTCCGAAGAAGAAAGTAGAACCTGTACTTTCTGTCACTGTTGATATGAGGTGATCTGAAGGGATGTAGAGTGGAACGGGATGTAGTAGACATATGTATATAAAACAATATCAAACAAGTTTGAATCAAAGATTGTTACAGTATTTTATTTTTGTCTATTCTATTCTCATCTTCAAACCTTTTTTCCTTTCTCATGAAATGGGGGTTTTTTTTTCCCTTCCTTTCCCTTACAAATTCCCTTTTTCCTTTTTTTATTAGGTAGGTAGATACATAACTACAGTAGATAGACAGGTTACGTACTGTAGGTAAGGTATTCTTCACCGTAACTTACCTAGTACAATATCTATAAGTTAGGTATACAGGGAAAAAATAGCACGACTGACTAACTAGGTACAGTACCTACCTAGGTATGTAGGTGTATGTAGGTAGAGCAGTTTTTCTTTCTTCCTCGAAGCTCATTTGGTTTTACCTCATGCTCTAGATCTTAGGTACTGTACATAGTACTAAATACAATATCTACTTTCTTGGGGACAAACAACTCACTCCGTGACTTTTCTTTCCACTCTCTGCGGTCTGACTCCCCCTCCCCCTCCTCCTACTCCTCCTCCGCCGCCACCGCCGCCGCCACCACTACCTCCAACTGCACCTGCACTTCCAGACGCTCCTCCCGCTGCTGCTGCTGCTGCGCTTCTATCTCTCCTGAAACAGCCGTAAACGCCTTTGCATGATTCTCTTAATTTCTTCAAACTTCCTCTCATTTCGGGTAATTCCTGTTGTAGGGCTTGTCGGGCATTATTATCCGTTCTTCTATCTAATTCCAGATAAATTTGGGATTGGATTTGTGAGGCTTTTTCTGAGGAGTATTGGGTTAGGGTTTGGGCTATGAATTCGACGTCGAGAGTTGCTTGCATGAGGGCAGGGAGGGTGTAGTGAGAATGAAAAGTTGAGAAGGACTGGAGGAGGGAAGAGGAGATTTGTTCGAGGTGATGGGTTAGGATCGGATGGACGGAGGAGAGGGAGGTGGTGGTTACGATTTCGGTGTGGATCAGAACTAGGGTCAGCATGACATTGTAGACGTAGGGTCGGACTTGCGAGGGTTTGTTGTCGAGGTTGGGTTTGGGCGCCCAAGATGGGGAGCTGATCCCCGTGCGGATGATATCATTGAGTTTGGAAACGGTGGGGCGCACATAGGATTGGAAGAGACGGGAGTCGATCTGTGAGAGGACATCGCGGATGGTTTTGCTTTCATCAGTAAGTTTGACGGAAAAATTGGTTTCGAAAAGAGAGATCAGATCCGGGACAAAGGTTTGGCGGAGGGCTTTGAGGTTGGAGAGAGTTAACAGCATGCGCACGTTGCGGCTGGAGGCGTCGATGGTGTCGGCGACGATTATAGTAGGATTGTTGGCTTCGCTGGATGATAAAGAGGTAGTGCTAGAGGATTTGGTAATGGTTTTGTTGACAATGATCCATTCGTCTTCGTCGACTTTGATGGGTTTTTCGGCGTTTTCAACCATGCCGCTCAGGGCTTTATAGATGCTCGTCACAAATTGCGAACGGACCATTTGAAGTAATTTGGTCGGTGGTGGTGTTATAACGTCGCCGGTTCCTGGTCTTGTTGTCGCTTCAGATATGTATAGAATCCTCTGTATCCCCATCAAAAGGGCCTGCTCAAAGGCAATGAACTGTCTGGGCATCTTTGTTTGTTCCCGTTGGTCGGGAGCACGAGTCCAGTCTTCAAGGTTTTTGCAACTTTCGGCATCTTTGTTCCAAGCTGCACAAACAGCCTTGACACAGCGTTCACGGGACACGCTGACGAGGGTCTTGACATTGTCATACATTCCTGGTCCTTCAGCCACAGGCTTGATGGCAATCATTTCGCTTGCGGCTGTACCTACTAAGACCAGTGACTTGCTCAAATACTGAACGGCACTCAACGTGTTAGAATGTGGTGGCCAGAAGGCAAATTCTTCCCAAGCCTCGCCCATCCTAGGGGAGGGCGGAGGTAGATTTTTGGGGTCTAGCTTTGCCCCAAAACGAGGATCACGAGGAGATAGGCTTGTCATCGCAGACAATGGTGTGTTGGGAGAATTGGGAGGTAAAGGGGAGAAAAGGGAAGAGATGTCTTCGATCGGTGCGTCTGCGAATAAGGCGAAGACGCTCTCTCGAATCAAGGTAACGAGGTCAGTCACACCCTTCTGGAGGTCCTTGATGCCTGCATCTGACAATTTGTGATGGTGTCTACTGGATCCCTCAAACCCAGTTGGAAGAGATTTCTGTTTCTCCCCTGTGATAAAAGATTGGGTCGTCTCCCAAAAGTCTACTACCTCGCCTAATATCCCGCTAGACATTGACAGTAGTTTGTTGAGATATGCTAGGAGAACCTCCCACATCTCAATGACGCCATCTGTGTCCAAAGGCTCGCTGGAACTTTCCTTGCCAGCTCGCCTGAGATAGGTGGCAGAGGTCTGAGCATTCGGTTTCTCCCCGGTTGTTAGCCTTCTTCGGAGTATCTCGATTTCTACCCTTGACCGCTCCGTGAGAGCAGAGATCTTCGATTTCAGGTAATCGTCTCGGCTGCGAAGCCAGACCCAGATCGGGTTTTCGTCAACTCCAAGTTCGAGGAGAACACCAATAAGTTCCATGTGCTCTTCTGCGTTGACATTGTCTGTAGGACTGGAAGAATGGAGGCTGCTCAGCTTCTTCCATAATTCGCGTTTCAAAACTTTGATTTGATGTTCAACATCAATCCACATTCTGCCCGTGACCAGGATTTGATGGATCTGTTGGTCACTTATCTGCTGTTGGCCAGTGGCCGCTTTTTCGGCCAAGGCTTTTGCATTGTTTGAATGCCTCCTCGCGTTGTTATAGTGGTCAACGACAGCCTCGTAGTCTCTTTGCTTGATAACCTTTGCTAAGGTGGTCCCAAGCTCGTAGATAGAACGGTCTTGATCGATCGCTTGAGTGGCGGCCTTTAGATGGTCCTCTCGCTCACGTCCTTCCAGCGCCGGTCCCCATACATCTTCTGCTTTCTGGGTTATCTCAAGCAACGGCGCTTTGATACCAATGACACCAAATTCAGATTCCTTCACCAAAGCGTTCTTCCTCAGTTGCGGTTTGGAGGGGGCAGAACCGCCAAAGCTACCGCTGCTAAAATTCCGATAATGTCCGCTCTGTCTGCTGACATGACGTGACTGAGGTCGACTTTGAGGTTCATTCTGAGCCCCCTGACTCCGCATCTCTGTGTATACATTGTCGATCGTAGCTTTCGCTCTCACAAATCGTTCAAAGTTGGATTCCACCAACACTTTCAACGAAGCCGACTTTTGGTCAATAGATCTTGTCAGATAGTCGAGTCCCTGTAGCAGAGAATCTGTGGTTGCATCTGAATGAACCTGCGAAAGGAAAATAGCAGGAGAGAATGTAGTTGAGGACAACAAGAACTTGTTGCGCGTCCTCGTGTCTTCGTCGACAGGCAGTCCCTTCTTTCGCAGTATCTGCACAACGCTGACCAGTCCGCCCAGCGGATCTGGTTCATCCTTCTGCACTAGGTTGGCGCGTCCATCTCCTGTCTTCTGTGATCCGGGTATCATACTGCGACGATCACTGGCACTCCTCTCAAGGGCTGAATATCGGGACTTTGATCGTCGCAAATCAGATCCATCCTTTTCTTCTTCGTCACTTTCGTCTAATTCTGCTGGCCATTCTGTCGGATATGCAGAGGTGAGATTATAATGACTCACAACATCTCTTTCCACAGCTGCCATGGTTGATGGAGTTGTGTCAGGTCTAACCTATAGTTGGGTTTGGGGTAGGGCGTGTGATGTGTAATGGCGGAGCGTCGTGTGGAGTTCCTGGTCCTTTAGTCCTCTCGCTTTGAGCCTCTACCAGATAACATGGTTTCTGCGATGGGATATTTCCATCTTGCTTCATACCCAACCATAACATCCGTCATCCAGCATCAACGTCGCTTCACATGTTTAATTACAAGGTTTATAGTTCCATGGCTGTACTGCTTCATGTGTCGTATTTGGAAAGTATTCCGAGCGGCCGCAGTGCCGATAATTCTCCCGGCAGATGAAGCTTGTTCCTTTTGCTGGCTACGACGGCATTGAAAGTATTTGCTCGTTCAAGCTCGTCACTGGTACAATTGGCTTGTCGATATTCCAATTGGCATTTTCCCTCTGTCTCTTATCTCTACCATCACAATTGACCATCTTGTTCGGCTGCCACCATGATCAGCGCTCGTCTCTTCTCCGCGCCGGCGCGACAGACTCTGCGCAAAGCCTCTAATGTCCAACCACGATGGACACCTGCATTCACCCAGGTCTAGCATGTGAACTCTTATAAAGGTGATCTATACTGACCTTGTACCCTAGGTCTCCATCCAATCACGATCATATGCGATTGCTACGGAAGACAAGGTCGCAAAGTTCAAAGGACAGAAAGGCTCAGACGTTGCCCACCCCACACCTCATTGGAATTACACCGGCCGCTGACAAACAGCTCAGGGGAAATACACAGTCACGTTGATTGAAGGAGATGGTATTGGTCCAGAAATCTCACAGGCAGTCAAGGACATTTTCGCCGCTGCAAAGGTAGGAAATCTCAGTGCGATATCGGAAACGATTGGGCTGATTCTTGGATAAGGCACCTATCAAGTGGGAACCGGTCGATGTTACACCACAACTGAAGGATGGAAAAACAGTGATACCAGATGAAGCCATCGCCAGTGTTCAAAAAAACTACGTCGCTTTGAAGGGACCATTGGCTGTAAGAATTCCCAGACCCTTGACGTTGTCGACAGCTGTTAACATCAATCAGACACCCGTTGGAAAGGGTCACGTTTCTCTTAACTTGACACTGCGTCGCACATTCAACTTGTTCGCCAATGTTCGTCCCTGCAAATCTATCGCTGGATACAAAACCCCCTACGATAATGTCGACACCGTTCTCATTCGTGAGAACACCGAGGGTGAATACTCTGGAATCGAGCACGTTGTTGTTGATGGTGTCGTTCAGAGCATCAAGCTTATCACTAGAGAAGCCTGCGAGCGCGTACTCAGATTTGCCTTCCAATATGCCATGGAAACCGGTAAAAAGAAGGTCCGGGCCGTCCACAAGGCAACAATCATGAAGATGTCCGATGGTCTCTTCCTGAACATTGCCAGAGAACTGAGCAAGGAATACCCTGAGATCGAGTTCGATGCTGAGCTTCTCGACAACACTTGTCTCAAGATGACGACCGACCCAGTCCCATACAACGACAAGGTCTTGGTCATGCCAAACTTGTACGGTGACATTCTCTCCGATATGTCCGCTGGTCTGATTGGTGGTCTTGGTTTGACTCCCTCTGGCAACATCGGTGACGAATGCTCTATTTTCGAAGCTGTTCACGGTTCAGCCCCTGACATTGCCGGAAAAGGTCTCGCCAACCCCACTGCCTTACTTCTGAGCAGTATCATGATGTTGAGACATATGGGTCTGAACGAGTATGCCACAAATATCGAGAAGGCTGCGTTCGATACCCTTTCAGAGGGTAAGGCTCTCACTGGAGATCTTGGAGGCAAGGCCAAGACCCATGAGTACGCTGGCGCGATCATCTCGAAGCTGTAAATAGATCATTGCATTGTTCCTGGTTTCTAGCACAGTGGGCGAAGCATTCCTAGATAGTATCAGATGATCACCGAGACCATCTGATCATGTACTGTAACTTAGTTTTTTTGAGGAAGCATATGTTTGAGGAGCGTTGCAAAGAGTACATATCAACCTCTCGAATGAATCTTCAATCACCTGCATTATAAACATGCGTTTTCCAACCCTTGACCGCAAAAGATTCTACAAACAACTGCCGACTACAGAATTGTAAAATTTCTGAAATGGGGTCAATAATAAAGGTGACAAATAGTGAAAGAGGACATAGATAGTCTGGTATCTTCCAGGGAGTATGGATATAGACACGGTACAGTACGATATTCCGCTTTTCATCTCTACGTATCGAAATTCGGTACAGAGTGTTGATAAACACCCTGTAACACCCCGGATTTTTGTAACCGCTATGGATACATAAGCGTTGCGGGACCAAACCTCGGTTGATGTCCCCAGGGAATCGGTCACCCAGAAATCCGGGGATGCTCCGTCACATGCTGAGAACATTGCAGCACAATGTGCATCCTCTACTAAATCCGCAACAATGTTCTCTTTCTCCCATGTTCCTTCTGTCTTACGAAAACTTGTTATGACCCAGAGCTTGTCGTCCTTATGATACACTTCCCTATGGAAATATTCATGTGCGCCTATCAGCCTTAACGATGGCAGTACAGTCAAAGCTCCTTCGACCAGAACGGTCGATCAAGCAGCTGATTTCAGCCACTACTTCTCTATACCTCAAGAATCGAAAAGTTGTTGGCCGAGGAGTATATCTTGCTCTTTTCGTTGCACTAGCTCATCGGATACACAATGCCATCGCGGAGCAGAAAGCCGCTGCGCAGCGACAAGCAGAGTTACGAAGCAGGCCCAAGACTGGAGAAGTTGAGTCGGGAAAGAAGAAGCGCGTAGAGATCAATCGCGAGTTTTTCCGCAGCCTCTTCAAGCTATTACGCATTATCATACCCAGTTGGAAGAGCAAGGAGTTGCGACTACTGCTCAGCCACAGTGTCTTTCTGGTGGTTCGAACGTTATTGAGTTTGTATGTCGCAGAGCTCGACGGCAAAGTTGTGAGCAGTCTTGTCAAAGGGAAGGGAAGGGACTTCCTACTCGGTCTGGTCTGGTGGATGATGGTAGCGGTTCCGGCCACGTTTACAAATTCAATGGTACGTTATTCCCGTGATTCATGAAGTACATGGGAATGCTGACCGTCAAAAAGCTTGAATATCATCAATGTAAGCTATCGCTATCATATCGGAATCGCCTCACGAAGCATATTCACAAAAAATATCTTGACTCGGCAAATATGAGCTTCTATGCACTTTCGGCACTCGACGATCGGATAAAGAACGCTGATCAGCTGATCACCGTGGATGTTGCGCGCTTCTCGAACAGCCTGGCCGAGCTATATTCGGACTTAACCAAGCCTGTCCTTGACATGATCATTTATAACTATTCACTTTCGAAGAATGTTGGAGGTGAAGGTCTTTTCATCATGGCATTACTTGTTCAGGTGTCTGCAAACGTCATGCGAGCTTTGACGCCGCCCTTCGGCAAATATGTCGCCGACGAAGCACGTCTGGAAGGGGAGTTCAGATCTCAGCATCAACGCCTAATAGATTTCAGTGAAGAAATTGCCCTCTATCATGGAGAGAACGCAGAGAAAGACACACTCGACAAAGGGTACTTCACGCTCATCAAGCACGTCAATCGCATTCTCCGACGACGCTTCTATCATGGATTCATGGAAGACTTTGTAATCAAATATTTCTGGGGTGCACTGGGCCTTGTCCTCTGTAGCGTACCCGTTTTCTTCAAAATTCCTGGCCAGACTCTCAAGGGCATGGGAGATCGGACGGAGAGCTTTGTTACCAACCGCAGAATGCTGCTATCTTCGTCCGACGCATTTGGACGCATCATGTTCTCCTACAAAGAGATCACTGAATTAGCCGGATACACGGCTCGTGTATCCTCATTGCTGGATGTCCTCGACGATGTCAGCGCCGGATCCTATCAGAAGAAACTTGTCTCCTCGGCCTCGACAGATGAAAACGCGGCAGTCCTCCGAGGTCGTGGTGTTGTGGAAGAGAGCGAAAACATTGAATTTACCAATGTACCGATTGTGTCTCCAAATGGAGATGTACTCGTGAAGGAACTATCGTTCTCGATAAGTCCAGGCGACCATCTGTTGATCGTCGGCCCCAACGGTTGTGGTAAGAGCAGCCTGTTCCGCATCCTGGGAGGATTGTGGCCTGTATACGGAGGTTCCGTCAAGAAACCGAGCTTTGAGAATATCTTCTATATTCCACAGAAACCATATCTCTCGCGCGGCACTTTGCGCGATCAGATCATCTATCCCGACTCGTTGTATGAGTTCCGGGCAAAGAAAGCCACCGACGCAGAGCTGAAGCGCATTCTGGCGATTCTCGAGATTGATTCTGTCGTGGACCGACCTGGCGGTTGGGATGCAGTCGAAGAATGGCGCGATGTCTTTTCCGGCGGCTTACAGCAACGAATCGCTATGGCGCGACTGTTTTATCACAAACCAAAATACGCGATCCTAGATGAGTGTACAAGTTCTGTGACCCTCGAGATTGAAAAGGTCATGTACGACACAGCGAAGGAACTTGGAACCACTCTTATGACCGTGAGTCATCGCCGCAGTCTCTGGAAGTACCACAGCAAGATCCTTCAATTCGATGGACAAGGGAGTTATATTTTCACCGATTTGGATGCCGAAAAACGTCTCAAACTTGAAGAGTAAGTCCACCTTTGACAAAGGTATGATAAGAGATCTCTGCTAACAAATATACAGTGAGAAAGAGGAATTGGAACTGCAGCTTCGTGCTGTACCTGATATTGAAAGGCGTATCGCAGAATTGACAGCAAATTAAAGAGATCTTGTACCTACTTAAGCTTACCGTTTCAAAGGGTATATTGACGGCTTCGTTCGGGAGGCATAAGTTCCTGTCATGTTTCCAGATGTCTTCGCTGAGAGTGATTCCGCCGCCGATGGCTCATTCAAGGGCAATCGGCATTAAGCATCGGCCGTAAGAGAATCCAGTCTCGGACAAGATTAAACACAGGAGTTCCCGACATGTCAAGGAGTGCCTGGGAGACGAACCATAGTGGCGAAGTCCGGGAAGGATTTATGGTGCATCTCCTGTGCTACCAGCACAATAAGCACATGTACCTCGAATGTTGGTGAGCACCCCACGGACCCTCAACCTGTCCGAGAGTTGGCATTGTGCGTGCCCTGCGATCCACATACGCAATCCTACTACTGCGCCTTCTGTCTCTTCCAACATGTACATAACATTACCCCCAGTTGCTGACATATCAGCTCCGTCATGGCGCTGCAGACAGGGATATTGTTGGGGACTAAATCCTCCTACCGCATCAGTGACAACGACAATGTGGACTTTTTCCGCCCCAGTGGGCAAGGCTAAAGCAAGTGAGTTCCATAAGACGAACCAAATCTGTGATGCGGTTCTGTAGCTTTGAATCCGAAGTGCCATGCCGTGCACGCCCTAGTGCCCTGGTGTCCTGTCATAATCAGAGTAGAATCAGGGCTGAGTGGGCCGTAGCAGCTGTTACCCGATGAGGTTGTGGTCGCGACGTTGCTTATTAAAGATGATTCACTAACTAAATTTCGGATAATCCACAGCCTTGGCAACATCAAAGCTTCTACTCCATATTACTCTTGTTTCTACTCAGAGTAATATCCTATTCAAGTCATGGTAGCGACCGGTCTTCAAGATATTGTAGTAGGGAACCAATCAACTTGCGCAATTTCTAGCACATTATAAACTCGTCTCATACGAAGAAGCTACGCCCCAGTACGTACGAGCCATTCAAAATGATTTCCCCAATGCCATCTGAAGACCATGCCTTATTCTTCTGCCTGATGCTACGCCTCAGTCATCCCAGGTGCATGCATGTTGGTGAGGTTGGTCTTCCACTGCACTGTCAGATTTTGATTACTTCGAGCTGTCCAATGCCAAATCGTCGTGAACATCGCATCCGTTACTTTATCTTCGCAGAGTATAAGAAGCCTCATCCTCCTTGATAGATTGTAAACAACTCATCAGTCCAAACCAGTACACCTTCTACGGGCCTTCCTTTTGGAACTCAAGCCAGTACAAATCTCGTCCATACCTTATCCTAGTGTTTTCCTGCTTGATTTATCTCTTTCTGTGCTGTACAATCTTCCAAGATGACGACGACCGCAGGCTGGGAAAATTACACCCTGTCTACCTTCAATCAAACATTGCTCGCCAACTCCACCGAACTATGCAATCTAGACATCTGTCCTCTCGAACTTGACGGCTATGTCCTCGCGCAGATCAAGTACATCCCAAACCTGGCGGGAAATGTACTCTATGTTGCCATCTTCGCCTTGCTCTTGGCCGCACAGCTGTTCCTAGGCATCAGATACAGGACATGGGGTTTCCTCGTCGGAATGTTCGGGGGAGGCATTCTGGAAGTCATTGGCTACGTGGCTAGGATTCAGATGCATTACAATCCCTTCCCAGATGGCCCCTTCATCATGTAAGTAGCACAACCTCCAGTAATCTTCAAACATGTTTCCTAACATTCAAACAGGTACCTCTGCTGCCTCACCATCGGGCCCGCATTCTTCACAGCCTCAATCTACCTCTGCCTATCCAGGATCATAACCGTCTATACCCCTAAGGCCGCACGCTTGAAACCCCAAGTTTACACCTACCTTTTCATCACCTTTGACTTCGTCGCGCTCGTCCTCCAAGCCGTCGGCGGCGCCATTGCCTCAACCGCCGACACACACACCACATCCCAACAGGGAATCCACCTTATGGTCGCCGGTGTCGCCTGGCAAGTCGCCAGTCTCTTCATCTTCTCCATTCTCTGCCTCGATTTCTTCCTCCGCGTCCGCCGCATATCCTCAGATTCCTACAACCCCCATTTCTCACACCTCCGCTCCACCAAACAGCACAAATACTTCATCTGGGCCCTCACCCTCGCGACTTTCTTCATCCTCGTTCGAAGCATTTTCCGCTGTGCCGAGCTAGAAGAAGGCTTCGACGGCGATCTGGCCAACGACGAAGTCACGTTCATGGTACTGGAAGGAGCGATGATTATTCTGGCGAACAGCCTCCTGACCGTCTGGCATCCGGGTTGGGTTTGGGGACACGGGACTTGGAAAGGCTCCAGTTGGGGTAAAGGGAAGAAGGATATGGAATTGCAGTCTCACGACATGTCTTCGGAGTCTGGGGATTTGTATAACAAGAGGGAGGGAAGTTTGTAGGTGAATGCTCGACTGAGAGGAGGAATCTCTTCACCTATCATCGAGGAAAGACATGTACAAGAACGTAAGGGTGACAGAACATATAGAATCACTAGATCGATCGCTAGGACTAGAAGTAGAAGAATATTTTCATTACATAGTGTCTTCACACCCTCCATCCTCTTGACTGAGGTACATACACATTCGATTATACTATAATCTCCAATATCACAAAAGTTACATACTTTACTATATCACGACTTCGAAAAAAAATTGTAACTCCAAAACAATTTTATTGATATCTCTAATCTCTATCGACCCAGAAAATTCCAATAATTCTCTCCGTCTTCTATATAACTCTCTACTACCACTCAATCGAATCCGAGCCGTCTCTTATAGCCCAAATCGTCGCTCTATATGAGTAAAACATGCCCAACTCAAATTTGGTTTGTCCTTGATTAGGGGAGCTCTAGTCGTATCTGCAAGACCAGACAGTCTATTTGATTTTTCTCCCTTACTGCCATTTTAGAGCATCCTTGGTCCTCTCTATAGATCATTTCATTAGGGATATTAGCAGAAAGTGTCTTCGTACTTCAACTCGACTTTAATATTTCCCCGGTGTGTGGCCTTTCATTAGAATTACTAGAATAGATGACTTATCTACCACCTTTTTCCGCGTGTTACTGTTCATAGTACTACACTAGAAAAGAATATTCTCATGTCCTGCTCTTCCCCATAGTTCAAACACCCAGGAGGATGAGTTGGACATGCACCTGACGTGATAATGTATTCAGGAGTGTGAAAAGGGGGTGTTTTTGCATGTGATCAATGGTTGTACAGTGTAAGAAGTCGGTTCGAGAATTAAGCCACGCATATCCTCTGGACAGTACCATGAATATTTTCTCTATCTACCATAATGTATCCTAAATACCGGGCCAGAACATTTATAAGCAATGTGTGTTGCGTATTTGGGTTTTCTTTGGACGGTTCTTCTTCATTCGTTTTGTCTTCAAGAGGAGCAACGACTCATAAGCACTCTTTCGCATTAGGGCAGGAGGTTGGGAGGTTATAGGGTGTTGACGGTGTCATCAGTGTTGTAAGGTCCTTGATATTTTTGCTCCGTTCACTCGTCCTCATCTTTCTTGGGTAGAGTATTGGAGAGATCTGTCTCCTTGCTGTTGATACTCTAGGTATAAGAGATCTATCCTTTTTCCCAACCTTAGTCTGTCAATCCCAACCACCCAAGTCACGTTATCTTTCGGTAGCTGTGAGTCTTCCAATTGGCCCTATACCTTGACAACAAAGCGCGAAGAAGAGAAAAGGGGGGACCCCATCCTCCCGGCACAAATCAGAAACTCCTTCCCAACTTCAATCTCGCAAGACACCAAGGTCGCTAATTAACGCTCGAAAACTCCAAGCAATCCAAAGCCCAGCCCCTCCATAAGCCATTTGCTTATTTATTTATTTTTTTCACTCAAGACCCAAAAAAAAGAACTCGCTTGCTCCAAAAGCAGACAACTTCTGTCTTCTGTCCCATATCTTCCGGATGCGGTATAGTTCTCCTTCTTTCTGAGTCGGACCCACTTCCTCTACGCGCTCGTATCTGTTGTCCTTCAAATCCACATCTTGTCTCGAACGTCGAGTCTTGTCTGCAATCCTGCCCTGTATGTCCCCAGTATGACCTCAGACCGGACCTGAAGATGGTTCAACACGATAACATTCAATAACAAGGTAAACAACACACCCAAAGAATTCAATCAATCAGATTTCTTGCAGACCATATCCTTCCTAGATCCGTGATCCACAATTCACATTTTCCTATCGGTACAGTTACAAACAAACACGCAAAAGATTGACCAAGTACATTCCCCAATGGTAATTACATAGTCAGAGTACGTCCAAGAGTGAAAGGAGAAAACAAAATCGAAAGCGAGAACGAGACTGAAAAAGAAATATGTAAGTTATCCACTTTCTACATACCTAATTTTACATACAAACACGAAATGACCAAAAAATAAACCCCCCACCCATATGACACGCTTGCGGAACTGGGGGGGTTACTATGTAGATTTGGTGAGGTCAGGTACGGTACCAGCACCTTGTGCGGGAAATACCCATTGCCCCCGTCCTGTCCTGTCCTGTCCTGTCCTGTCCTGTCCTGCCCACGGACAGACTTTCCTCGAGAACACAAACCTGCTTCTGATTCCTAACAAGAGGAATCACCGGTTGCGGTGATGCCTTAAGTTACCGAAACCACCCTTTTTGGGAGGGGGGGAGGCGGCCAGGGTCATGTCGTTTGGTGTAATCTCCAGCTCACTCACTTCCCCCTCTTCCCCTAGGTACTGTAGGTACTGTAGCTGCCAACCTACATACAGTACCTCACTACCAGCAAGCTCATCAGCACCAAGCTCAGCTCCTCCATCCCAATCTCAGTCCCAATCCCAGTTCAAGTTGAATCACTACCTACCTTACCTACCTACCTACCTACCTACCTACCAAGCAGAAGCATACCCAATACGTGGCACACCCTTCCACCAAACTCTCTCCCTACCTATCCATCCATCTATCTATCTATCTGTCTACTCTCCAAGCAACTATACCGTACTATCTATCCTTCAACTTCTTCAAACCTTGACTTGTATGCACACACACACACACACCCTAGGGATAGAAAAGCTCATTCACTGACTCTTTCTGACTCATTCACTTTTCAATATCCAATCCTCTCTCTCTCTCTCTCTCTCTCTCTCTCTCTCTTCTCGTAAACATTGTAATTAATTAATCCATTTTTGTAGATACCTAAATACTTGGTATCTCATTACCTACGTAGACAGTCCAAGTACAAATCAAACCCAAGTCCTTACCCTCCCTTCCCTCCTACTTTATACAAGAGCTCAAAACAAAATCAAATAAAACTAGTTAATGACTGCCTTTCACCTCTCAAAAGAAAAAAAACTACAAAGATTAAGAAAAAAAGAAGACAAGTTTCTCAAATAAATTTCATATGTATCAATTCCATAATATCTGTAACAACCACAAGAGAATAAATTAAGTTTATGGTTAAAAAGAAAAAAGGGGGTGATTGTTGTTGTGTGTTGTGTAAGTGTGTGTTTGTTATTTCACCACCAACACCGTACAAAGCGCGGTTTCCCATTTTCCCGATTTCTCTCTTCCTTCTCGCCTCTCTCTTTCTCTCTCGAGTTCTTGCCTTGATTGGAATCACCCATTCATTTCAAGATCACCACCTCACAACCAGAAAAGAAAAAGTTTGTTAACAACCCAAAAAAAGAAACAAATCCGGTGTTTGATTTAGCCTCACCATGCCCATATGATGTCCAGGTCTTTTTTGAAAAATTTTAATTCCGGATAGGATTAATTTAGTAGACGGGGAGACGGGGCATCTTTGGTACACTTCTTCGGAGAGCGGTGGCAGTGGTGTTGACATCGCTTGTTGGGAGACCGCTGACACTGCTGCTCGTCGTGGAGACGGATGTAGAAGAGGTGATCAAATCGGAGGTGATCATATCGGAGGTGCTGCTGGAAGATTCATCGGAAGTGGTCGAAACTTCGCTGGATGTGCTGCTGGTGGCGGTGACGGAAGTACCGGCGGGAACTGGGGTGATCGCGACAACGGTAGCACCCGGTGGGAGGGTGGCGAAGGCAGCGAAGATGGTTGACGCAGAAACAGCGAATTCAGCAGTGTTGGCGGTGTTGATCGAGAATGATTCGTTGGCCCAAGCAAAGCCGTTGGTGAGGGAGAATGTAGTCTCAATGTCGGTACCAGCACCAGCAACGAATTGCTCATAATCGTCTCCAGAGGTTGCACCAAATGGAGTGATTCCGGCGTAGAGGTAACCATCATCTGTCAAGACGAAGTCGGCGGCATCAGCTGGATCATCACTGAATGTTCCTTCGCCGGTTACGTATTGGGTTGTGCTTTGACGCTTAACCTTAGCAGCAGCAGTGCCGGTGCTGAAGGTAAGTTGGACAGTGCTACCAGCAATCGAAGTTACATCGGAAGTTGAGGTTGAGGTAGCAGAAGTAGTGTTGCTGAGGCTGCTGCTGCTAACAGTGGTGAGGGAAGCAGTTGATGTGAACGAGAGAGACGAGCTAGATGTCAAGCTACCGGTGATGTTTGCTGAGCTGGTGGCACTGCCAGATGCAGATGACGTCGAGTTGCCTGAGCAAGATGAGGCCAATAAAGCAGTGAGTCCAATGGCTGTGCAGCCAGCTGGTGTAACACCCTCAAATCCAGCGGCGACGGAGCCCTCGGTCGTGACGCAGAAGATTGCCTCACCTCCAACGAAGGCAGAGTTGACCCAGACGAAGCCATCGAGAAGGCCAAAGGTTGTGTAGATTGAGCCAACGGTGGTAGAAGCCTCGAATGATACGCTGGTATCGTCCACAGATGCGGAGAATTGCTCTCCTGAGGTGGTATACAAGCTTCCTCCGTTCAATGTCAAGGTCTGTGCCTCCGTGCAGGAGTCGACAACATCGGCAGCAGCGCCCAAGAAGCCAGAGAATGCATTCTGTCTCTTGTTCTTTGCAATGTTTGCGTTGATACCAAGGATGATTGGCTCGTCAACGGTAGTTGCTGTTGGGCTTGGGACAGCTGTGGTGGTAACGGTAGCTGTGACTGTGTTGAAGACTGTGCTTGTTCCCGTAATGATTGTGTTGATGGTCGTTGGTGCATAGTCGATGGTGATGTTGATGTTGTTGTTGATGTTGATGATGGTGGCATCGGCAACGTATGTCGAGATATAGATGGGATACTCGACGGCTGTGGGTGCAACGACGACACCGCTAGCGGTACAGGTGTCTTGGGCCACAGCCTTGCCAGCGATCAGGGCCGCGGCGGCAGCGGAGAGGGTGGTGTACTTCATATTGGAAGAAATTAACGAGTGACTGTAACTATGAAGAAGTAAAACAAGGACACAGCTATGCTGACCAGAAATAAACGAATGAAGAAAGTTGGTGAGGTCTGTCTGAATCTCAAGTACTTTTTCCAGTCAGCCAAGGTACTTTATATCTATTCGACGTCCTTAGTTTAGACTGTCTTCACGCCTTCTGCATGCAGCCAAGGTTACCAAGAGTAACAAACGGTCGAGTAGCTTCGTGGAGATGTCAACAAACACTGTCTACTAGCGAGAAAGCTAGAGAGCGGTATGCTGCGTGCAGAGTCTCGTTCTCTGTCCACTTCGGCCTGTGAGCCTCCAATGTCCTGTCGTCAAGCTGGGGAATTTGCCTGCTGTGGCGGAATTGGTCGCGACAGACTGAAGATAGCGTGCTTCTAATGGATCCCTATATGGGCCTCTCTTCTCCGGAAACTGTCAGAAGCGCGACTTTGACTCCATCCAGGAATTGAGATCATGATATTCGGAATGCTCACCCTACCCATAACCACATTCTCAGCTGAAGTATGAGCTCCATCCAAGAAATTTGCATATAGCAGCCCGGCAACAATAACACGAGCGAAGACCGTAAAGAATACATTTCGATCGTGATATTGCTATCTTGGCAAATTGATTATGTTGCTACAGATATTTTCAGCATGGGAGATGGATTTGTTGCGTCTATCCGTGGCGGGGGTGATGAAAACGGAGTCGCGCGACGAATGGTGGATTTTAGTGCATCATCGGCCAGCGGAATCATGGCATTAGACCACAATGTTGTCTAATTTCAGTGAAGCAGGCCAATCTGAGTATGCTATTTTCGGCTCACAGTATATGGGATATATTTCACGTAGCTGTTGGGTTTGGTATAGGGCAAGCTTGGGGTTGTGGTCTTGGTAGATGGAGAGGTGTCGGTCAGTGCTTGGAAGCACCGCAAACGGATGTCTGGGGCAAGGGAGGATGAGCCAATGGCTTCTTCCCGTTCCTCCTCCATCGACGAACTTTTCTCACCCAATACAGCACATCCCTTGATTCAGTGTAGCCAGGAACGTCTGTCTTCTTTTTTGGGCTATGGTACCTGCATCTTCTTCCTAACTGCAATCGGTACTCGTATATCCAGCACTTACCATATACGGCAGCCTTGGCACAAGGCACAGGACAGAGCGACGGAATTAGAACACCAGAGAACATACTACACAGGAAGCAGTCCAATCCACCTGTCATGTTGCTTTGTTGCTGTGTTCTGTGGAGATAGCAATCTCGCTCAATCTGGAAAGAATGTGTTCATCATCAACCTCAGAACTGGAGCTCTTCATCGTGCCGCTCCCAAAGCATCGTCATTGTAATCGAATCGCTCCTGGCCGGAATAGGATCGAGTTCATGGAGGATCCGAGCAGATTCGCCTTTTGACGAATGGCATTTGAGAATCGCCGCTTATTTCATCGTAGCCCATTTCGTACTTGTGATCATAACAAGATCAGCTCGAATACCATCCGGCCAGTGGCTTCCATCTCCTTAGCGTCGCCCGGTGTGTTCTGGTGCCATGTTGAGGCATAAGCTGTCTGCCGGAAACATCAGAGGCCCGATACACCAATACTGGTTCGAATGGAGTTGTGATGCCCTTCGAGTTTCCGCTTCATGGTCTGTGCTCCGATTACCAAGGTTTGTCCACGATATGTCCATGTTCTGTTGCCATGGAGCCTTTGCCACATCTACCTCTTCGTATCCTAGAACTTCTCGCAACGAACTGATGTTCATACCGCTCGATCTTGTGGGGAGAGGTTGGTATGGTGATCAAATCGCTCCATCATACTCTAGAATTTCACGTGGTGCGTTGATTCAGTCCTATTTACGGCCATCCTGAACTTCATAACCCAGGTTGGCTCTGTAGACCAAGCAGATCAAGCATTATCTCGTGAGCAAGACTGCGGGTGCATTTGTCGTTAGCTTTGCCTTTGTATTCTGGGTGATCCATGCGCTGGCTATGCCGTTCGTTGCTACGCTCCGTACCACGCTCACGGATCATTCCTTTGTTGCTTCGTATCTGCAACTGGTCAGTGAGCGATGTGATGATTGCGAGGGTTCTTCGAATGCTGCTTCGCGGCTGACGACTGGTAAATCGTAGTTTCTATATACCAATTTGCATTGCATTCATTCATCGGCTTCTGAGCGAGGCTAGATATCCTATATGCCACTATGCAAAATAGTCAAAACTCCTTCACGGCTAATATTATCGTTCCATGCGACATCGCCATTTCATCCATACATATCTCCATGATATCGGATGCAAATAAGTTCTAAAGCCACCGATCTGCACCCGTGATAGTAGCACCGCACTCTAAGTAGTCAGTCAGGTTCAGTCACGCCATATCTGTCAGAATCTCCCAGCTATTAATTTGTAACCCGAACAGATGGACGCACTCTTGGCATTTATACCCTCGAGGGATGAGTTGGGGTTAGGACCATTATCAGAGTACACTTTGAATCTCTAACCCGAACCGATAGACGGCCCTCTTGGCATAATTCCTCTAGGCGGAGCCTGAGATTATAGCGGTAGCACTCTCGGCCGCATCTGCGGGTATCAAATAGACCGCGATGGGATTCTGAGAGTTCGTCGACTGTACAAGTAGGTATGCTTTACGGATTGTTCACGCGTTTCGTTCGATTGGTGATGTGGATGTTGGTCAGGGAATATTTTCGATCGGGACTAGGAGGTTGCAACTGTGAAGGGTGTGGTCATCGTTGTTTGATCTGTGTGTTTGTAGAGTGGTAGTACGTAACATGTTACCTCAACAATATGTTTTATTTCAATATGGTCGTACCATTGATATGTACCGTAGATACAAACATATATCACGAACAGCATGTAGATGAAGGGAAGGACACTGTGGTAGGGAGGCTTGATATAATACGTATACCGCTGTTATTTTTATATATATATTGAAATATGTACGAGGATGACACCAGCGCCGCTGAAAAAGTGGCGACCGAAAATACGCAACGGAAGCCCGGAAATATATCAACAAACACATGCTTGGACTAGATACTCGCTCAAATGAAAACTGGGCAAAAGTGGGCATTATCCAGCGCGCCACAGGATATCGATAACGCGGTCGTCACCACCGTCAGGTGGATGATGGACGTAAATCTGGCGGACGGCCTTATTGCCAACCACTATAGCATCCTTCAGTCGATACGTGATCTTGCCCTCGTCTCTTGGACGTAACGGCGCAAGTGAGTGAACGTATGAATAATCACTGGCCGTCTCCCAGTCCTCCCACGTCTTCTCGATAGTCCTATCGCCCCACGGCAGATCCTGACTGTACTTGACAAGAGAGAAGCCGTTGTTGAGATACCAGCCGTTCGAGAAACGCCAACGATGAAGTAGACAAGCATCGCCACATACCCGAGAAACCACAAGAAGCTTCTCGACGTCAATCTCGGACCATGACTTCCAATGGTGTATCGAAAGCGGTTGAGGACGACCGGACTCGTATAACCCGGACGGGTCGCCGTGCAAATCGACCTGATGGAGACCATACTCGACGGACAGCTTGGCATCGGTATGCTTGTAGATACAATGGGCTACCCTTCGGTCGCCTGCCAGCCGCCGCTCACCAGTTATATCGAGGGCGTCGAAGCACTCGTCGTATACCTCGTTCATCTGACGAAGAAGCGGCATCGAGATGAACACGCCCGCTCCCCCGTATGCCATTAACCCCCATAGCCAAATCTGACCAAGGTCCTCTGAAATGCCTCCGACGTACTGCGGTCGCGATGCGTCATGGTGCCCCAACTGCTCAAGTACATTTGAAATCGATAGGAACATTGTGTCATCATCTATGATCGCGGCCCACTTGGCAGAGCCACGCCTTCTATACAGGAGCTCGACCAAGGAGAAATACCGATCATCCCAAGTTGCTGAAGAAGCCCATACCTCGAGTTGAAAGCCCAGCCTAGCAGCTGCCTGCTTGAGATCTGTTCCATTCCCAGCCCCTACAGAGTCAACGATGGCGTATACTCGCGCGTTTATTGGACTGGCCCAGTGGGCGAAGGTCGAGAGTGACTGATTTAGCCTGTCAAAGGTTGTAGCAACCCCAAAAACCATCGACGAAGTGCCTGGCCTGGGAGGTGCCCTGGGTGATTGCACGATGATTGCAGATTCGTCTTCACCCGGACTCCGAAATGTGAAGTTCTCACGCTGAAGATCGACATTATGAAAAGTCGGTAGAGGTACATCTAAATGATCTGACAGCGCGGTTTCGCTAGTTGAGGGCACGACGACCATCTCGTACCGAGCGTAGTCGATCGTCGGCGAGAGCCCATAGCTCTCTAAAATCCTCAAGTCTACCTCTTTCGGTATATGTGAGCTGTGGTAGCCGAGGTAGAAGCTTGATGAGGCGGTGTTGGTCACATATAGAAAGACGAATATCGCCGACGTAATTAGGAAAGCCGAGACAGTCCTCTGGTTGAGCCTTGATGCCATTTCGTCGAAGCAAGAAATCATACCACTCATATGACACCTCCCTCTTTTCAAACTCCGTCACTGCCAACAGACTGAAGTGTATGTTATAGCAGTGGCATCATTTCTCGAAATATGTGTCTCCAAGAACTTGCACATATAACCTCAGCATCGAGAATGAAGGAAAGACAGTACTATTGTAGACACTGCACCAGGCAATGGCACAGTCAATACTGAGTCGGCGGTATCAAGAGCAAGGATCTAAAATGAGCGACTCGGCGAGATCAAACCCAGGCAGGTTGCCCTATTGCCCAGAGTATGAACAGTCAATGTTCAGAACGTAGACATCGAGGGAAAGCGAGAAAGTGTCCGGCTTAAAGGGGACCACAAATTGTTTCGATTTGTTTGCCATACCAAGATGATACTACACAGTACGTGATATTTTATCGTGCACTTCGTACCCCTGGATGATCTCACTGGAGTTAACTGGGCCCGGTGGGCATTGATTTTCAGCAAATCGACTCCCCAGTCAACCACATTGGTCAGTCAATCAAGATGGAACATCCACAATTTCCGGGAAGTTGTCTTTGGTGACTGGCACACGACGTGTCTCGGATGCCGCAGGAGGACGGATATCGCATGAGATCCGTTGGTCAATGCATGCCTGCAACCCCCCCCCCCCCCGAGATGGCCATGGTAGGTCGGACGATTTCTAAGTCTACTAAACCTTTACCCGTTGTTTTATTTTTACTTCTATTGTCTCGACTGGACTACAGGGCGATGGCTCTCTTTGCTTGTTGCCGTTGAACCTATGTGGTACCAAAGTACTCGTAAAGACTGTCGTTGTGGGTAACTTTTTGCTCGTTCTTCGCTGAGCCGCGTCATTATGGGTAATGTACCATTATAAAGATGGGGTGCTGTGGCCCAACAAAGTAACGAGGTGGCCAAGAATGCGGGTAACGTTTATGATCTTCATAGCGATCTGTTCTGTGGCAGAACAGTTGGTTGGTGATCAATTAATATCCCCTGATCACGCAATGCTGAATTACGGGTGGTGGTGTCAAACATGAAACATCCTGTGGTTTTGGTCAGTGGACAGGGAAGATGATAACGCTGGTGACAGGTCACCGAATCATACATAGTAGTTGCAGCTATAGCCGAAGAGTTGCGTATACACCGTCCTAAGGATGGCTGCAATCACCTGCTTCTTACGCAGCCATCCCATTTGCCTAGTCACCAATAACGTGCGCGGCAAAAGGTATCTAGATCAGCCCATACTTATGCTTCATGCCAGGGGCGGGTGCCCTGGCCGATCTTCGATGGCTTGCTTAGGGATTGGGAGAATATACATGTGGTTAAACAGCTAGCGCAGCAGAATTTATAATCCCACTGCTTGTGCATTTTATATCCGGAACAGCGAGTAACCCGAAGACAATCGTGAGAAGCATAGTGCAGAACTCCCGCCGAAGACTCATCAGCTAGAACAGCACGGCTGTAGCTCATTGGAACGACCATATTACAACATAGCGGTAATGACATTAGCTATCGAATGAGCCTAAGAATATTCGGCGGATGAATTCATATCACTCGGCGCGATGCTTACCTAGTACAGTATGTTGCCATGGTCTATGACGCACGGTAGTACTGTACGAACATGCGGCATCCGGTAGCACCGACCTCTATAGAGCTATCCCCACCTCTACCGGGTTGTGTCCAGCGGATGCTCCTGCAGCAAGATGTACTTCCAAGGCAACAGCGTATGCCGTCCATATCATACCGAGAATAAGACGTGACTGGCGGTTCATCATCATGCTATTAACCAACAACATCAAAGACGATCAGCCTGCCATCATTACCCCGCTTGGCATGAGCTTCATTTCGATGCTCATTCATCATCGTCTGGGCTGATTCCCCAGTCCAGCCAACAAGCAAAACAATTCTCATCCATGCTACACGTCTCTCAAGATATCGAAGAAGATCGAGTTCCTCTGTACCTCGCTGCCTATGCTCGGATATTGGACCGCCTCCTTGGGAAGTCGAAACCTGCTTGACCTGGGAAACAGCAGAGATTGCACGAAGACACAGCCTTCCCATTTCCTCGGGTGTCATACCAAAGAGAGACATATATGCAGTATCTGTCCAAAGAATAGGAGGCATGTGATGGAGACATCTTCTAGGATGGTCTTTGGAGGGAGAGTTCGAAGCCGACATATGTTGTCCTTGCGCAGAGGACGAACTCAATTGAAACACCGACGTCAGAGATCCCGTTTCATCGAAGAGGTCTCCTATTATAGCGGGACTCAGGCGAAGGACAACGCTGGTTTTGCAGACTGGGCAACTGTGAAATGATGCGTCATTGTCCTGGCTGCAGTGATCGCGGGAGGAATTGGAAACCGTGGGATGAATGCCGAAAATTGGCTTCGTAGACGGACAAATTGAACTGCCATCAGTGGACTGTGTAAGATGTTCGGGATCGGTCGTATGTGGAACATGGATCTCTGGCTGCTCTGGCTGTGTCAGTTTGCTGCGGGCCGTAGAATGAGATTTGGGGCAAGGCATGCAAAAGACCTTTCCTTGCTGAAGCAGGTCTAGTATGTGAACAGACGATAATATCATTGGCAGATAGGCCAGTCGAGGACACCATGGTCTACTGTCGATGCGGTGGAAGAAAGAGACTAGCGAATGTCGAAGAGGCTGCTTCACAGAACGAAGCGGTTTCATGGAGGAATATACTATATAGTAGAGCTTAGCATGTGTGTAAACCTATCTCGTAGCTCGCGATATACTTACAATTTTCATAGATCATCTCGTTGACTGGCCTATTCCATTTGCTGGCCCATCGCCGCAACTGCATCGCTTCCTCCATGGGGGGATCGAGCTCCACCAGTGTACGAGACCTCACGGAGATATGATTACCGGCTCTCCAGCCAGGGTATGAGATCATAAGGATGGTCTTATATGGCTGGAAGTGCAGAAGCGCCGAGCTGATGAGATGGGGCGAGAAGAGAGTGAGTATCGCTTCAGTTGCTGGTTCTTTATCGTCCGCTACTCCAATGTTCAAGACCATTCTGGAAACCTTTGACTTTGATTTGGGAGAGAAGTCTTCTACATATTAGCATGGCTTTGTATGTGGAGCACGATATATCGTACAGCTGTTTGGCTGACCAATAGTCCTCACGTAGACGAGAATCTTCGCATGCGCAATGGTCTCTCCTTTCCCTTCAATGAAGGTTTCCAGGCTGATGAGACCCTCGACACTACGTCTATTCAGACAACCGAGAGGTAGTCTGTATAGATTTTTCTGTTCCTCGTAACCGTGGATTTGAATATAACTACCCCGGTCCCGCTCGGGGAATATGCTCGTCATGAGAGCTGCTGGTAGGGACTGAATATCATCGTGAGATGAGGATGCCGTCACAGGCGAGACATGCGTAGCCCATATCGTAACAAGGCTACCGAGGTACATTGACGGATATGCTTCCTCAGCATACCACAGATGGACCTAGAATGCTCTAGCGGAGTGTTTCTGACCTTTGAACGGGACGCTCACTAGTAGACCAGCAGTATCATCCTTCACAACAATCTTCAAGCACCCCTTGGCAGCTTTGTGATGTTTGCTAGTAATAGGCTGGTCATAGATATTGACAACCCTAGCCTGTATCTTCAACCGCCTGGGCCCAGGAGCAAGGCTGCCCAAGGGGATACTGTCATAGCTCTGCCTGGACGGGGAGTTGTTCCCGCCTTGTCCATCCAGACCGGAGATTCTGGCATTTTCTAAGAGCGGAAGCTCGTCTGGTACCACTTTCGAACAGTCTTGAAATTCGGTAGATCCACTAGGGGAGCGAGAAGACCGAAGTGCTCTCCCGGGAGAAGGAGCAGTGATTTGGAAGAAGTCTTTTATAGAAGGAGATTGAAGACTCATTGTGTCAACGATACAAACATCAAAGCCGGGGCTTGTGTAATGCTTACAGGTTATGGAGAAGCCAGCAGCAGGGGAGAAGGGAAGTGACAAGAACATAAGAAATCCATCCCATGATTCATTTACTTGTGTGTGTAATCACGTGGGGATTATTGTCAGTTGTGAATTTGCCCGTTCGGCCCCAAACATCGATCCAGCGGCCGCGATATTGACTGATGTCCGAAGTTGTGGCTCTGATTTGCAGCAGAAATCCGTGCAGGAATGCACCTCGAAATGATATCCTTAGAAGCTGTGCATGTCAAAGCTTGCAGTGCTATATCCCCAACGGAACGAGGAACAGGGAGGACAGAACATGGATGAAATCGGAGGACTTCCTCCAAATTCGACAAGGATGCCAAAAAATCGCCAAAGTAGGTAAGATCAAGAAAGATATAGAACTATGATGGATGAGAGCATAAAGGTGGAAGGACGCCAATCTGAACAGAGCTTGAGCATGGAGTGGGAAGAGGGACTCGAGTCAGCAATAGTAGAGCTCATATACGATGTTGTGCAATTAAGAAGGAAATGGATTGTTCTGCTGTGGCAAGCTTGGCATCAGCATCAGATTGTGGAAAACTATAAAAGAGCGTGTGTGCCTCCTAGCAGAAGCTTTCAAATCAACAAGGAAACGAGTTTGGCCTGTAACGCTGTGAGAGATGTTGAATTCTCTTTACCCCCGGAAGATGGGCTTCTTATCACGACCCTAGAAAGGGGCTTATCTCAACGAATGTTGAAAAATTGGATAGCCGCAGACATGTACTAAAGCAATCAATCTCCCACCCTAGAAGAGCTTATGCTCAAGGGTCATATCATTCTCTGGCTGAAGACCAACACACGCACGAAAGATGTTGGTCAGAGCTGCTCGCTGTTTGGCAAGTGCATTGACAACGGGAGTTCCCGGGGGTGTCAAAGGAGCCTTGCGGATAGTCAGTTTCAGCCTGTTGTCATGACATACAGAGAGCTCACCTTGAGCATATAACTCAGAATGCTGAGCACACTGTGAAATCTCTTGAAGTCGCCGTCATCGCCATCACGCTTCCAGGTGATGCGAGTCATCATTTCCGTGACGAGTACGAGATCGATGATCAAAGGTGCGGCAAGTAGAGAGTCTTCACACATGTTGGTCATGGAGATCATCTGGTGACCACCGAGGAAGATCTCGGCGAAGTACTCATCCATGGCGCGCTTGTCATCGCCAACAGCAGGCATATACTTGATCACAACGGTGTGGTCAGGATGTTCGCCTTTCTTGTAGAGCACAGTGTTGGCGGCCACCATATCGTCGACAACATTAGATTTTGAAATCTCCTTTGAGCGGAATTGCTCGGCGGAGCTCAAGTTCATTCCGTCATTGTTTCCGAGATGGTTGTAGCTTGCAATGGAAGTGAGTTTGATTCCAGCATTGATCATGAAATCAACAAGAGCGGACTTCATCTTGGTCTGGCCGGACTTGAAGTCATCACCACCAATGTAAGCACCGTGGCGCTCGGCGAGCTCAATTGCACCAGGTACGAAAGTGTTTTGCGGGCTGCCGTTAATGTACGGCACTCCTTCCTCGATGCAAGCAACTGCAAAGATTGTCGATGGGGCAATTTCTTCGTGTTCTTCTTCGATGGCTTTGAGCAGATTGTCAGCCGTGTCATTCACACCGACGAGACTGTTCTGGCCAGGAGTACGATCGGAGAAACGCTCTGTATTAGCTGTCCATAGAACGATGACACTATCGAGACCATTTTTGGCCTTGAAATCGCTGTCCTCGAAGTTAGACGATTCTAGGAAATCAGTGAGATCACGTACCGAATGTCATTCTTGATTTGCTGGACATGTGCGGTACATGCTTTGGAACCTTCGAGTACATTATTTGCACGTTCTCCCTGATTAGCAGCAATGAAAGAAGGATAGTAAGGTGCAGGTAATGGGACCATTTGAGAGAACGCCTTTCGAACTTGTTGCTTGAGTGTTGGTTGCAAGACTTTGGCGCGGTCCATAGCGTCTGCAATGCTCATAGCGCTGATGTCCCAACCTCCGACGACGATGTTCTCTGGTTGAGCCATTGGGACAATGCTGTTCAAGGGGACGAAGATTTCTTCTCCGGTCTTGGAATCGGTTCCAAGCTTGATCGTGGATCCCATGACGACGGATCCATACCAATTTGCAGATTGTAGTCCATCTCTGGTATCCCACTGCAAGCCATATCGGTTTGCATGGATACCAGCAGTGATTGTCGTTCCATTGTTACCTCCCCAGCCAACGAGCATAAGTCCGAGCTTCTCAGGAGCGTGACGTTCGGTCTTGAAAACATAATTCAACTCGTTGGGTGTGGCGATAAGATTGCCATCAGCCTGCTTCTCAATCGCGGTGGTATGATAGGTATAGTTTGAAAGAATAGAGTCTTCCGTGTAAGAGACTTTGGAACTGTTGACGGTGAAGACTGGTTTCCTGGTGAAAGAGTCACCACCCCTGATCCCATTACCTTCTAGGTAGCTAACATCATTGTCTGCGTGCGGAGCCATATTCGCAGAGCCTGTCTGAAGGATTCTGAGTTGAATTCAAGTTACAATGATCGAATACGATTAGCTATTTATCTGGTAAAGGGGGCGTCCGACGCTCCTCCGCGAGCAGCAGAGCGACGGCCGGTGTTGTAGGGGTGGTGACAGCTGGAAGGCAATCGTCAGCATCTTTTCTTCCTTTTGATATGGTAGTTGCTGAAAATGAAGTTGGTTTGTGCTGCAAATTGCAGGCACCAAGCAACATGTGTGAAATGCAGGGATTCCGAAAGAGGGTATTGGCATCGTACCTGGAAAGCAAGTTGGCGAACGTTTTGGCGGTTTAAGGACCACCTGCACTAGGTGACCCGATTTGATGAAATGGGAATGGGACAATCGTGTTGGATACACACAGCTGAAGGTCACAGTAATCGATCAGGATCTCTGAAGAGAAGGAAAGAGACAGTGTTGAGGAAGTGGAGGGAATTTATATTCACATGTTGTACAGGCAGCACGGTAAACAGCTCGTCTTGCATCGTACCACATCCGTATTGCGCTACGAATAATTGTACATACATAGTAGTTTGTGTGTAGACACCGTTTTGCCGAGTACTGTACCGTAATAAGGTACAACGTGTTGGAGACCCCACGGCACACGAGGGGACTTGGGTCCAGCTTCCCGCACTGTTCGCACAGTTCACCCAATACCCCTCCACCCCCACTCTCTCTATCATCCTACTCCGAGTATTTATGCTGTTGGACTACGCTGATGGAATGTAATGATATACAACGACTCAGTAATTCCACCGTCCACAGCCCACAAGGCGGTGCTACAATTGATCCAAAATCATTATTGGATAGCTAGTGTTGACGGACTGAGGGACTAGAAAATCATGGCTTCCGTCTCCTTCCGCTCACCACGGACGGCGCTGTTCGTGGCCTGCTCCCACAATGCTTCCTTTGTGGCAAGGTGCAAATGTGGGAAAGACAACACTTGACCACGTAAAGGAACCGCTTTCCTGAGATCAAATCTCTTTCAACCGGCGGTTTCCTCTTCCTGGGTAAATACTGTGACTTGTTGATCCTAATCAGACCTGTTACCGTAGCCTTGCAGCAGCGTTAACGAAACCACACCGCTAAGAACAAAGAGAATAATTACTGGTGCCAGGAGGATCCAAGCCAGCAACTCGTAATCAACACCAACAATGCATTCGTAAACTCGAGACAATTGGTCTTGGCCGTGGCTTCGCTCCACTCGTGCCTTTCAGAGACAGTGTATTCACCTTTCGTCCACCTTTAGTGACGCCGTACTTGCCTTGCTCTGGAGTCGGCCAGCTTAGTGCTGTGACATTTCTTCTGTGCAACTCACACAAGAAGCGTGCACCTACATCCAATCGACTGTGACTGGATACAATCCTGAGCCTCGCAAACACGATATCTTCATCATGGAGCCCTCAGATGCGCGAGTCACGGGATCAGGCTCGGATTGAATTGGTGTCCCAGACCAGGAGTGCTGCTGCCGAAACCCGTTTCTGCAATGACGGTCCAAATGGCGGTGAAGACAGGTGACTTGAACCTCACACAAACTCCTCCGATGAAGAGCATGTTGGATACCACGTACAGTTCCTTGACGGTCATCGGGCTCGAGACGTTCTTCTATTACCTAACAACTAACGGGGTTGCATCTCGAGGAGTCAAATGCTGACGTCTCCACGAAGAGGATGTTCTATTTAGTGACCGGAGCTTGACTCGGAAAGTGGACTGTCATGCACAACTCCCTAGGTGAAGGGCCACTGCATCTGTTGTCGGGCGAATGTAGCTCTCTATCAGTCTTCTCCGGTTACCGAACAATGCTATGGCAAGAAGATTTCTGCCCTCCGATAGAGCATAAGGACAGATATCACAGAGTTCACAATCCCACATCCACGTCCACGTAACCGTAATCTGCTGGTTGAGTTGGTGGGTACATTACGGGGGCATGAAGGAAAAGCTAGTAAGCTTGTTCTTGCGCAATGCTACGCAGCGGATGATATTTGCTACACACTGATATCTGGTCAGGATAGGTCTGTCTTGTAGGGCCAGCCTTGAGGAGATTCGAATGGCTGGAGGTCTTCGATCATTATTAGCTAGAGATGGTTCATGACGTGCGAAAAGATCTCTTCAGCGAGATACGAAAGTAGTATCAATCTCTCGGTGGTGGGTAAGACGCACGAAATGAGGTCCACTTCTGAACGAGGAGGAAATTCGCGGACGCTCTCGACCGCTTGGCCCCTGCCGATCGAGGCCAAAAAGTGCAGTAATTTGCACTACTGGAGTAGTGTGTGATAATGTTCCAGGGGCTATACTGGAAAGCTATTAGATACGGCAGTGTACCAGAGTAGTGATTCTTGGTACAAGGGCAGTTCAGCCATCATCGCTGGCTTCTACTTACCATTGCTCCTCTAACGATTTGGTGCAATCCATTTGTGTACTCAGAGTAGACCTGGGAAATCGAGTCCTCATGTTGATTGGTGTCAAAGTCTTCATGTGGGCGGCACCGCAAATTGCTTGCATTGGGTCTCCTCTTGGGAACACCCTCTAGCTTGACTCTGGCTACTCTGTACAGTAACTGTACCATTGTTTACACTGGCTTCCGTAACAGTGCGACATCGAGACCAAATAATTAAGTAATCTCGACCATCACACCGACTTGCCCACCTTCAATTTCCATCCTGTGGGTATTAACAAGCGTAAACTCTGTACAACCCAGGTTAAACCGCCATGGCCCCAACCGTTGACGATCAATTCCAAGATGCTCTATAAACTTACACGAGTGGCATTTGTTGTATTGTTTTACTAAGTACTATAGTACGTAGGTCGACGGCCCCAATCATCTCCTGTCTCCTGGGGCTATCGCTGGCCTAGGTAGCACTGTAGGGAGGTAATGAAGTATTGACATGACAGATATAATTAATTATAATTTGGGTATTTCGAGAATGTTCACGTGCTCGCTATCCTCGGTCAGAGAAAGATACTGTACTGTACCGTACCTAGGTAGGGACGGTAGTGGCACTCGCCAATTGAAACGCGTCTGAGAAAGAAGGACAGATGGAACGCCAAGGGTTTTGACAGCGAAACACTTGCAGTTGCAGGGTAATACAACCATTCTGGCTACATACTCAGAGTACAGTACATTCCGCCGCCCATGTCATCCACCCTGTTCGACTCAAAGCAGGACGGCCCGGATAATTAGCAAACGGTAGGTAAATGGGATAGAAAATGCAGGAGAAAAGATGACACCTGTGAATGAAGATGTCGGGAAGGCAACGATGCTGTACTATTGAAGTAGACTATGGTAATTAGAGGAAAGGACGCATGGCCAGATGATCAATCCCCTGCTGAATAGCCGGTGCCCCCAAGCTACTATGTATATGTATGGTACGGACTACTACGTACCATGGTAGATAGGAGGCGGTATCTTGCTGTCTCGAGTCTCGACTACCACTCCGCTCCGTATTGTCGTGTACAGAGTAGTGTTGTGCTTAGAGTATGTACCATTGTATACCCGTCAAGCTACTATGGTAGCATCACACCGCTGATGGAACATGGATCCAATTATTCGCCGAGGAGAACGGAAAGGAGGTATACTCAGAGTACCCTGCACCCAGTACGCACATACTATGTAGAGAAAGCACTGGCCATCTCGACTGTTTTAGCGGCCTCACCAGAAGAGCCCAGGGTAGCAGAATTGAAACACACCGGCGGGCCTCACGTTCCAGTCGTCAGACTGTCGATCCGCAAGCAACAGTCGTTGATGGTTCTCGTGTCGCCATGCATCTTTTCCTACATAGTATGTAATGCGCGTGGCATCCGAGGTGTTTGCATCGCCACAAGCACGCACCATTACACTGCAACCTTGGGGAATTTGCATACAAAACAAATCTCTTTCGTACCATAGTACATATTATTTTGCACATCCCTTTGCCATCTTCAGTGGAGCTTCAACCCTAAGAGCTAGTTGGTTATCAGGCGAAAGTGCCGCAGATTGGCGCTGCCGATTTCCCACTTAGCCAACCTAATTTTGGGCTAGCAACAAAGCCTCAATTTCCCTGAGGAACCAAACACGGCGTCTCCTTTCTGTAGTCTTAGGTATAGACTTACAGAGTCTTCTTGGACATTGGACGATTTGGCCCGACTGAGATTTGGGTAATTACATAGAAGGATCAAGAAATCAAGACTGTCAACCGCCCGCGCGCGGATTCACTCAACTTCACCAACAGACCAATAGTTGAGGTGCAGGCTGCTCAGGATAATACCATATTGGGGTTCGGATGTTGAATTGAAAAGCAGCGTCGCTCTGCGACTGAGAAAGACTATTGCACTTATTGATCAAAACATGGCAAATCGGGAGACAACATTCGCAGGCTTGCTGCCTACGGTGAAATGCTCTGATTGCGGTCGCCAAATTGAGATATCTCTCATGGGCGAGCATATTTGCCAGCAACTATCACAAGGTCAGGAGGCGAATGTCGAACATGGGAGAGATGGAGCAGGGCTGACGAGAGCCGCAGAAGCTACACCACCAGCCGAACCTATACCACCCCCAAAACGATCAGATTCGGGAAACGGTGGATTCTTGAAGCCCGGACGCCCTGGACCACCTCCTCGAATAGATCCATCACTTGCCAGTATGTTAGACGAGGGAGAGCTACAGACAACATTTAAAGCTAACAAGATGTGATTTCAGATCGTCCGTTCCTGCGACCGGTTGATGTAGTTCCAGTGAACAACAGACACATCTCTCAGTCTCTTACACCCTCCACGCCGTCTACCGGTTCACGCAAATCATACCGCACACCGATTCGAAGTATAAAATCCCCTATGCCTCAGTCGCCGCCATCGCCTGAGTATTCAAATCTGGACTGCGCATTCCCTCCCTTTCCGACTTCGAACTCGCGGTCAGGAACACCGGTCTCCGATACTCGTGGCCTTATGGCGGCCTTCGAAGGTGGAGCCGGAAAGCAGAGGGGAAGTACGAGCCGAGGTGTCAGCCCAGCTAGCCGTTCAAGTAGCCGTGCCACATCGTCCTCACGTCAACGAGGGCTTTCGATATCCAGTTCTTATGGAAGGGGACGTACCAACACCCTGGCGAGCAATGGAGATCCTATACCGAGACCCGCTACGGCTGGAAGCAACAGACGACCATCAATCGCAAGCAATTACAGTGCTACTGGGAGAAGTGATGATTCGCCTCCCCCACTGCCGGCATTGCCTCCCTGGACCTCCTCAAGAAGTCCTAGCGTGATTAGTCGCACAGATAGCCCTTCGATCGAGCTTGAGCGTCCAGCTGAGGAAACCAGCAGTCGCCCGCAACGCGTCGGCGGTTATGGAGGCATGGGCAACGAAGCGCCTGAACCATTGCAGACGAATCCGTCTGCGGTCGCTCCAGAGGGCCTGGTCCAGTCACCAGAAGCTGAGAACAGTTCGCGAACCCCATGGTCTGACCCGAAACCACTATTGGCTGAAGTAGCAAGCAAGCTGGGGTCTTTGCGCCGACCGCCTCCTTTGGCGAACATAGCGTCACAACTGATGAAAAACACGATACAGCGTCCTCAAGCTTCACCAACGCGATCGCAAACATTCCCACTGCACAGTGAACAGAGACCAGAAAATAACGGACCAGGCCGCAGACCTTCAGAACCGGCGCCTTCTCGACCACCGCGAACAACCTCGATATCCAGAAAGGGTCCAATGCCAGTGGATGAAGACAGTCAATTGTTCAAACCAGAGATACGAGCACCCTCACCCAGCAAATATCCTCCTCGAAAGGAGAGCCGTCCGGGTCTGCGTAGATCTGTGACCGCTGATGGCGCATTGGAGTCTCCAGTTCAGGGCCTCAGCTTTGCGGATGATCTAGATATTGGGAACCCATATCATACGCCCTCAGATTCAGCATCATCTAACGGTTCAGATATTTCAACTGCCTCCACCGAGACCTCTGTCTCTACTTCCCCCCCTCGTCTGGCCAAAGGTTTGCACACGCAAAACTCATCGCTCGACGTGCCTCCAGTTCCACGAATCAATTCCAATTTCGGTGGCGATTCTCCGACTGATCCCCTCTTCCAGCAAGGCCGCCTCTCGCCCATCCCAAAAGCAGATACTACTCCGAAGCCACCAGCTGTAAAACAAGCCTCCCCAGAGCAGATACGCCGTCCACCAACGCGAAGCGGCACTTCCAAGGGCACTTGCCGTGGTTGCTCCCAGATGATAATGGCTGGTGAGAAATCGGTATCTTCAGCAGATGGTCGTTTGACTGGCAGATATCACAAACGCTGCTTCGTATGCCATTCCTGCCGAACTCCGTTTGCCACTGCAGACTTCTATGTTCTGAACAACTCACCCTATTGTGCCAAGCACTACCACGAGGCAAATGGGTCGCTGTGTAGCACGTGTGGTGAAGGTATCGAGGGTCAGTATCTCGAAGCGGATATGGGCGGCGCTCCCGCCAAGTTCTCTCGCCCTGGTCCTGTCAAACCTGTTGGTCCGAAGAAGTACCACCCTGAATGTTTTACTTGTGGCACCTGCAAAATCATGCTCAATGAGGATTACTATGTTTACGGTGGCAAGATATTCTGTGAAAGGGATGCGTTCGTTGCCGCTGGTATGGGATCGCAAAGACAAAGCTCTGGTGGGCGTTCGAGATCGGCTTCAAAGGGTGGACCGAGCAGAGCCGCCACAGTGAACAGAGCAAATGGATTATTGGCGCCAGGGATGGGCTTGCCTCTGAACGGAGGTGGCGGGAAAAGGTTCCCTGAGAGGAGGACTACGAGGTTGATGAATATGATCTGATGAAGTTCCGCGCAATTTCTTTCCTAACATTTACACCTTCCTCACCGTGATCACTGTCATTTTACGGCATTATTAAGCGCAAGCGCTTCTTTGAGTTCTGTCGTGCATTTTTTTTCCAACCACGTCATTACCCAGTCTTCGTTTCTGTATTGATTCTTCGGACGTGGCCAATCTTTCTTTTCGAAGCGCGGCACATCTATACAAGTTATTGATACCCACATGGCTAGCATCTGCTTACCTTTCCCTTCACTTATATCTGTTATGGAGTTGATCATGGCTGGAATACCATCTGGGAGCATCAGCGACGGCGCCTCCACCTTGTGTATATATATTCATACTGCTTAATGTATAGCTTAGCTACCGGTGCGATCCCTCCTCGTATAGGGATATGGACATAGTCAAAAGGAGAACAAGAATCCTCGAAAACCACATGGAAACTGAAGCTAAATTAATACTACGAAAAATCCCCCAACTACGTTCATTCAACGTGCCTTCTTCAAAGCTCCCTCCGTGTAGACGTGTGGACATTCTTTGTCGAACATGGTTCTCTTGGAAAACGATGCGGGTAGCTGAGAATGCCCGTCCGATGGCTCTCTGTCTGAATCCCAAGGATCGTATCTTACAGCGAACACGAATGAGAATTGTTTACTGTAGTTTTGAGTTTTCCTGCATCTCGTGGCTTTTTCTGGGCATGGCAGGCAAGGGTTCATGATTTTACGATGTACATGTATAATTATATGGGGGCCAAGGAGTTAATAATTAGGACTACATTTACTGTACCTCAAGACTCTCGCTGCAATACCGATCGATCTGAATACTCAGGTTGTCTAAATCGTCCACTCATGACTTTCGAATGATTATGACCTGGTCTGTATCATTTCAGACCCATATTGTGACCTAGCCTCTTATTCGTCTTTGTGGAGTTCTCAAACCACATGATCTAGCAATCGCATTGCTTTGGATCTAAGCCATCGGAGCGCATCAACACTGCTGACCCGCATGGATGACCAACATTCAGTCACACAGATCTCCGGATACGCTCAAGGCTGGCGCAAGTTCTGATACCTCATCTGAGGTAATTGTAACCCCGCCGGGGTCAGACTCTCCTTTTCTTTCGATAGACAAACCTGCTCCTTCAAAACGGCGGCCATCGCCGAGCCCTTTGCGCCTCTCGGCGGCTCGTACACCAGCGGATACGACATCCCCTGCTGGCGGCACTCGCAACGCTGGGTCAAAAGTAGAGGTCGAAGACGAGGATAGCGATATTGAGCTGGACGAACTGGAGGAAGCGATGGCGACCACGCGCCCGCCAATACATAGACCATTGGACGGAAAGTTGCACCAACCTCTCCTCAATAATGATGACAGAGGGCGACACTCCTACGACTCCCGAGGTGAGGGTTCCCGACCGCTGTTTGCCGCCCGCAGATCGACATTCCGGTCACGAAGTCCTAGTTACGCCCTGCCAAAGAACGAGACGAGGAGAAGATATACATATGCAGCATTCTTTCTTGTGCTTAGCCTGGTCTCGTTCGTTGTCCAGACAGAAACAGCAGTATATATCCAACATGAGCTCAAGTGGAACAAAGCGTACTGCATGTTATACTTGACCCATGGCTCGTGGTCGTTGTTATGGCCCTTCCAATTATTGTGCCTGCGGATACAAAAACGCAAGCTGTCCTGGGCTGCATTCTGGAGACGACATACGTACATACTTCGAACAACAGCCCAGATGGTACGCACTCAACAATTGCATCTTACAACATCTGCAGATCATATTTCTCCTATTCCTTATATGCTCCGTACGACCGTCTTGGTTACATGTGCTCTTACGGTAGCCGGTGGATCGTGGTACGTAGCTGTTGACCTCACAACACCCTCAGATCTTACGGCAATCTACAACTGTTCTGCTTTCTTCGCCTACGTGTTTTCTGTTTTTCTACTCGGCGATAAACTACGATGGGACAAGATTGTAAGCGTCGCCATCGCCATCGCCGGCGTTTTGATTGTCGCGTATGGGGATAAAGCACCAAAACATGGCAGTCATTCTGGTGGCGGCTCCAAGGGCGAGATTGATCCAGAAGATGCCGAGGCTAGCAATCGAGCTATTGGCAATCTGATTATTGGTGTTGGTTCCGTTCTTTACGGCCTCTACGAGGTTCTTTATAAAAAGCTCGCCTGTCCTCCTGAAGGAACTTCACCAGGCCGTGGCATGATATTTGCGAACACCTTCGGCACTCTGATTGGCTGCTTTACGCTATTAGTTCTGTGGATCCCGCTCCCCATCCTTCATTACACCGGTCTCGAACCTTTTGAAATGCCTCGCGGTAAGACCGCAGGATTACTCGCCATTTCTACGCTATCGAACGCGACTTTCTCCGGCAGCTTTTTAGTATTGATGTCTCTCACAAGCCCTGTTCTGAGCTCTGTGGCAGCTCTCTTGACGATCTTCCTGGTAGCTATTGTGGATTGGATGATTACCGGGAAGCCGTTGAGTGGAGCCACAATTCTGGGCGGGATGGCAATCATCATCGCATTCCTGATGCTGAGCTGGGCAACTTATCGGGAGATGGACGAGGAGAGAAGGAAAAGGGAAGCCGAGGACGGAGCCGAAGCGGTTGGTGAAGAAGATGAAGATGATTTATAGAAATCATAAAAAACAGAAAGTCAAAGATAGGAGACCGTGACGAATAGAAAAATGTTAGAGTATCCAGAGAAAGCGGCATTAGAGGTTTTGGGTTAATCTGTTTTAATTTCTTGTAGGAAGTTATAGTACCTTCAGTGACAGAGCCCGAGTCCCGGATATTGGAACAGATTGTTGCAGTATTCTCCGAATCTTTGAGAATTCGTAGATATGTACAGTACCCAGGTATGGGCTATACTTGGCCTGTCTGGCCCAATCCCTTTCTGGGGAATATGAGAGACACTTGGGGAGTTGAAGATATCTGTGACATAGATCATGTAAATTTTTTTATTAAAAATCAAACGGTAGTCATCATTGATTTGAAAAGGTGGAAACCTCACGAATCACTTTTTCCTCATCACCATCACTGCATGTACTCAACCCCCCCTTTTTTTCCTCGTCTCTCAACTCATCTCCAGTAAGTCGGCGCCACCCCCCTCGCCTTCTCCCACCCCTTATCCAACGCCTCGACCACCTCTGCCGGCAACTCTCCCTTCTCACAAGCCTCCACGTTGCCGACCAACTGATCGAAACTCGATATCCCTAGAATGATGCCGTCGTCCCCTCCATCCTTGATGTTGAGTTGACTATGCCAAATGCACCATCGCAATGCGACTTCGATGAGACTGAGGCCGTGGGCTTTGGCTACGGGTTCGATGATGCCGAGGGCCGCGAGGATCTCGGGCTTGAAGTACCGGCTGCGGTACATGGCGCCGGAGGTCGAGGATGTGTTGGAAAATCGTCCACTGTCGGGCGTCGAGAGCGTGCTGTATTTGCCGGAGAAGAGGCCGCCGGCCAGCGGGTTGTAGATTACAAGGCTGATCCCGTATTTGCGGAGGCACGGGAGGAGTTCGGATTCGAGGGCTCGCGCTAAGAAAGGTGGATTAGATGATGCCAGAGAGCATAAAAAAGGGCAAAGAGGGGTCGAGGGCGAGAAAGGGAGGAGGATGTCACTTACTGATGGCGTTGTACATTCCTTGGTAGATTGTTGGTTTGACAAATCCTCTGTTTGGGGAAAAACGTCAAGTCATTCTGTCGGTCCGATGCCATGGTGGCTTGGGCTCAGGTAAGCACTCACCTTCTCTGGCAGATGCCAACAATCTCCGCAACTTCCCAAGCTGCATAGTTGCTAAGACCCAGTTTGACGAATTTGCCCTCCTTGTGCATCTTGTTGACTTCCTCCAACGTCTCTTCAAATGGCACGCTCCTGTCCGGAGCATGTAGGTAGAATATCTCCGGACATGTGGTCCCTAGCTTCTCTAGTGATGCTTCCCATCTCTCCCTCAGGGTTTTTGGAGAATGGACGCCAGGTTTGTCCGGGTAGACTTTAGAAGCGATACTGAATCCTCGTTTCTCGTAGCCTGCTTCACGCGTGAATGCTTCTTGCAGGCCGCCGACGTAGCTACCAGCTGTATCAAGCTCGAAGTATCCTTTAGAGGCAAGGTAGTCGAGGCATTTTTGGTAGTCACTCATAGAGGTGATGCGAGCGCCTTTGGATTCATCGGGGCCAATTGTCATGAGACCGAGGATGAGGCGAGGGTTTTGGGAAACTGAGGTACTGGGAATGAGCGGCATTTTGAGGGATCGAGAAGCACTGAATTGACGGGTGGAATTTGGGGTTCGAAGACGTTGAAATGAAGAGGAGAGTCCTTGGAGACGACGAAATGAGGTGGAAATCGGTATAGGAACACGATTGGCCGGGCCGGAAACCATACGGTTTGATCGACCTATATACGCTTGGGGTGGGAGGGAAAATTTACGATTGGTTCGAGGTTGGAGGGGTACAGAATGACGAAAAGATGAAAGAGAACAAGATGAGAACCTTCAAGTCGATCCAATGCAATACTAAACCCTCGTCTGAAGATGATCACATCGTTAATGTTAGATGTGCCTCCGGGGCCGGCAGCTTATCAAGATACTTGTGCATACCTACATCTACCCCACTGCGGAACTTATAATTAGCGGGGTATCGGAAATACCCCGTTGACGGTATGATGGCCGCACCAGAGGCACTGACGGAGATCGTATTCCGTGTAGAATAACACTGGAATAGCAAAAATCAAAGGAGACAGGTTGAGGGAAGACAATGGGACCTTCGCAGAATACGGGCATCTGGCACTAAGGACCAGCTCGTTGAGATATTAGCATCGCTTCGATAGCTGCTCAGACGAACGAAAAGCTGCATTTAATTGAGATGCGGTATAGAATGCCTGGTTGTTCATTGGATTGATAATTAGGCTTCAGCAAATAGTCGCAATTAGTGAAGCATTGTCTCATCAACGAAATGTATGCATTCACTCTGAAGCTAAGATTGGAACCTGGAATATCGCTTTTTGTCACCATTCTATCTTGGACCCAATTTCTCCAGCACTCTTGAACCTTGTTCCTCCCATTCTTGCTTCGAAATCCACATATTGTCTTTGTCTGCCATCTGTGTGGGAACACGAAACATTAGTCTATCGACCTTATATGGGACGGCTTCCCAAGGGAAGCAGAAATACTTACAATATTTGCCAGAACGGCACCGCCTAGGAACACCATGTGCCTCCTCCGGGGAGGATCTTCGATGCGTACTTTGAATTTCTGTGTCGCAAAATGATTAACACACTCAATCCCCTGCATGAGGGTGGACAACTTACATTTAATCGCTCAGGGTTTCCTTGAAGCACCCTCGTTAACCATAGCTGCTTGAGTTCTTTCTCAAGCCGCGAGGGTAAACCAGGATACATACTACTTCCGCCGCTCAGCACTATAGCTCGATACAAACTGCTTCGTACATCGACGTCTGCTGCTTGGATTGTATTGAAAAGGAATTCTGCGATGCCGGGCTGCTCGACATCGACTAAGTGCGGTTGAAAGAGACATTCTGGAGCCTCGAATCGTTCGCTACCTACCCGAATCACACGGCCGTCCGGAAGCGTGTATGATTCGACCAGCACAGTCGTTTCCTCAGACAACTTTTGGTCCAATTCTAGGTCGTAGGAAACGTAACACAACTTCTCCTTGATCTGGCGCACCGTTTCGAAGTCTGCTGTTCTGTTCAGAGCGTACCCACGACGAAGAAGGAGAGCAATGAGATTGCGCGTAACGTCCCGACCAGCAACATCAAGGCGCCTGGTGAGGTGGTTCAAGACTGTAGATTCGTAGACTGGTACGATATGCGTGACACCATCACCTGAGTCAACCACCACACCGCTGGACAGACCTTGGGCGTACAGTGCAAGTACGGCCTGAATTGCGACGTAGACCCCACCAAAGTTGTAGCGCTCAAACATGACTTCGCACATCTGTTCTCGGTTCTTCAACGGGTTCATAGGAGGCTCTGTAAGGAGGATCTTGCGTCCGGATGGATCGATCTTAAGCTTCTCGGCGAAGGTAAAATCCCAGAGGTGTTGCATATCATCCCACTTCTTGACAATGCCATTTTCCATCTGAAAGAATGTTGTCAGTAATGGTGACTTGCCCTTCCATGACACGCGTGCTCACAGGGTAGCTAATTTGCAACATCGACCTGGCTGCAGCAGCCTCATCACCACACATTATATCTTTAACAACAATGTCTCCATCTCGCTCTTCTGATCGAAGGATTGGTCGCCCCACGATTGAGGGGTACTGGTGCTCTGGGAAATTCTGAGGCGCGAGATTAGCTCGACATGACCAGCAGCTGTGACCAGTCATGAGTTCTCACCTGTCCGGCATAGCCGACCTTGAGGAACCCAGTGCCTCCATCGAGGACTGGTCGTAGGTGTCAGCTTCTGGTCAATGTATTGTTCGTTCAGCGGTCGCATACCAATGGGCGCCTCAGCCATATTGTTTAATGAAGTCTCCTTTCTACGATCACCGAATCCTCACGACCCCTAAAGGCCAGTAATTCAGCTAAAAGAAAACGAATGTCGCCGGTTTGGTGGTCGAATTGTTATATGCAGTAGGTAGGATTTCGGAGTGCGACGTAACTGCCTAATGGGGGGAGCAATGCGCCTACGAATGCCAAGACTTCCAAGCTTCAGGGCTGGAGGTCAGTTGGAGTTACAGCAGGTACGGCGCCTTGGTACACCGACCTCGTCACTACGCAGGGACAACAAGGTAAATCTCCTGAGATGGCCATAGTTGTTTGATTTCAAGCATGAGTCATCGATGATCAGACGATAGAGCAGCATTAAATTCTGGTCGAATCTGTACACCGCCAAATTCATTTGTTCACCTCAAGAACAAGCTAGTTGTGTCCTACTATATACTCCAAAATGCCTGCTTACCCGGGTATCACTTTCAGTCCTAGATCGCTTTTGCATCCCAACGCCGGTTAAGAGCTATAAAGTACAAGCGAGATTTTCAGTCATTTCCCCCCAATATCTAGCACGAGACGTCGATCGACTTCCATCTCCTTATCGTCCTCCTCGCCCTCAAATTTCAGACGGTAAGTGTCTTTTTGTATACTCATAACCTCTGCTCGGTAAAACGTTGTGGTGTCCGGATACCGTGCGAGGACTTGCTTCCCAATGCCAAAAGTTGGCGTGGGAGCACCGGCAAGAGGGATCGGAATGAGATATGCAGCAGTTGTCTTATACGTCTTACGCTCCACTTGATCCTCATCAATGTCTTGAACGTCGTATGTAATCCTAAACTCGCGTGAGCATCTCGGACTTAGAAACATCGATGAACGACAAACCTTTTCTTTTGACCATCTCCTGAAGTATGCTTGATGACACATTGAATACCTTCACCTTCTTGTTGACCATTCTGCTTCTTATTATGCTTAAACATTACCTCGGCGCCCACGACGAGCTGACCCGCCTTTTCGGCATTTGTGCCCCGATTCAAGCCATCAGCACCCTCCTCGATCTTCACAGAAATGCCATCCATGGTAGACCTCGCCATTTGACTGCCGACGCTGGCACTTCGCTGACCTGGGCCACTCTTGACTCTTTTGAGTTTGTCAGAAATGACAGTCTCGCTGGGGCTTGCCGGCGATTCCGTGGGCTCGAGATCTATTGATGTGGCCATGGTCGTGGTTCGCTTAATATTACGAGCTTTAGACGAAGCCGTGGGAGCATTCCGCGCTTGCGACTCTTCCGAGGATCTTAAAGCCTTTAATAGCTCGACCTTTGTTACAAGCTCGTTGCGTTGATAGATCTCGCTTTCCTCTTCAGCAGCTTTGAGGTTCTTCCGGTAAAGGTCATCGAGCTGGCTAATGTCCGCAACGGTTTCTATGTTGAACTTATAAGCCATTGCCATGTAGTAGATAAGCGTGACAGGAAGAACCGTTCATTCGGAGAGCCTCGCAAAAGGGTAAAGGTTTGGAACAACCAGATCGATCTCAGAAGCGACAGGCAATTCAATAGGAGCAGTTTCGCGGAAAAAGAGGTATTCATAAATTTACAGCACAGAAGGAGAATGTCGACTGAAAGTAAACGGCGCTAACTCACTCTTATCACCCTTTCGCCGGATAGCATCTTCTAGATCTAATATCTGTTGACCAAGCTCCTTTTGCCGAGCATTTGCCGCTGCTGCCTCTTGCAGACCGGTTAGGATCTGGGCCTGGATATGTGCTTCTTCATCACCATCTTTGTTCGCGTCACGGCCTTGGCCCCCCCGACCTCTCGGCCGGGACATAATGTATCAAGTTGACTGGAGAGTGCCAGTATATAAATGCTGCTTTCGCAAACAATGATATTCGTTTCTTGGTAGGCGTCTCTATTGGCTGAACCCAAGTTTCAACACAGATGAGCGAGTAGACTGCAATGACACCGTGAACTTAGGAACCGATCAATATCGAATCAACGAATCATTCCTGATATGAGAATCGGCTTCATAAATCAATATACATATAGTATAGGTTAGATATCATCCGTATAGAATCTTTGATCCGTTCCGTGTGATGTGTCGTGTTCTCTCGTGGGGTCGGTGATCGGTACCATTGGTGCCACCTTGAGGTGTGGAGTTTGGAGGCGATCGAACTCCGTCTTGTAATTACAGGTATTTTTGAGTCTAGACTTTTGTATTTTACACCGTATAAATATAGTAAATTTCGTAACGTATAGTAAACCATCTAGGGCTAATCAATTTGTAACAACACGACGTCAATCCCTTGGAAGGCGGACGCTGTAAGGGAAGTTACAGTCATCACCTCGAAATCTTTGGTACAACTTCCACAAATCAACAGAAGGACAAAATTTCCCCTGTCTTTCCTTCTCAAGATCAATACTGGTTTTTTGATCCCTCGGCTTAGACGTCGTATCTTCTCACATTAGGTGGTCAAGATGCAGGTGCCCTTGATCCGGCTCCAATGCGGTATGCAGACTCGTCCTGTCATTTCAAATTGACGGTCACAGGATACTGATGATTAATATGCAGGTGTGAATACCTACGATTGGGGTGAGCTTCTTTGCCTGATAAGCTATACCAGAAACTAACTCGCTGGCAGGCAAGAAGGGCAAAGATTCCGCAGCAGCAAAATATGCTGCAACTACTGCTTCAACCGACTTTTCCATTCAGGAGGACAAGCCGTATGCTGAGGTTGGTGGACCTGTCACTCCAGTCACGACAAGATAAACTCTAACTGAAGGCATAGCTTTGGATGGGAACACATCCTTCCCTACCTTCCAAAGATGTCACCACCGGCCGAAGCCTACTTGACCTCGTTTCTGATAACCAGGCCTTGATGGGCCAGGAGATCACCAGCAAGTACTCTTCTAAACTTCCGTTCTTGTTCAAAGTTTTGTCAATTTCAAAAGCCCTTTCGATCCAAGCACATCCGAACAAAAAGCTTGCGGAGAAGCTGCATGAAAATGACCCAAGGAATTATCCTGACGACAACCATAAGCCTGAAATGACCATCGCAATAACGCCGTTTGAGGGTTTGTGTGGATTTCGACCGCTGGAGCAGATAGCCCATTTCTTGCGAACCGTTCAGCCCCTTAAAGTTCTTGTTGGAGACGAGCAGGCTCTTGGCCTTGAACAGACTGCCGCTGACGAAGCCTCCGATCTCGTTTCCAGCAAGTCATCTTTGCGAAGCGCTTTCACCCACCTTTTGAAGTCGAATAAGGAAGACGTTGCCGCCATGTCCAAGGAGCTTGTACAGCTTGCTGAAGAGGGCAAAATCGAACCACCACCGGATAGCAATATCACTACTTCAGAGCTTACAGAATTGATAGTTAGGCTCAACGGCCAGTTCCCTGGTGACATTGGTCTTTTTGTGATGTTCTTCCTGAACTACGTCCGGCTAAGCCCTGGTGAAGCCATGTTCCTCAAGGCGGATGATATCCACGCCTATATCTCCGGCGACATTATTGAGTGTATGGCTAGTAGTGACAACGTCATTCGAGCCGGATTTACACCAAAATTCCAAGATGTTAACACTCTGACCGAGATCCTCACGTATGACCACGACCCACCAGAGAAGCAGAAGCTGGAAACCTCGCCTTGGCCCTACGTCAAATTTGACCGACCCGCCTACAGTGCAGGATCAGAGTGTCTCCTCTACGACCCACCGATCGAAGAATTTTCGGTTCTCAAGACAGACCTGAGTAAAGGTAAAGCAACCTTCGATCCCATCAATGGACCTAGCATTATCATTTGTACCAGTGGAAGTGGTAAAATCAGTGTTGGACCAAAAACGGAGGACTTCCAGGAAGGGTGGGTTTATTTTGTTGGCGCGACGGCAGAAGCAGTTTTGCAGACCGATGGAGACATGGTGACGTACAGAGCCTTTTGTGATACGGATGGGACGGTGGAGAGTCCACAGGCAAATGGACATTGACTCTCGAAGCTGTGAACGCAACTTTGAGGACCGGAGGTGGACAAAATAAGTTCTTAACATGATTGATGGAATTGAAGCCAAGAAATTACAGGTATGAGCAAAGAAGAAATTATCAAGTTAATTTTATTCTAAAATGTAGCTGAATTTTCAATGGAAACAAGGACATTCGTTTCGAAAGCTCTATGCAAAAGTGCTTGACCAGATCTCAAAATTTGGAGACGTGAAATGGCAACAACAAGCAACATGACTGATTCAACAAATCTCTAATATCGATATGAACAAACAAACTTTATTTCAAATCTCTCTTCTGAACCATCGCTTCCATAACCACCCAATCTGGCATTTTCCTTCTCCTGCCCGTCTCAAACTCTCATTTCTCTCTTTCTTACCAGATTCATTTCCGCCATCTTCCTATCAAAGACTTCAGACGGCCAGTCTTTGAGACATATAAGAGGCTCGTTGGGAACTGACGCCTAAGCACCCTTCGGCAAATCTCGTCGAGACCACTGCACACATGGTGCTTGGCAGACGACGTATCGGTAAGGTCCGTAGGTGGACAGTTGAGAGCTGTCGGGGCACCACTTGCAACAGACGTTGATGGTGTGTTCTTTGAACCATTTATAAGGAGTGACGCGGTCGTCGTCATAGGAAAGGTGGAGGAATGGAGGTGGCTGAGAGACGTGGAGATGCTTGGGGACGTCTCGGGTGGGTTGGAAGGTTTCGGTGGTTTGGGCTTCCATGATTGTTGGTTGAGGGTGTAGTTGCTGTTTGATTGTATTGTAAGGGAGGATGGGGATTCTATAGAATGATATAGTGGGAGGTCTTGTCAGTGTGTTGTGAAGTGTTGGTGATGAAGTAGTAGTAGTAGTACGATGTATATCGAATGGATCGAGATCATGTAGAGCATCGAAGCAGCTGATGGACGGTCATTATATATGCCTACGAGTCTACAGTTGAAAGCCATCTTCGAGCAAGTTTTCAGGGAAGGTACGGGCCGGGAATGGTATAGTAGCTATGGAGAAAGGATCGGGTGAGGCATAATACCCTCTCCTGGAGAATTCGTCCCAATTCGGTAATATGTAGCCTCAGAAGACATACGATAGAGTTTGCCCCAATCGTTTTTTAGTTCGGCGGTGTACTCTGTATGTAGATGCCTAAAGTATGAAGCTAAATAATTATCCGATAATTGTCTGCCAAAATGGGACTCCTTTCTTATCGATGGAATATCTGGGATTATTGAGCAGTTTCAGTATAGCATTGTGGCTATCGGGGTTAGTAATGTTGTGTGAGCGGATCGTGCGATGAAGGTATGGACCGGAGTAGTCCAATACACCTCATTTGCAACTAATCACACCACCAACCATCATTAACAGCGCCGTATTTCGCCGCCAACACAGTCACGGCTTTGGCCGACCCTTGTGTAGATAAAGAGCTGATGGCATCCGTATTGACAACGATGCGTTGTAATGTTTCTTATTTCCTAAAGTATAACGCTTCCCTCGACGCTTAAACCAAAGACTGATCTGGCCTTGCCGCTATCCGGACAAAAACCTTCGATTTCATAGCGTTTTCTTATACCTTTGTTGCTCTCATTTGGGTTTATTGACGAGCTAGATCTGTTTGCACTGTTCGGGATACTCGTCGGACTCCATGACGCCTCAGAAGGCATATCCATCCATCTACCATGGAACGTTCGTTTACTGCGCAACACCGACTACCTTGTCCATCAAACGAGGGTATCTCTGCGTTAGTTCTGAAGGTGTCATTCGAGCCCTCATTGTTGAAAACGAGCTGCCTCAGGACAGTTTGGGCGCTTTAGCACATCAGCTGGGTTGGGATTTGGAAATGGTTCGACTTTTCGAGGCGAATGATGATGAATTTTTTTTCCCGGGGTTCATAGGTAGGTTCTGCTCTTTGAAGCAAAAGTGCTGCCGGGAAGGGATCGATCTCGTTGCTTGTGTCCAGTAGCTCTGAGGACCAGCATTTGGACGGTTTGCCCCGACGCAAGTTGGAATTGACTTGATCTCGACTGACTGATGACTTCAACCTTGTGTTGATAGACACCCACATACATGCGCCTCAGTACCCTAATTCGGGGCTCTTTGGGAAAACAACTTTACTAGACTGGTTGAAAACATACACGTACCCCATGGAAGCTTCTCTGTCTGACGTTGAGAAGGCTCAGCGAGTATACACAACCTGTATTGATAGAACCATAGCGAATGGTACAACTACAGCATCATATTACGCTACTATCCACGTTGAATCAACCAATATTCTTGCCTCTTTATGCAAGACGAAGGGCCAGCGGGCACTTATCGGTCGTGTTTGCATGGACAATAAAGAAGTCGCCACAGATTACTATTACGATGAGTCTTTGCCAGCGGCGATGGAAGCCACAAAAGCGGTCATAGATCACATCGACTTCCTCGATCCGCACGGACATCATGTTGCCCCGGTTCTCACTCCACGATCCTGTGTGTCATGTACGCACGATTTTCTCCTTCAACTTGCCGATCTATCAAAGAACAAAGGTCACCGCATTCAAACACACCTATCAGAAAATGTCGACGAGATTGAGCTTGTCCACAGAATCTGGCCAGGTTCAGAATCCTATACAGATGTATATGAGTCGCATGGCCTTCTGACCGATAAGACAATCCTCGCACACGCCATCCATCTTTCCCCTAGCGAGCAATCCCTGATTGCCCAACGCGGAGCCAAAATCTCCCACTGCCCCGTGAGCAACTCTGCTCTCGGCTCAGGTATCTGTCCCGTCCGAACTCTCCTCGATGCTGGAATCACTGTCGGCCTTGGTACCGATATTTCAGGTGGATATTCCCCCAGCATCCTTGAGATAGTCAGACAAGCATGTCTGGTCAGCCGACTCTTAGCCCAAAGCAAGGAAGACGAGAGACTAAAGTTGAGCGTCGAAGAAGCGCTTTGGCTGGCAACCAGGGGAGGTGCCGAAGTGGTTGGCTGGAAAAACAGAGTCGGTGCTTTTGAAAGCGGAATGCAGTGGGATGCTCAGCTGATTCGATTTGACTCAGTACCCAGCGGCACTGATGACACAAAGGAAGCAAGCGTGACGGGAGAGAAACACGGAATACCTGACGATCATCCCGAAAATGTCGAGGGAGAAGAAACAAATGTGAAGATATTCGGCTGGGAAAATTGGGAAGATAGGATTGCGAAATGGGTTTATGCAGGTGATGACAGGAATACAAGGAGAGTTTGGATTGGAGGACGATTGGTTCATTCGAAAGATCGATGAGATTGGGGTCTCACATCAGCGTGAATCACAATAGATCATCTAGAGTTAATGACTTGAAAAATTTGGAATACAGGGCGCGAGTCCGTTGGGGGCAAATGTTCGTGATGCCTACTTTAGAGAGAGGCCCTGTCATGTTTTGGTATCGATCCGCCCAAATCTTGACCCTGCTTCTGCAGGTCTGGAGACTTCGACATAGCCAACCTCCCTGCGAGGGGGAAGCGAGCAAGTTAGACATTCAAGCAACTCGACATTTCCGAGCCTGAAGAAAGTCTGTCCCTGTCCTATACTCTGGTGATCGAGCTATAAGCGAATAGGTCTCAGCAGAGCTTTTGGACATACTTGAGAGTAAAGAAGCTGTGAACTGGATTAAGGACTGTGCCTAATTACAGTATCACCTGTAAGGTACTGTAAATATACTTAGTCAAAGCTCATCCCCACATTCCACGTCCCATGAACTTTCAATGTGTCCCACACCATTTCCAATTTCTCAATGACGATGATGAAGAAGCACTTTGGCATCGATCTGACAACGATCGGCTAGGCAGAGGCGTGGAGGCTCTCTGACAATTTGTGCCCGTTGTTATCAACCCTTAGTCTTCAGCGATACGATATGACGATCTCAATGACTACGCAACTTCACACTCTCCACAGATCAACCGGATCTGCGCACCATGTCTCCGCGATGCTCGGTCAAGAAGTCCTTTGCTCTGTAAATGCGCCAGTCGAGGTCCAGCGACGTGATGAGCTCCCGAACGAAGCATTCATAGATGTTCACATACGTCCGAACCACGGAGTGGGCATGATCAAGGAGCGTCACCTAGAAGACTTGGTACAGGGACTGGTCAAAGATGTTATATTGGTTAGACTTTGGCCCCGAACGGCTGTACAGATCACACTACAAATCTTGAAGAATAGTGGAAATGAGGGCCAAGAGAAGACTGATAGTGTCCGTGCCCTCACAGTTCGTTATCGTTGAGTTGCTGACTGGCTATGCGACAAATAGTATCTCACAATCCTCCCCGCCTTGCTGAACGCAACCTGCCTAGCGCTTTTGGATGCAGGAGTACCGATGCGGTGCATTTTCGCATCAACCATACTTCATCTTGATTCGAGAGGGAACGTTGATATAGCGCCAGATGCCAAAACCCTCGCCAGCGCCGATAGTCTACATGTTTTTGCATATTCCTCAAAAGGCGAACTTCTGCTGGCAGAGAGTGAGGGTACAGCCGGGTTTTCGTTGTCACAATGGGCAAGTTTGGAGACGGCCGCAAAGGATATCTGTATGGGTCTGCAGGCAGACACATCAATGGCTGTCGATGGCAAAGAAGACTACCCTGGTGTCACTGTAGAGGAAATTCGCAGCGTTATCCAGGACAAAGTTATTGTTGATAACAGATGGAGAAATGGTTGAAAGCGGCCTAGCAGCAAGCTTCCTCCTCACGATGAAAACTTCTACCAAAACCGCCCCTTCGGATACTCCGGCAACTCCGTTCACCCACGCTGTAAGGGATGTCAGAGATCTGAAGCGTCATTTTCATGATAAGGGCATCTTCCGATGCTTTGGCCGATGGCTGTTGCAACGTGTTAGCCAAGCTACAATCGAAATAGAACGAGCAGCGGAAAAGAGGAGCACAATATGCATATTGACCGGGGTTCAGCTTGGTGCTGTAGCATGTACCGAGATGGGCGCCACAAGTCCACGACACGTGTTACCCTTATCTGTGATAATTGGGCCTTGCTACAAAAGAAAACTGATTGTAATACCGAGAGTGTCGGGCCTAGATCTTGGATATGGATACGAGCTGAGATGGGTTGAGACCTCTGCGGTCGCATATGGGCGGGGCGAATAGCAACTCCTGTAGCCGTTTCAGACTAACGTCGAGACAAAAGCATCCTACCCGGCGAAGAAAGCCTCTGGCAACCAAAAATCCTGAGATAACCTTTTTTCCAAGAGATCTATCTTCGCATTGGCTCGCGTGGGGTTACTACCTATTCGGTTAACAATTGAGGTTTGGGCAACTATTGAGACAGACGTTTGATCTCCCGGAGCGCCTCCTATGGGCCGTTCCCTGCAACCTCAAACCAAGCACCAACCACATTCATCATGTCTAAGAGTTTCTGTCGTCTTTACCTCGTAAACAGCGCGTAGACTTGCTTGTCGATAGGTCGCAAAACAGGAGATCACATGTGCGATGATGCTAATCACTATCGTCACCGCCGTTGACAGCACGCCTCGACTTTCCCTGGCTATTAGCCGCACGTATCATCTAGCCCCTGAGTCCTCGCCACGGGATTAATGCGAGATGGAGTTCAAAAGCAGCACAACGGAACGAAGGTACATTGTGTTGGCCAGGTCGCTCTTCGACTTCAGCCGGTACCTTATTTGATCCTTTGCTTCGTGGAGTGCTGGTCACTCGGATACTGTTGAACCAGGTCTGTTATCACAGACAAAGTCTTTATAATCTTTCTTGGTCTGGCTACCTCCCGTGCGCGGTCTTTCGAATTTATTTCCCTACCTATAATCGAAACACCGTCTTCTCAAGAAAGGAGACCTACGAATTTGTCTTCCACTGCGACGGGCCATCACGCATAGCGACGTTTTGACGTTTGAGCATCATCTCACAGAGCACAACGTCCAATATCGACGGGAAATAAATACCGAGTGACGAGAGACTTGCAATCGGACCAACCATACTCGATTAATCAGCCCTAGTTGGGATTGAGAGGAATTATTCTGCTGGCAACTGCAGGATAAGTTGGTTTGACCAGGGTAAGTGACAATGGGGGCAACATGAACCCTGAAACCCGCTATCTCCGGGGCCACAGCCGTTATTAACCAAAACCTGGGAAAGCTTACCCGTCTGTTCTGTTACCCATAGTTACTCCGATAAAGGAACGTTCCAGTACTTGGGGCGCATTGGAATCGAATCATCAACAATTTTCCCATCCCCAGCGCCCATCTGTCGAAGCGAACAACAAACACACCCTCTAGCTTCGGCATTATTCCTCAGTTCGTATACGGTCACATCGCATCACAATACGAACACTTCAAAGCGCTATATCTCTGAACACATAAACATCCCTTGCCATCTCATCACCAATCCTTTCGCTGGTTGCCCCGCTCCGATTGATTGACATCACTCACGCGGGCCCACTGATTACACGTCCGTTCGCCGACCGACACGGCACTCCTCAGCTTCCCTTCGCTCTCCGCTCTTCGTGATGGCCGCACATTTCACCCACCCCATTCTCTCTCCTCCTACGGCCTCCAGCTTAAAGTCCATTGCAGAGGATGCACCGTCTCCCCTTGACATAAGTACCCCAACGGCGGGGCAGAGTGCTTCTCGAATTTCACCGCGCAAAACCTCCACAGAGCTCGGAGATTCGTTGCTTCGAGGTTACTCTGCTCAAATTGATCACTCGCACGACATAGACCACACTTCTCCACCGTATAACGATCCGAAAGTCGCTCCCAATATTCCACCAACCGCCTGTCAGAGCCTGTCCGAAAATGCCTGTATGAATGCACAGACGCCGTTAACCTTCGGACCGCCGAAATCGTTCCTCAGCCACCGCAAGAACGCAAGATCAATTGACTCCATTCCTCGACAGACGATCATGAAGGCCCTTGCCTCTCGACCGCCCAATGCATCCGGAAGTAATTCGGTCCCACTTGCAGCCTCGCTGTCAGGGATCTTGTCTACCAGCCAAGAGGAAAGAGACACTAATAAACGTCCTACATCGTCGTCTTCGTCAAAACGCCTATCAGCGGCCTTGTCATCGCTTCAGCTTGCACCTATGCCCGAGCGGTCTCCTTCGACGGCACGATTTGGATTACAGTCTCCGTGCTTCTTCCATCAACGCTTCGATGACGCAGTCAATATCGACAAGGTGCTCGAGGAAATAGGGAGTGATGAGTGGATTTCACACTCGCGATTGATGCAGACAGCCACCGGGGTTCGAGAAGTCTCAAAGCAATTGCAGCGGCGCCCCATCAAACGCGCTGTTCGCAATGTGATGATAGTCACAAAGGCCAAGGATAACAGACTTGTCCTTTTGACTCGAGATCTCGCCGAATGGCTTCTGACCATTCCTCGCTATGGCGCTGATATTGGCGTGACAGTGTATGTTGATGCCAAGCTTAGAAATTCTAAACGTTTCGACGCAGCTTCGCTTCTTGAGAAAGACGCGCGATTTGCACACAATTTGAAGTATTGGACGCCAGATTTATGTTGGACGTCACCAGAGAAATTTGACCTTGTGCTTACACTGGGAGGCGATGGAACGGTTCTATTCACCTCGTGGTTGTTCCAACGGATTGTTCCTCCCGTGCTATCCTTTAGCCTTGGAAGTTTGGGATTTTTGACGAACTTTGAGTTCGAGAGGTATAAGGAACATTTGAATCGCGTGATGGGCGATGTGGGAATGCGCGTTAACCTTCGCATGCGTTTTACATGCACAGTCTTCCGCCAAGATCGCTCGAAGGGCGCAGAGCCTGGCGCCGTTGAGGAAGGGGAACAATTTGAGGTTCTCAATGAACTCGTGATAGATCGCGGCCCATCTCCTTACGTCTCCAACCTCGAACTTTATGGGGACAATGAACTTTTAACCATCGTGCAAGCCGATGGCTGTATCTTCTCAACACCAACTGGCTCTACAGCCTACTCCCTGTCCGCTGGCGGCTCCCTCATTCACCCTTCCATCCCTGCTATCCTTCTGACTCCAATCTGTCCTCATACGCTCTCCTTCCGGCCCATGGTTCTCTCTGATACCCTCCTCCTCCGCATTGCCGTTCCTGCAAACTCCCGCTCAACAGCCTACTGTGCCTTCGATGGTAAAGGTCGTATTGAGCTGAAGCAAGGTGATTATGTTACTCTGGAAGCTTCCCAATACCCATTCCCGACAGTCATGGCCGGCGGCAATGAATGGGTTGAAAGCGTTCAACGTGCCTTGCGATGGAATGTCCGCGGCGCAGTTCAGAAGGGTTGGGATGCAGGCGACGGGTTAGGCGTTGAAGGGGACGGTGAAATAGAGAAATGGGATATTGATACTGTGGATCCCAATGTCGACGGAACGGACAGTGGGTTCGGACCTAGTGAAGATGGGGGCGCCGGGGCGGGCAGTCCCATGAGGAGACAAATGAGCCTCCTGAACATGTGAGCGAAGAGATCGCAGAAAAGCAAGCAAGTTGAGAGTTCGATATTGATTTTGACATGTTGGGCTATACATGAGATTCATAACGACTGCAATAGTCTTTTTTTCATATGTGACAGGTATCTGACGGGGTTCTGGATACATAATTGGATTTGGGCACAAGCGACAATTGATGACGGGATTCTGGAGTTTCAATTTCCTGGGAATCTTCCTATATATAGGGGGATACTATGCATATCACATAGACAGCTACAACTACAAATAGAATAGAAATGAAATGACATGACCTGATATGACACAAAATTTCTGAAGACAGCTATCGAGCTTCTCTCTTTGTATTACGTTCTCAGCCAGTCGATGACCCATTGGACACCCTCTGTGATGTTTGGCATTCTTACTAACCATATTCCTGACAACGACTCTGGTGCAAGGAGAATTTCCAGGACAGAGATTTGTGATGTCCCGCATCTGACAGCCTCTTCTCGTTCCGCAACCAGATCCGATGTGACTTTTGGTAGGGCTTTTTAACCCTCCCCCTACATCCACCAAGATCAGGTCAAACCGATTGAAAATGAGAGCGAGATATTCTTATTGAGAGACCACCTGTTCTGTAAGGCCGGTGGCTTATTCAAGCGAGGATCACTGAAGAACGAACTTTTGAATCCTGGAATAGGATCATAGACGACTCTGCCTCCTGGACCTCCCGGAAGAAATGCTGAGGTATTCTGCGGCAAGTTGGTACTGTACTGTACGAAAGAGAGACCACATGGCGCTGTACGGCAAGTAGCCATGCTTGCATTGCCTTGCCTTCAACTGTCATTGCGGTGGCCTCCCTAGACTTCCTGCACCTAAAGATCCACCGTTGATGGCTTGGGGTGACATCCCAAATATAACGAGGTGACGAGGGCACTCGTTGCATAGAATACTGATCCTGCTTCGTGGAAATTCTAAGAACAACCCGTAACTTGCCCGGCATGCTATCTCATTTGATCTTCCTTCTTTCTTTTCTGCTTGTTGGTCGTCGGTAAGCTCTTCAGAATTGCACCTACGCCCTGGTCCCCGTCAAACAACATTTCTGAACCCAAGAGGATGATTGCAATGGCCAATCCAGATCGGAAGCTGACTTTGTCTGAAGCCTTGATTGGAAAAGCTCTCCGAGGCGAAGAAAAATCTAAATACTGTTATCAATACTTCTTCATCAAATGCACTGCTCTCCTTTGGATTGGCATATTCACGTTACCATATGCCTATATATTGTGGACCATTTACCCTGAAGTCTACGAGAATGTGGCGCCCTCGAACATGTATCAACATCCTCGTCTGCCGGTGGAGTGCGCTTGATCCCCCTTGGAAGTACGTTGCGACAAAGCTAACGCTACGCCAGTTTCTCTCCCCTCTGCACCAGCGATGAATGCTCACTACCCCTATCCCAACCGTACCATCCAATCAGTACGTCCAATGAGCAGTCTATATTCTGTGCATCGCACCCACAGTTTCTTCCTGTCATGTTTGGTGGGGGCCGAGCTGGCTTCGGATCCCCTTACGTTCCAACGCAGTGTCAGTCACATTGGGTCACTTATGGAGAGCTCGATATGATCATAAGACTTTTCGAACCTGTCGCCTTCATCGGGGATATCTCGGTGCACAGTATATTTGCATGTCTGAATGCTCTTACGGCTGGAGATTTGTCGTGGGATGCTGTGCAGACCTGGAATATGACGGATGATGAACTGGCTGCTTGTCATTGCGGTCATCAATTCACTGATCTTGATTGCATGAAAAAGTGGATTAGATCAAGGAAAAATACCAAGGAGTACCGAAAGTGTGGCAGTGGTAAGAGTATGTCCCTAATATTGTGAAGAATCCCGCGCTGACTAGGAACAGACAGACCACAGCTAACCCTAGAGCATCTCGAACTTGGCTTTAATACATTTCAAAAATCGCTGGATTCTGCTTTGGAAGCACGCCTTTCCACCAATGAGGAGATATACCAGCAAATCCCCGTACTTCACTCCGTCCTTTATGTGGCAGAAACACCTCTTACCATCTCAGATATGATGGCTGGGATGGATCAAGTGCTTGGCACCGCGGATATCTCTAGTCGGAAAACGACAATACTCGTTGTCGGCCCGAAATCGGAAGCTGTATCGTCTTTGCATCGACGCTCAGAGACAGGCCTCTCACGTCGGGCTCGGGATTTCACGACCATGTTGGAAATGGTTGTACAGCACCACGACACTGAAATTTTTGGGATTCAGAATTTGACAGTACAGGTCCATTCGGTTGGCCGTCACGGGGATGGCACACCTGCTTATGGAGAAGAGACGGCATGGGTTCAACCAACGACGGTTGCAAGCCGGCTATCAAAAGTCGAAAGCTTTTGATGAAAAGGACATCGGTGAATGACTGGAAATGTTCAAGATTCTTTGGGATTCTCGATGATATTGACAGATCAAACATGATGAAACAAGCATAAGGGCAAATGACTTTAGACACTTCAAGAAAATAGGATACTGCTTAACTGATCAAACTCACGCAGCATTGAACGCAATGCACACCTGGGTTCATCTCCCTGGGACACCGATGACATGCTCAGATAAATCGCCGAATCACCGGTATTTAAAGTGAATTTCATCTGAATGTATGTACCATTAGAACACCAGAGACTAGAGCAGATAGAACTTTCGCGAGTCCGCGAATTGATTCCATAGAACAACTCGGAATCTGTCAATAGCGCAAATCGACAGCCCTCGTTTTCCTTTTCGACCCATTGACTCGAATGTGGTGTCATTGGCACTTGGAACCATGTCTCGTCTAGCAACGAAAGCTTTGAAAATAACTTTGATACGTACACTTTCCGTGGTGTGAAAGGAGCGTTCCTATGACGCCCTAAGCTCTCAAGCATGCCCCCCATAGCTATGGATGTCTTGTACCGAATCCCAAGCTCATGAGGGCGATTTTGAAGGTCACTGATCTCAGCCGAGTCGGTAGCATTTCACAATTTTCTGCTCCGACTGGCGCTTCCATTGAAGTCTTGGTAACTTGCGAAATGGACATTTCCCTCGGTTTGAAGAGTAAGCTCTCATACAAAAACCGTAGGTTTGCCATTTGAAAACAAAAGCACCGGATTCATTCATCCCGCATGAAAGCCATATAACTAGAACAAGATCTCGCCAGAATGTTCACCTTCAAAACCTAGCGCGGAGAGTTTCTTCCCTCTTAGTTTGTCTTTTTTCTTCCTCTGCGCTTCTTGTTCCTTCTTAATGCTAAAGACCTGTTCCAAGGGAGCTTCCGTGTAGGGTGCTGGCACGTCATCGTCTTTATCTAAATCGATCTCGCCGAGTAGGAGTACATTCTCGCCACGGACGAGGAAGGTTCCTCTCTTAGCATCTGCATATAGTGAATGTGGTGAAGGGAGGTAGTATCGTTCGATCGTATCTGCTAGAACCAGATTGGCTTTATCAAGCAGTGTTAGCATCATGCAGGACTCCTGCCGAACCTCGTGCGAAGGAAGACATACCAAATTGGTCCCACGACCGTAATACGCCAATCAGTTTGCGTCCGTCACGAAGAACCAACATTAACTTCTCTGAATGACAAAAATAAATATTTAGCTCTTTGCATCTTTCATTACAACAACCCCTCCCGAAAAGAGGGCTTGGATATGGCGGCGAGTCATACTATCAGTAAGATCGAGCAGCTGCGCTGCCGTCGTAAACATCTGAGGAGGCAACTGAGGCGGTCCCTGAGCAGTCGTTGGTCCTAATTGCGGCCCTGATGACCCAGATTGGGCCTGTGTGTTGAGGCCGCGAGGGCCATTGTTGTCCGAGAGCGACAGATTTTCCATGACTTTGAATCTGTTCCCCTTTGTCGCGCTGCTTATTCATCTATGAGGTTCGCACGTAGCCAACATGGTGATATCTAGAAGAACGGAAGTCGATATGGTGATTTGGGTGGGAGAGTCTCCTATGAACTAACTGCCCATGGCATATGGCGTTGTGATAATACCTGTATCTGCGCGCATGCGGCGACATCGACAGCGGCAGAAATTTCACCTGGGGAAGGTATAGCGGTTACGGATTTGGAGGGGAATCGCTCCATGTTGGCTCTCTCCATGTTACAAAGTAAACTACACATGTAGTAGAACATCTTCTCTGATATCCAGATTCGTTCATTTGCGGAGTATCCTGGTCACATATACTGTACCGAAAATTTGACTTACAGACCACCGACGAATCATGTCTCTTTCAGAGATTGATATGATAGCAGCATCCGGACAAAGTGAGATCCCTCGGCAACGGAATAATCCCGGATCATGGACAAAAAGTGATCCGCCACCCATATGACTAGGCAGGGCTATCACCCGCCTTCCATTCTGGAATGAGATTGATGCCGTCGGGATGGGCCTTTTCCCATTGGACATTATTCAAGAATTCGTCTGCACGTTTCCATTTCAATACCAACACTCCCGATCCAGAAGTCAAGAAACCAATGGGTGGCCGCGAAACAACTGCCGAATACTCGAACGATCCACCTCCTTTATCCCGCGTCCCGAGACTATTGTTGGTTACTCTGAAAATGAAGTCTTCCAACCAGCTTATTTGTAATCATGATGCCTTGATGGATACCTAGCGCTTTCATCTACTATGGTACACCTTGTGCTGGATCCACGTCGGGCTTCTCGGACGATAGTAGATTCCAATTGCTTTAGCAGGACCTTCCCTGGCGGCGTTGAAGCAAGATCTGGAAACTAGATTGGTAAGCATAGTGTGATATGTGGAGGGTCTGGGCTCCTTGGATATCAAGATGGTATATATTCTCTTTATTGGTAGCCTGATTGCGATGTTATTCTTTAAGGTGAACTGTAACCTCGGTTTTGGCTCTATTGTATGCCGGAATACACCGTCTCTCCACCAACAAGAACAACAATCACGGAATCAATTAGTTTCGATCGATACTTGAGTCAGCATGGATATTAAAAAAGTGTTGGCTTCCAGCAAATACAACCCTCCTAAACATCCAGCGCATTCTTTTACTGGAAAGACGGTCCTGATTACGGGTTGATCCTCCAGCCCTGTGTAGATACCTCATGCTAACCGCGGTGTAGGGTCCAACACTGGATTGGGTCTTGCAGCAGCAAAGAAAATTGCGTCGCTGGGAGCGAAAAGGATCATTCTTGGTGTACGCAACTTGGAGAAAGGAGAACGAGCCAAAACAGAGGTGGCAGAATGTGCAAAGGACGAATTGCTGATCCAAGTCAAACATGTCGACATGGAGCGTTTCTCTAGCGTCAGGGAATTCGCCCAGACCGTGTGTTCTGACCTGGGAGCCGAGTCCCTTGACGTGGTATTGCTGAATGCTGGCGTAACTTTTCTTAAACCACATACTAGCTCTGAGGGCTGGAGAAGCGAAATTCAAGTCAACGCATTGTCAACGATCCTCCTGGCGATCCTCTTACTGCCGAAGCTGAAGGAAAGCGTTAAGGATGGAAATATTCCGATACTTACTTTTACGTCCTCTGGCACACACAAATATGTCCCTACCTCATTCTTTGAGGATCTACCTCGAAAGACAGAGGCTGATACGCCCTTGCTGTCCTACTGGAGCCAACCGGATTTCTGGCCAGGTCACCAACAGATGTACGGATTGTCTAAGCTACTGCTTGAATTGGGCATTCACATCCTGACAGAAAAGGTCATCATCAGGTCGCCAACTACGCAAGACCTTGACATTGTGATCAATTCTTGCTGTCCGGGCATCTGTCGGTCCGAGTTTAGTCGTGATTTCACGCAACAATCGACCTTATACAGCGTCATATATCAACTCATATCGAAGTTATTATTGCGCACTGCCGAAGAAGGTAGCAGGACCCTCGTTTCTGCGACTACATTAGGACCCGAGAGCCATGGCCGATTCTGGCAGAACGACCAAATTGTACTGTAAGTCTATGCTTCCTACACCTACTCGGATATGTGAGTTATACAGGCACTCAATAATCATCCAGGGAAGATCGCGGTGTGATGAGCGGGCCTCAGCGGGAAGAGTTGGCGAGGAAGGTGTGGGCGGAGATGATGACTATTTTCAGAACAGCTGCACCCGAAGTCGAGGATATACTGGGCAAGGATGTCATGTATCTGTGATGTCGTTGGGGATCTCAAAGTGAATTGGAGGCAAGGCACCAGAAATGTGCTTCAATCATTTCGGGGCGCATCAATCACATCCATGCATCACAGTTCACTTCATACTACTGTCGTACTTGGGCAGAACCATTGTAGCCTTTGTGGGGGAGAGAGAAGCAGAAGAAGGAAGGGAAGCCCTGGCGCTATAATTGTACATAACCAAAAGGGCAAAAAGACTGGCGAGGGGGGCGGAATGACCCACTTCTGTCCTCCCTTTTCCCCCTCCCCCCATACCCTCCCCGTATTACTCAGAGTACAGTATACTATGTACATGTACTATGTATCTTTCGAATCATTCGATATTACAGTATACATGTCGATTGACACAGTCTCCCACTGTACTGTACAATTCACGACTTTTCTTTACACTACCTACACATCTGATTAGATCCCACACTTTTCGTTTTCGTTTTTAAAAAGACCATAAAAGAATATCCATCCCCCGGACATTTCTTCCCGTTACTGCACCAGCTACCTGCTTGCTTGCTATCATCTAGCTAGCTAGCTAGCTGTTATTGATTGATTGATTGATTGATTGGTTGGTTGGTTGGCTGGTTGGCTGGTTTGTGGTTGAATGTTTCAGTTCAATTTCCTTGCCCCTGCTTGCCTTACTTAACCCCGAATTGCACAGCCACACGAAGGCAAAATGCGTGCCCATGCGCCTGTCTACGGCGGGTGTGTGTGTGTGTGGCAAGACTGACAACATCATTTAGCAGTACTTATCATTTATTCATTGTTGTTATTTTCTTGGTTCTTTTTATTTTAAAATCCAAATATTATTCTTCCCTATTACTTCTGATGTGTGTTCAGCTTTTGATGTTTATGTTCACTTTTGTCTGTTATGATTGACGACGCAGTTTACAGAAGATACGTGATTTTATTGAATTGCATGTGCGTGGTAAAGGTCATATTTGGTACAAGAAAACTATTAGGAGAGAGAACTTATCGTATGTCATTTTGGACTGGCAATTTTGTCGCGTTCTCAACTTCGTCCGGGTCTCGAAAGATGAGATTACAGTATCTTCTGGGACGTGGGATGAAGTTCTCTTCCTAATTCTGCGATTTCCTTACGCCGCTGATTCAACGAACAACAAACAAAAAACAACTAAGGCTATGCAGGTAAGGGATGGGGTATCAAAGAGAGATTCCTCAGACTCCAGAAAGACATTCGAGAACAAGTCCATAAACGACATTAGGAGAAGGAAATAAGTTTCGACCGATTCTTCCATTCTTTCCAGCGGGTGATTTGTCAGGAGTATCCTGTTGACCAGAACAATTATCCCGCGACATATGCAATTCTTTCAAGCTCTGGGGAAGATCGAGTATAGCGCATCTCACTGATAACTCGCTACGCTGTTCTGTCTTCGTCGTTGTCTTCGTTCAAGTCCAGGATTCGATACACTGGCCACTGGTTCACGTCGTGTGCCTATTTGAGGTGTCAAGAGCGCAGCCCCTCGGTCGTTCCTACGTGGACTGACTAATTGCACAACGCGCTTATAGGTTCTTGAATCTATAAGCCGATTTGTGAACAGCCAACGGTAGAGTTCAAAGTCGGGTCTCGCTGTGCTCAATGTGTGACCTTGCCTGAAATGAATACCGGCAACATGTCGAAGATAAGCGTGCCATGCATTTCCATATTCGATATCCGAAAACTGCGCGTCGCACATGCAACACCTCGCCGTCGACGGTGGGTTAAGTGTCCGAAAGTGACCCAAGACATGCGTCTCCCAGACACGCCCATCGTCGAAACTTTCGTCGCATTCCAAAGCTTCAAAGAGACATTGGAATTTGGGATTGGCTAGAAATTGGCTGGTGGGCAAGACTAAGAGGTTCGAGTCATCGGATGCCGTCTCTAGGAGTCTTGTGCCTTGCAACAGAAGATTGGCGCCCTGCGACGTCGAAATCGAAGTCGACGTAGTTGATGGTGTGAATGATCCCGTCAAGCCGGGGTTTCTTGACAATCCAGTTGAAGATGTTGCATAGGTTGATGTTCGAGGATATGATACAGGCACCGAATCAGTCCGCACGGCCGTGCGTTGAGCACCGGGCCTAGCATATGTTTCATTCAATCTCAACCGAAGATTGTTGGGCAGCGTTTGTCTAGACGCCATTCGTGCAGGAAAGTCTTTGGGTCCAGTGGTATCATCTGCCCATGCTTCAAGCGGTGTCTTGTCGAGTTCAGAGTCCCGCCTTGTCACTGCTCAAAAGTCAGAAGAGCAAGAAACATCTTCATCTAGTCTGAAGGGACTGACTAGTTCGAGCTTGGGGGATCATCACGAATCTTTTCAGGTGCCGACAATTATGTGGTACAGTATCACCGTTGAACTCCGCTGTGGATGTGGTGTGCAAGCTGCCGGTTGGAGGGGTTTAGATGCACTGCGGGGCTCACGAGCACCTAATCAACCAAACAATTTCACGATGCTGTACAGTAGCAGCTATTCAACAATGCGAAACTATTATTTGAGCCTTTGACTGGCATATCCTTGGGACAACTTCAAATTCCAATCTGCCCGCCGACTCAGACTATCTATATGATCAGCATTCCGACCCCGACCCTCATCTGTCCGCAGAGCCTCAAGTGGAGAATATACCCAGACAAATGCATCGTCACTTCCTCGATAACCGACCATCTGCTGATGAGGCATAGTTCTCTTCCCGACATCATCACCGGCTCAAAGCCTGTTTGTAATTGGACAAGATGCCGGGTATCTAATACAAATGTGCCATCCATTGTGGTCATTGCTCAAAAGCTTGCTCACCCTACTCCAACCCGGAACATTTACAAAGTGATCCCAAAGGTCGGCCGTCTGCGGGGTGCTTTCTCAACCCGTAGGAGCAGAATTGCATGTGCAGAAGCGGCCCACAACCATGCATATTGCGATATGCGGGAATGAATTGCTGGCATCGCATCTATGGTTCCACTTCTACTAGTGTGGCGTCGCTTGATTGAAGCAATCTTCTCTTGAACATTTCCTGCATTTTGTACTACGGCCTACAGAAGCGAGGTGAGCCTATCGTTCTTTGCTATGTTGTGTTTAACCATCTAGCGAATGTGCTACACAGCTGGAAGTAGGGGCCGTGAAGGTCAGTTGAGGTTTTCTCAATCACCGTTTGTCCTCCCAAGTCTGTGTATCTGCTTCTACTGGTGAGTCTGTAAGTTTCTCCCAACCTATGTGAATGCAAAACCTGTACTCATGTCCCAATTCTCGTCACCTTGCCACCTCGTCCACACATTTTCTCCTTACTACGTCCTTCACGGCAAAGACAGCAAAGCTCCAGCTCGCAATTGATGCACCAATTCCTCATACGATGGCGACATGTTCCAAAGCCACCTTTCCGAGAACCAAGAAATTGACAACAATTCATGCGTCCCATCGAACCGAGATGCCGCTTATCTATCTATCCAATAGTTAGCAACTTCCTCCCCTCACAATGCTGCAGATAAGACGAGAGACACGTCAGCATCAGCGCAAAGAAATCCTGACCTCCTTAAACCCTCCCGGATAAACACCACCATCGGACAATAACAAGTACCGATCTGCCACATCGTCTGGACTCGATTTGCAAAGACAGTAGACAGGGGGCGTAGGAGATGAAACAAACCACCGATGAGACTAGCGGACCACTCTTCTGCCTACATGCCAACCTACCTGTCGCACTCACTGCTTTCTCCCTCTCAAGCACGGAGGGCAATCGACTGTTCCATACGCTACTTTTGCAGTACAACATATCACGTAATGTGAGTAAGTACATCCATACATCCATACGGCAAGCTACATGTAGTATGTAGATCTAACTGAACCCTCACCTACTTTCCTACCTCCCTATCTGTCAAACACCCACAACCTAAACTAGAAATTTAAGGTAGAATCTACCTGCTCATCAACCCAACTCAACTTCTCCCTCGAACATCCAAACCACAAACCCGGTACATCCGCCCGTCGAAGCCAGGCTTTTCTTCTTCCCTACACCCAATGACACGCAATACACAACCTACAGTACAGTACAGTATGGCAACTCTACTACATAGATATCTACAACAAGGTAAGACAAAGATAAGAAGTCATAATCCAATATTCCAATTGCAGTTCCTTTGCGAAATTAGTTGCCCATTTCCATGTCCATGTCCATTTCAATTGCAATTGGAATCAAATTCTTTTCCTGAACCTCTCGATGAATTTTGGGCATATTTGTATATTTTACATGTTTACTTGGTCTCATCCATAACGTAAGTTATACAAATACATTCAGTTAAATAAATAAAGATAACTTAGTTATAGATTTCTTATGTGTTCTTATGTAGAATAGATGGATATAATAGATACCTAATACAGTAATAACTATACAAAATGGTGGGAAGATAGATAGATAGTGTATAATATCCCAAGTTAATTGTTTTGTGTCTCTGCGTGTGTGTGGCCTTAGGTCGCCTTTTCCTAGGTATTGATCTTTGATCTTTGATCTTTCTTAGCTACTTACTGTATGAGTAGGTATGTATTCATGTATCATCGATAGTGATGTGATGTGATACAATGCATTCACTCACTCATTCATTTATGGATATACGTTAGATACATTACAATACAATGTCAGGGTGATTTTTGAAATGTTTCTTTTTCATGAATATATATATAATGTTACGTAAAATGGGTATATAGATGGGGTTGCACAAATATTGTCTCCCCGGTCGATGTCTTCGGTTTTGGTACAAAGTTCATCCTGTATTTGGTTGGGATAGGTGTGTAGGCTACAGATCGTGGCGGAGAGCATTTTCAATTCAAGAGGTCATTAACGGACAGACCGATTCTCCCTTTGAATATTGATTCATTGACGAGTTTGGGGGTTTGATATTGACGATTCGGTGATCTGATGTTCGGGGATGTTTCGGTTAGTACGGCATATGGGGTGTCGGGGGTTCGGGATTGGATAGATTGGTATTTTGAGGGTGTTGGATTGTCATTGAATACCGTGAAGGATGTGGCACTGGTACGAGAAAATCCGGTTGATGTTGATGGTGATCTCAAGGCCTGCCAACGTGTCTCAGGAATTATGGGAGGGAGGAATTTGACAGGAGAGTAGGATGGCGGTTCACTCTTGTCAGCAACCTGGGCTTTAGCTCGCAAGTTGGATGATGTGAGGGATGTGTCAGGGGTCCACGGGGTATGATTGTGAATGACCACTTGTGGATCTTTGGGCTTGCGTTTCCTTTTCTTCTTCTCATTACTCGGAGGTGGTGTTAGTAGATTCCCTGCTGGATTTGGAGAGATTGGGGTTTTGCTCTTTCGTCTTCGTTTTTTCTCAGGTGCTGGGACATCAGTTGTGGGTTTCCTGGCCTCAATTACAACGGATACCGCTTGCTGCAAGCCTGTTGTGGATGTGGAGGGGTTCAACATGGAATTCTTTTTGCGAGCTTTGTTGATTCCAGCTTTCGTGGCCTTCAGATCAAGTTCTCCTTGTCGAAGCCATAGATCTTCTCGTCGAAGACGGAGGTCGGATATCCAATCATCACAGTCCATTTCAATCCAATCATCGATGAAATCATTCCAAATACTTTCAGAAGGTTTGGTGCGATTGACAAAGATTACGCGACCATCTTTTTGCGTGTGCACCGCTTTAGCAAACTCTCGGACTAAATTCTGAAGCCCATGAACCTTGAGCGAGGTTCCCATAATAATCAGTACGTTCGGGCCATGTGCCATGTCAAATGACGGCAAAGGTGCAAGGAGTTGCTCTGATGGGTGTTGCTCTTGGTAGAGAACAATGTTTGGTCGCAAGAGACCCACTGACAGCCCACGCTTCCCACTATTCCTTCGATTTTGCGCCTTTGAGCTACACGCCTGACAAGGCGGAGCTTCTCCTTCGAAGAAAAGGTCCGTGTCAGCATCCGTCCAATCCGCAAGCTTTTGGCAAAGGTTACAGCGAAGTTTGTCGAGATCACCGTGAAGTGGGACAACTTCGCAGCCACCATCATAATCGCTGTCTTTGTCGATGTGAAAAGGTCGTGGAGATTCGAAGACTTTCTTCATGAACCGTCTTTTGCTTCCCTTCCCTCTGCTTAAATCCGATGATAGACCCTCACGACTTTCCAAGCCATCAATGTTCTGGGTATAACATCGCATTAGACGTCCACCATCGCGTAAAACGCGAATGAACTTGTGTGTTTGACTCGTCTGCTTGACCTCCTGATGGATTTGTTTTCTAAGCGAAGCGATAAAGGTGTAGAATGTTGATGTTGACTCCGGATTCTTCCATACCCTCGCGTCAAACAAGTCTTTCCCTTTGACAGTTGCGCCGACCGTTGAGGCCCTGCTTGATTTTGAAGAGGCTGAATCTTGCGAAGACGTCATAGAATTGCTATCTATATCTGAGAATTTGCGCTTCTTGGGAGACACTGGAGATTCGTCGTCACTGGGTGTATTGGAGGCGCGACATTTATGAATGAGAGAGTATAGGCCATCTTTTGACCGAAAATCCTGCACGGCGGTTAGAAGCAGCCCTTGGGAGGATGAGAAAGCCAAAGCTACATACCGGAATTCCCAAGCTTGTAGATATCCCGGCGCCTGTTACCATTAAGATTTTGTGAGAACCGGCGAGCGTGTCTGCTACATCCTGTAAGAGGCGGTGATTAAGGGCATCGATATGTTGAAGAGGCGTGTTGGTAGATGGGGTGGCCGTTTCCATCATATTCGCTCTCAAGATCCGTCGTTCACGCAAGAAAACCGATCTCAGAGTACATAGAGATGACGGATGAAGAGTTCTTATGGTGTATCGCAGGATGCGACAGACGATAGTAAACGGAAGATAAACACATGCAAGGCTCAACACGAGAGGACAGCGATGAAGAATTTTGTATTTTCAACAGGGAAGCGCGTAATTTCGGTATCGAAAGGGCCGGGTGAAATCTAGTGATATCACGAATCAGAACGCGCGTACCAATGCACGTTGCTGCCGCCAGGATATAGGACAGCTGGATGCAATATACTTGTCTACCGAAGGTGTTGTCTCTTTGAGTTTGGTGCCAAGCATCCCCATGTAAACAAAAATTTCCGTCATAACCGTACGCGACGTCACGTGATCGTGACATGGATATCGATATTGGCATCGCCTTCGTCTGGGAGTGCTTGTACCATAGTAGACATAGGGAGACGGACGTGTGTCCGTGCTTACGGGGTATGGCCATCAAAACACAGGCTTTGCCAGGTAGCTTGGAAAGAAACAAGAAACTCTCTTTTCCAATATCATTTCAGCCATCCAACCCATCGGCATAATTCTCCTTCATCCATCTCAATGCTACCCGAAATTGCTTCAATGAGGTATCCAAAATTCCGGCTCTCTCCATTTTCTCCAATGCCCGCCTGACAAAGTCGTGGGAGCTGAAGAAAGACGCCTGTGCATTCGCATCCATTCCGTACAAAATCTCCCTGACTTTAGGCACATCAGCTGGTTTAATGGTGCCTAACGGTATGCTATCTTTGTAGCGGAGATCTTCTTGCGGTCTTATATTCGAAGTGATGGTCCGTTCTTCGGCAAGATATGGTCCTGTGACTCTACACAGAATATGTTCGTTCGGTGTAGGGAGGTATAATGACCATTCATCGCTCATTCCCTCTGCAGGGTGAAATGTGGATATAAAAAGAGTTGACGGTTTGCTGGTGGTGTTCTTGGACATGGTGACCAATGCTTGAGCGTAATGCGCTAGAAGGGATAATTGATCTGGTATGCCGTGCGGTAAACAACGAGTTTGATGAATGGCAATCAATGCTCATACCACTGGGTCAGTGTGTCGATCTTGATGTGACTAATGATGTAGTTATAGAGAATATTCTTCTTCAATCAAGTACGTTACTTGTAATAACCTGGACACTCAATTCTCCGAGTTTACCAAATCCATGTGTGCTCTGTACAGTATGATACAGTACTTGTTCCGGGTGCTCAGGTTAGAGTCTCGGCCCGTTATTTTGGTATCATCTACCCATCAAGTACAGTACCATATCAGTCAACCCACCTAGATTTGCCCCTCCTCAACAATCAGACCTTCAATTAACCAACCATTCATAGACATGTACCAATCTAGACTTGGAAAATCCTAGGTGGGTGGACTTATGATAATCTTCTAAGCATTCGCAGCCATGTAACCTCTGACCTCTCCCGTTACTATAAGCTTGTTCCTTGATATTCCGTAGTTTATCACAGCCATGCATCTCTTGAAACTTGACCACAATGAGACCAGAGTGAGCCATATTGAAATTCTCGGCGATAACATACCACCATATGCCGTCCTGTCACATTCCTAGGGAGCAGATAGCGACGAGGTCACATTTAGAGATCTTGAACATGGCACGGGCAGGAGCAAAGCTGGTTGGGCAAAGATTGACTTCTGCCGAAGTCGCGCTGCAATAGACAATATCCGGTATCTGTGGGTCGATACTTGCTGCATTGACAGATCGAGCAGTGCGGAGCCATCGAGGCTATCAACTCCATGTTTAGCTGGTTCAAGGCCGCGGCTAAGTGCTATGTGTACATGTCAGACGTCTCAGTTCAAGACCCCCTTGAGGACGACCAGATCAAGCGGTCTAGATGGGAGCCCGCATTCAGGCAAAGTCGTTGGTTCACTGGGGTATGGACACTTCAAGAGCTTCTCGCCCCTCCTTCAGTTGAGTTCTTTTTCCTCGATGGTATTCGACTCGGAGACAAAAGATCGCTGGAGAAACAAATCCATGAGATCAAAGGGGTCTGTCTTGAAGCCCTTCGAGGAGGCGACCTCCTCTAGTTTCAGTGTTGATGAGCGCTTGTTGTGGTCTACGAATCGCAGGACGAAGCGCCCAAAAGATGCGGCATACTCTCTGCTAGGTATCTTCGAGCTCCATATGCCGCTGATCTATGGTGAGGGTCCAAACAATACAATGAATCGGCTCATCGAAACGATACGGGACTATTATGTCGATGATCATTTGCAGGCAACGGGCAAGGATCTAACCACCGCCATCCAAGAAGGAAGCCCCCGTTTTGTTGAGTATCTCGTCCGATACGAGGCACTTGTCAATTACGCCAACGAAGCTGCGAATGGTGAAACAATGCTTCACATGGCTGTCCGCGTTCGCCACGACACGATTCTCAACACGCTCCTCGAAGCGAAGCCTCGGCTAGATGTTTTTTCGAGACAAGGTATCACACCTCTCATGCTGACAGCAATAGACGGGTACCCGAGCGCAATCTGTAAGTTGCTGGATGCCGGGTGCGCGCTCGATCTGTGTCTCCGGCCTACTCGTCAAAGCCCTCAGGGAACAATTGACCTTGACAACGATATCACTGATGGAAGGACTGCGGTGCTCCTTGCCGCACAAAATGGACATTCTGATGCCCTGCAAGTTCTACTCAAGCGCGGTGGATCTGTCAATGCCATGACGACTCGGGGTTTCACGCCTCTCATTGCTGCGGCCATGCACGGACACACGGCTTGTGTCGAGCTCCTCCTCAGATATAGAGTGAACGTAGAAGCAATGATAGTTGGTGGATTCACTCACTCCATATCGCTGTTAATTCCGGTAATAAGAAGATGGTAGAAACCTTGATCCGTAGTGGTGCTGATTTGAACATGAGAGATGGTTTCGGGGAGACGCCGCAAGAGTTGGCAGCAAGACTTGGGAGCGACTCTATTATGTATTCAGGCTTTCAATGTCCGGCAAGATCCACGACCTAGACGACATCTCGGTTATTCAGACGAGCATATCGAATTTTACATCAGCTCAGGGTTCTTAGATGCATTATGTTTAATTATAGACTGAGGGCTTCTCCGTGTTAAAGTCTTGGTCTTTGAAAGGTTATATGGATATTACTTAATTATCTGCCATTATAGTTAGGGAGTGGGATTTTTCGTCTAATGGTGCCATAGCCATTGGCTCTGACATTTTTCCAGGGTAGCAATAAATAGAGAAAACTACCTAGGCTTTCTTACATGTCGTCAACGGGGCGATTTTTTGTGTGAAATATCTGATGTATTCCGAGTAACATGCAGTTTCTGCGTGCTGAACATCTCACAAGTCGTCTCCGCTGCCATGCTCCTCCCAGCTGCTCTTGCCCAAGACTCCAGGCATCCAATCTGTGAGTTCGTTTTCGGACTTCCGTATCATGTACGGCCGAGGTTCTACAGGAGGTTCAACTGGCGGAAGGTCCCAGTACCGTCTCTTCCCCAAGATCTTCCACAAGCGATTCTCTTCGGTATATCCTTGTGCGATATCCTGTCTTTCGGCATACATATGATGCTGTTTCTCAAGATGTCGCACTCGACGTCCAGACCAATTGAAAGGAGGTTCCTCTTCTGAAGAGCTCTCGCAACTGTCCGTGGAGAGCAAGTCTACTTCCTGCATCGCCTCTTCTTCCGCATCCGACTCAGAGACGTTTGTGTCATTAGCTCCGCCAGAAAGATCATTATCGTAAACATCGTTGTCATCCTCGTTCCATTCATCGACATCGAACGTACTGGAGCTGGCGGAGTAGACATCTCTGCTCGCATCTGCGAAGATTGATTCATCATCTGGCAATTGAGAGTCAAGGTTTTCTGAACTTCCTTGGTGTGGCCATCCAAATGTCCAGCTCTGTAGAGACTGTTCTATTTGGTCATAGTCGGTCGTCCATTCCTTGATTGTTCTTCCAAAGTAAACTTGTAACTGACACCTCCTGGGTGCTCCACTCCAGTATTTCCATGTGTTCTGAGGCATATTGAGCATCTCGAGTGCCGTCGACACATCAATCTGAGTCACAAAAGGCTTATTACGTTTGCGAGGGTTCAGACTCCTTGAACGAAGTCTGCCCTGTGCGACAACCAAGGCTGTTTGGACAAGTCGTCGAGTTAGACTGATGACAATCTCATGAAGTTCTGCAACGGCATCCAAGGTAATAGACGGTGATTCGTCATCGAAAGCAAGATTGCGCCAATTTTCATCTAATCTTGACAACGCAGGGTTCATGAAAATATTTGTGGACAGTTGGATCCATGTCGAAAGGCGGAAAAGTTCAGCTTGGGGCACTGAGAGCTTGATCTTGTCAGACTGCGTAGACATCTCCAGTTGCTCATCAAGTTCTTTGGCTTTATGAGTATCAATAATCCAATATCGCTCATGCTTTTCGAGTCCCATGAGATTGTCCACATTTTCCTGGTACATTCGTAGAGCTGCAGCATGGTATTCAAGCATCTCTTCTGTCTTCGGCCCAATCTGTATAGCCGCTGACACATCCGACAAGGCCGGAACGCGAGGATGCTCGAGGTACAAATGTCGATGTGCCGAGCGATCTTGTAGGAGCTTCAAGTAAGCAATAACTTCGATCACTGTTTTAGAGCCAATTGAATCAGATATTGCTTTGACATCGTGTCTTCCTTTTCGTGACAATGCCTGAAAAAACAACTCTTTCTCCTCCGAAGTCCAGCGGATGATGCCATGTTGCCCCGGGTCGTATACTTCAAGAGTACCCTGGTTAATCTGCCTTCCATCGTCGGCGTAAGTTTCATTGAGCAACTCGACATATTTATCGCTGTAGAAAGGTCTCAACTTTTCCGAACGGGCCTTCCTTGAGGGTGGTTTGTGTCGAGTGTACCTGGGAAGTTTGACGCGGCCTGAGTCAATATCGGAAAACCCGCTTTGACTGTAGTTCCTTTTGCTTGATTGCCCTTCACTAATCTCGCTATCAGACGCCCAGCTGTTTGATTGTAACTCGTCATCTTCAACCTCTGCCGCGGACCCAATAGACTCTGACATTGTCGCGAATGACGTCTTTTAAGTTTTCAACCATCATACACAATATATGTTATCATAAGGGAGGACAAGTTCCCGTAACAGGTGCCGCAGAAATCGTCAGGCTGAAGGATGCGTGCCTATGCAGGAATCAACAGGCCTGTATTCCATAGTTTTGTTTGGCTGGGCTTTGGAATTACAGGTCCGTTGGATGTTTACTTGGCATTTATATTCTTTTAAGTACTTCAGACGTACGTTAGAAATAAATCTTACAGGGAGGCTTCCGTTTTCTCCGCAAAATCTAAGTACCCGAGTCAAAACTCACGCCAAGAATTTTCTGCCGGGGTTACCTGACGAAACGACCTAATTGCCCGGAAGTGTTCCTAGAATGCAATGCTAAGACTTTCCTGTTAACTTCATGAAGTGTGGGTTGCTAAGACCCTGACATAAGTTCCTCCGATATTATTGTGTCTGACCACTTCCAGCTCATATCCAAAGCATTGTCAGTGCCAGTGCTGCAATGATCAGGATTCGCAACGGTGCAGCGACATTCGTGGCGCCATTATCTTCACCGGATTCTTCACACGCTGGTGAGCAGAGCATTCCCCCTTCCAATTGAGCCGAAAGACATTCCGTCAGGCTGGACTCCAACCCCATCCCGCTCCCACTGCAACTCACTTTGGAGACACAGTACCCTCCACAACCATGGTCCAGACCGACCAAATTGGACTTTTCGAGATCGCAGCATTGCTGGGCAATTTGAGTAATGTTGCGCGTCCTTCGGATGCCGCAAACTTGTTCTCCTTCCCCTTGGACGTCAAGTGGTGGTGCAATAGCATTCAAACTGCAGAATTTGGTGAAGTCTCCGGGTCCTTCAGTACATATAAACGGATAGGTATCGGCATGTAATAGACAGCTCGCGAGGCTTTGATAGGTTGGATCGTCGGTCGATTGCGTGGTGCACGACGCATATTGGCCGTCCGAAGTATTGAAAAGGCTGGTTGTACCACCAGCACCACAACATTTCTTGAGTTTGGCGAGGTTGTTTCCACAGAACGCTGGTACCGCACAGGCCGGCTGAGGGACCTGAACTTGAACCGAATAACCTGATTCCCATTCCACGGGGCCGCGAGGGCGCACACTAAGTGGACAGGTCGTGTTTTGAAGCATCTTGTTACTTGCACTTGTTGATCAGTCAGAATGAAGACGATTGCCGTTGTCAGATAAAGTCTTAGGTACTATAGGAATTCAGGTAGGAAGTGCTTGGATTGAGGTATGCTATCTGGGGGGAAGAGCCCATCTATACTTATGACTATGGAGCAGCAGGAAGCAGGGGTTGCACTATATCCTATTCTTAGGTTTCAACAGGCACTATAGGAAAATAGGAAAAATTATACTTGCAGAGAGCAGAGATACAGGTGATCAGATGTGCTCGAACCTGAGCAGAAATGGTTGCTTATCGTTACATTTCCCTTAAAACTGACAAGCTGAAACAACATTCCGCTGGAACCTAGGTTTGGGGCAATTACAAGGAAGACACCATCCAGTACGACCTAAGCTGAGGGTAAGCATGAGGGGGAAGGTTAGAATTGAATTTTGAATGAAGGAGTGGTTGAGGTTTATGAGGAGGGGTAGAGAAGACCGCTGTTGATGAATAAGCACATTATCCAAAGACAGAATTGCACATTCTGCAATATGTCTCGAGGTCATGAGCATATAATTGAAAATTCTATGAAAAGACCCTAGCTAAGAAGAAATACGAGGCGAGATGACAGACTAATTGAGGTTAAAACTATATTTCCCAACAAGGGGTTGTTGATGAATGGTCACGTCCTTCAGGGTTAAGATTGCAAATTAATTGTAAACACCAAAGGCGGTGGGTCTGGGTTGAAGAAACGCTAATCAATGTGCACAAATACAACGAGACTTGAAGTTTCTCTATTCTTAAGAGAGACAGGGAGAGAAAGAAGCTAAGAGATTGACATACACAAGGGACCGTATACAAAGTTTAACCCAGGGATAAACGGTTATGCTAAAGTTATAAGAGTGTCATCTGAACTAATAAACCCTAAACAAGAAAAAGTATAAACCTACTTGTGAGGGAGCACTTCTGAGCTATTAGGCCAGACTGTCAGGTAAGGCGGTCAATCTTGGGTGTCAAGATAACATGTTACTATAGTACAAGGGCGCAATTCCCAAATCATTGAAGTTGGATCATGTCCAGAATTGTTGAGAAAGGATATTTTAAAGTACTTGAGGTCATAATGATATCAATAACTATATATCAATAGCATCCCTTTATATCACAAGAATAATTCCTGATCAGCATCTATGGATATTAGTGTGTCTAGGGGAAGCACTTCTGGGCCATTAGGCTATAATGTAAGATCAGGTGGTCAATTATTTTTAATATTAGGTGCCAAGATAATATATTACTATAATAAATCATATATAATTTATTATCGACTATTTATAAATAAAATCCTCTTATATCTATCTTATTAATTTTATTATTACTATTTTAACCTTATATTTAAACCTTATTATTATTAAATCGATATTATATAAATAACATGGTTCACAAGCGAATTGGCCACCCAAGTGAATCAGCTACCCCAGGGCTACACCTTTAGTCTTTGGTATCTATATATTAACTATAATATTAATTATCTATTAAACTAATCGCTATTATCTTTAAAAGTAGTATCTAGATCTTTCTAATAGATTCGTGTATTATATCTAATATTTCTATATTATCTATAATATTTTTCTTTCGTCTCGACCCTCTTCTATAGACTATTATTTTTATATATTCTACTTTTTTTTACTTTATAATAACCTTAAACTCTATAAGACCTTTTCCTTCTTAAAA